>UELW01000866.1:781503-1319522 GCA_900490495.1 Danionella dracula
ACCTTTCCTTGATTCTGGTGACACTCTTCTGTCACACAAACACCCCTGACACTTTTCTCCACCCCCACTCCAACCTGTCTGTACTCGCCTATTCACCTCTTTTCCACACTCCCGTCGCACTGGACTGTTGACCCCAAACACTCAAACTCCTCCACCTTCTTGACCTCAGCCCCCTGTAACCTCACTGCTCTACTTCCCTCCCTCGTCGTTGAACACATGTATTTCTGTCTTCCTACGACACTGACTTCCATTCCTCTTCTTTCTAGAGCAGACCTCCAACTTTCCAGGTGTCCCTCCACCTGCTCTCTACTCTCACTACAGATTACAATGTCATCTCCAAACATCATTGTCCATTGAGATTCCTGTCTGACTTCATCTGTCAACCTGTCCATCACCATAGGCAAACAAGAGGACGTCAAAGCCGATCCTTGATGTAGCCCTCCCACCTCCACCTTGAACTCCTCCGCTGACCTGCAGCACATCTCACTGTTGTCATACTCCTCTCATATATATCCTGAACTACTCTGACGTACTTCTCTGCCACTCCTGACATCCTCATACAGGACCATAGCTCCACTCTCGGCACCCTGTCATATACGCTTTCTCTAAGTCCACAAAGACGCAGTGCAGCTCCTTCTGACCATCTCTGTACTTCTCCATTAGCATTCTCAGAGCAAAAATTGCATCAGTAGTGCTCTTCCTGGGCATGAAGCCATACTGCTGCTCGCAAATATCCACTTCCCTTCTTAGCCTAGCTTCCACTACTCTTTCCCAAAGTTTCATTGTGTGGCTCATCAAACTTTATACCTCTGTAGTTGTTACAACTCTGCACATCACCCTTGTTCTTAAAGATTGGCACTAGGACACTTCTCCTCCATTCCTCAGGCATCTTCTCACTCTCTAGAATCCTGTTGAATAACCTAGATAGGAACCTCCACTGCTGTCTCTCCTAGACACTTCCACACCTCCATAGGGATGTCATCTGGACCAACAGCCTTTCCACTCTTCATTCTCCTCAGAGCCTTCCGTACCTCATCCTTTCTAATCTTTTCAACTTCCTGCTCTACAATGTTCACCTCTTCCCCCCTTCTTTTCCTCTCATTCTCCTCATTCATCAACTCCTCAAAATACTCCTTCCATCTTCTCTGCACACTCTCATCACTTGTTAGAACCCTTCCATCTCTATCTTTAATCACCCTTATCTGTTGCACATCCTTCCCATCTCTGTCTCTCTGTCTCGCTAATTCTGTACAATTCCTTCTCACCCTTCCCTCGTGTCTAACCTGGCATACAACTCATCATATGCCTTCTGTTTGGCCTTTGCCACCTCCCTCTTCACCCCTGCGCTGTGATTCCTTGTAGTCTTGTCTACTTTCTTCAGTCCTTTCGATGTCCCACTTCTTTTTAGCTAGCCTCTTCCTCTGGATGATGTCCTGTACTTCCTCATTCCACCCCCCATGTTTCCTTATCTTCTTTCCTTCTTCCTGCTGACACACCTAGCACCTTCCTACCTGTCTCCCCTGATCCTTCTGCTGTAGTTTTCCAGTCCTCTGGAAGCTCTTCCTGGCCACCCAAAGCCTGTCTCAGCTTCTGTCTGAATTCCTCACAACCGTCTTCCTTTTTCAACTTCCACCACTTGGTCTTCTTTTCCTTCTTTCCTCCCCTCTTCTTCCTGACCACCAGAAACATCCTACACATCGCCATCCGATGCTGTCTGGCTACACTCTCTCCTACCACTACTTTGCAGTCAGTGATCTCTCTCAGATTGGCTCGTCTACTTAGGATGTAGTCCACCTGCGTACTCCTACCACCACTCTTGTAGGTAACTCTATGTTCCTCCTCTTCTGGAAATAAGTGTTAACTACAAGCCATTTCCATCCTCTTGGCAAAGTCCACCACCATCTGTCCTTCTGGATTCCTTTCCTTACAACCAAACCTCGCCCATCACTTCCTCATCACCTCTGTTGCCCTCGCCCACTTGACCGTTGAAGTCTGCTCCCACCACTACTCTCTCCCCTCTGGGAATACTCTCCGTCACCTCATCTAACTCACTCCAGAATCTCTCCTTTTCTTCCAGATTACAGCCTACTTGTGGAGCATAACCACTCACTACATTCAACAACACCTCTTCAATCTCTAACTTCAAACTGATCACCCTGTCAGACACTCTTTTCACCTCTAAAACATTCCTCACAAACTACTCCTTCAGGATCACTCCTACCCCATTTCTCTTCCTATCCTCACCATAGTAAAACAATTTGTATCCCCCTCCAATACTACGCGCTTTGCTACCCTTCCACCTGGTCTCCTGCACACACAGAATATCTACCTTCCTTCTCTCCATCATGTCAGCCAGCTCTCTACCTTTCCCGGTCATTGTACCAACGTTGAGAATCCCTATTCTCAGACCTATACTCTTGCCTTTCCTCTTCTCTCTCTGCCTACGAATCCTTCTCCCTCCTCTCCTTCTTTGACCAACAGTAGCTTTATTCAATAATATATATTTAAAAAAGAAAACAAATGTTTTGATCTCCCTCAGTTACCGCTACTTCCTCAGACACGCTGCTCAAACTGCTCATTGTTTCCACAGCAGTGATCAGCATCAGATTTGTCCCAAATGTTATACATGCATTTTTGGCACTAAAGAACTAGATTTCATATAGAACAGGGGAATTACTTTTTAAAATACAAGTTAAATGGGTCATGAACTGATTAATTTAACTTTTTTGTACATTTCATGAATGTTCTTTTTTAAAGGCAGACAACAGATTTTTTTTTCTATCGCATTTTTTTAAACTATACGGTAATTAATGGGTGCTTTTTAATCAAATAATCTGGGGTAATTCAGGGATACTTCCAGACCCACTGTTACTTAAGCCATGTTTAAAGTTTATTTCGCAATCTCTAATCCAATCCAATTGCTATTATTTAGCTGAAAAATTTATTTGCCCTGCAAGGCGCAGAGGAGGTGCATATGATAAATATGTATACTGGTGGCCAAATTGGTGCCGTGGTCAATCTATAGACCTATGTGATTAGTTAAACTTAATGTTTTAACCAACTGTCAGTCCTACTACATACAAAAGCTTTCAGGTTGATCCATTCATGAAATTTAAATAGACGCACAGGTTCACCACTCAATCCTCATGAGAAAACCATGTTGCTGTTTACTAAAGCGGTCAGCAGAGGGTGCTCTCGTTGTACCCAGTCTAGGTCTTAAAACCACAACAGCAGCACTTTTCATCTTCTAAAAAGAGATTTAACTGTGGTCCTGAACTACTATAGTAATTTAAAAAATCCCAGAATGTTACTTTAAAAGAACCTCCTGAAAATCCATATTTCTGTACTCACTTTCCTGTCCACACATAAACCAGGACATCAGACCACGATGCAGACCGGGAAGGATTGAAAACTTTATTTATGATCTGATTCATAAATCTATCAAACACGAATCTATGTTTTTAAAAGGAAATAACTGGCAGGAAAAAAATAGACTCAAAACTGGTTAAAACAACTGTATCAAATGTTAAATAACATAATAATATATTAAATAAACAAAACAAGTATTTAACTATAGATGTTTAAAGATGTTAAATACTAAAAGTAGTTTATATTTTGATGATTTCCCACCATTTTAACCACTCCTGTTACACTGTCAAACGGTGCAAATATGACAAATTAATTATCCACTCTCAAGAACGTAGGCCACCATAATTGTGTTACTATTAATAACATGTTTACTTGTTATTTGTTATTTATTATTATAAATCATTTGACCAATGACCCAAAAAACTAAAGAAATATCCTTAATAATTTTCCCTGAAAAACCTAGATATTAACATGAAAACGCATTGAGGCGATTATTTTCTCAGATTCAAGATACTGGACCACAAAGCGTAACTTTGCCTTTAAACCCAAATGATCAAAAGTCAATGATGATGCAACCTGAAACTACTAGATTGATGCTTTGCCCGCACCACTCTATCCATGAAATGATGTCAGTCATGGGGACTTGGTTAGTGTACTCACTTGTCCAGGCAGGCCACACTCCAGCACTTTTGCTCGCTGGTAGGAATCTGGGGATTGACTGGCTCGCTCTCCTGGAGGATGGAGTTAATGAAGGTTGTTGGGGAGAGAGGAGTGTCCACAGGTACGTCAGACCCGGCCCCCACCTCCACTGGACACACCTCCTCCACCTCTGAACTGTGGGTGGGACTGTAAGGTTCTTCCTTGATATGAACCAGTGGGCTTGTTCTGGAATCCAAAATGTGCATGTTACTCTATAAAGCCTTTTACAGCTCATGTGAGATGCTCAGAAATTTTGGCTAAGAAAGCACTGGTTAAGTTACATGTTTCGCAACTAAATATGCATAACGCCAACTCACAGAATTCCAGACACACAGGTCATTTTTCTTTACAACTGCATGCACAGACAACTCTGACTCTCTAAGTATCATCACTTAGGGAAGGTATTACAACGAAAACAAGCTTTGATCGACGCACTTTGAACAATTAGTTTTCAAGAAATAATAAAAAAAAGGTTTTACTGTGTTCACATTATTGCGAGTGCTCAACAGAGCTCCAGGCACTTTGCACCTACACCTCATGGTATCACAGATAAACTCACCCAATACAAAAATAAGGCAAGGCAAGTTTATTTGTATAGCACATTTCGTACACAGGGTAATTCAAAGTGCTTTACATTGGAAATAAAGAGTAAAAAGAAAGTGCATACATTAAAATCAAGCATAAAAAAGTCATATAAATCAAACAGATTTAAAACACTGAAATTTAAGACACTGGAAATGTCTAAATGTTATTAATTGTGTCTGTATTTTGCATAAAATGAAAACATATAATGGAGAGTTTCTCATTGTTTTTTTCAGGTCCTGTCCGGCGAACCGTTCATCGATGGATTTTAAGTTTGTATATTCTTTATGCTGGGGAGGTGATTAGCACCTGCCTCAGTCAGCGGGAGTCCCCTCACAGAAGGAACTCCTATCTACACTACCTGATCCTCACGAGGACTTTGTAAAGCAGCTTTGAAAGCAATTGCTAAAGAAGCACTATATAAAAACTGATTGATTGATTGTTTTAAACCGAATCTGTTGTTAACCCTGCAGAATGAATGTTATTCTTGATTAATTCACTACAAACAATACAATATAGAAATATCCTTCTGCAAAAAACGAGTAAAAACAAGGTTTTTAAATTCTTCTTTCCTTACTGTGTTTTCCAAAAAATTTGAATTGCCTTTCTTACTTAGGCTGCTACTTATAGGCTGGAATTTGTGATCGTCATCGTTAAAAATAACACAGATGAAAAAATTCATATTTCTTTCCCACAATTCATTAGTTGATTACATCTAATTTAAAATCTTTATTGAAACATGCAATTATCAGAGGCAGAGGTGGATATACTGATGTTGGCTTACAAAGACATGAAGCCAATTTATATGAAGATTAATAACATCGGGGGAAATAACCAACCGAAACAGAGAAAATATATACATCTATAAAAAAAAAGTATATTTTTTGCAATAATATAATATGAAACAGCAATAATTTTCCAGTCAAAACATTATATACATTGACAAATAATGTGTTTTGTACTTTTGAACTACAAAAGGGTGAAAATTTGAAATAATCAAAACGGAGAATTGCCTTAAGGTGAAAACACAATTTTTGAACAGTATTTTGTTGATTATCTACACACAAATTATTCAATCCATCTTTGCTTTCTTTCTCAGAATTACAGTAGCAAATCAAGTAGCACTTCACACACACCTACAAACATCTATGAGCATTCTCTTCCAATACTGGCTGCTCTACAATATCAGCATCAGTATATAAAAGAGTAGCTATCTCCTCTTCTATTGTCAATGTTGTGGAACACGTACAAATATGAACTATGACACTGAAAATTAGTGATGTCCCGATCCGATCACGTGATCGTAAATCGTGTTCAGCTGCAGACTCGATTTCTGGTCCCCGATCAGGACTAGATTTAAATGTTTTACATTTTAAAACCTTGTATAGATGTAATAAATACATTTAAAAAATGCTCAGTGACAGCACAAAGGCACGGCATATTACAGCCAGGATAGCAAAGACGATAGCAATGAGTGACCTGTCATTCACCTTTGAAGAGAACCCTGGGTTTCTTGTGCTTATAGAGCATGTTGAACCTTGGTTTGAAATTCTGTTTGTCCCCCTGTTCTGCCGTTGTCCCAGGTTGTTATTTTCCCATTATTAAATAACATCAATTATTAGGGATGCACCGATACCACTTTTTTGGCAAACAAGTATGAGTATGAGTACTTTCATTTCACTTCTCGACGATACCGATACTTAATAAAAACATGGTTTAAATTCATAGGGAACAGTTTTAGTCATATAATTAAAAAACAAGGGACTAGTTTGGAATTAAGACCATTTATTTACCATGAAAAGCATGTTGCATGTAACATATTACAGAATAAATCATTATAAAAAATTATTTAACCTTAATTCTTATAAATTAAGCCAGGCTGGTGTTCGAACTCTGGGAGGTTAGGCCAATTCCGTGGTGAAACTAAACGCAGAGGAGGTTTGCAGCAAGGTGAGCATAATTATGTTTTTTCGTTTTCACGGAGTTCTGTAGTTTAGGCAGCTCTGTGTCAGTCATGTAGCAGCGGGACATCATATCTGGACTCCGGAACATTTTGGTGCTTGATTTAAATTACTTGTTTTAAATGCACCTTTTGAGCCTACTCTGGACAATTTAGCTGACCACAATTTGCAGTCTGCCTTTGTTTTGTCTCTTGTCTTTTCCCTGCTCAGAACTGCAGCCGGAGTGTGTATTTAGGGGTGGGGGCAGGCACTCTGCATCTGTGATTAACACCTTACACGCCACTCAAACATAGACATTTTTCAGACGGTGGAATCGGGGTTCTTTTAACGTATACTTTACAAAATGTGTTATCGAGGCCACATACATAATTATTAAAAATAATTCCAGGGAATTTCACACATTTTACCATTTTCACACACTCAAGATGTCTCACACATAAATACTATATGACAAAGCTCACTTAGGCATAGCTAGGGCTGGGCACTATAACGGTATGAAAGTTAATACCGGTATTGTGTTGTGCCATGATATGGATTTTGTAATACCGTGGATACTGTCAAAATCATAAATTTCTGGACAGCTTGATGTTTCGAGATGTAGGAGCTGATGAGACACGACACGAGTGCTTGTTCTGAGAGGAGAGGGGGAACCTAGCCAGGTACAGATTGAGTCAGCGCTGCTCTGAAAAAGCCCGTCAGCCAGAACAAACTAAGGGGACTTTCAGATTGGGAATGTCTAGAATGTTCCGCTACCGACAACATTCGCTCCCCTAGCTTAATCCCCTACAGTTTTAGGTTCACACACTTTTTTTACACATTTCGGAGAGGCTTACGTACATATGTCACTGGAAACACTGGCATGGACGGTGAAAGAAGAAAAGACGATAGCTAACTTCAGTCTGCGACTGCTCGCTGAAATATTTGATCATCTGTTGGTGTCCTCAGAGTTTTTGTGCATCTTGTCGAGCTGAGAGACTGGATCCTCTAATCTGCTCAAATTTCCATCAAACATTGGATTTCCTCACTCCTCCACAAACATCCTTTTCCAGCCGTGTTGATCTGCGTATAAACATCAAAACGTGTCTGGGCAGTCCGTGAGATCTCAAACACTCATCGATTGCTCACTGGGGTTCCTCAGGGCTCAGTCCTTGGTCTCCTTCTCTTCTCCATCTACACCACCTCCCTGGGCCCCATCATCCACAGACACGGAACTGATGACACTCAACTCTATCTGTCATCCATTTTTTCCATTAATGTGTACATTTTGTTTATATTCCTTCTTACATCATATTTTAAGCCCTTTGCCAAAATCATTATTGGCTTCAAAACTTGCTCATTGATAAAATGGTGGTTTGTTGCAGCTCCTCAAATAACATACTGCTTTAAAGCTGAGCGGTCAGTGTGGCTGAGTTGAGTTTGCACTTACTGTGGTCACCTTCCTCTTGATGTTCTCCAGAAGATGCTCTTGTCCCCGGAGAAAGTAAGGATGCTGAAACTCTGTGTCATCTTTCTCTGGTTTAACCAGGCCTCCCTGCTCGATGTGAACAACTTTCCGGAAACCATCTGCATCAAAGACATCAACAATTACAAGTTATCTGTATGTTGAGAAAACTGAAATTATTCCTTAGAGTAAAGCAAACACTCTTCTGTTTGCATTTGAGCACAGCCCACAAACTTCTTCTAGAATACTCTTTAATTTGATCAACAAATTCAACATCACTACAGTTCCAAGTATTATAATTCTGGTTCTTAGGAAATTCTTCCCATACTCCATATACATCACATACACCCAATTCACTTACATTGTTGGCTAGGTTGTAATTAATACCCTACATAACAATAACAGAAAAATCCACAGTATCTGTTTATGTATTAGCTACTGACTTGACGTGTGCCTTGTGTCTGATAACTCTCTAGAAAAAGTGTAAAGTGAGTATTTAGACACATCTTATGAACAAGACTGACTGCATAAACTAATTAAATACCACAAAACTCTCTTGTTAAGATGTTCTGGTCGGATAGGCTAAAAGTATCCTTTGAACTCCTTTTCAAGGCAAAACATTCTTGTGTGGCCTTGAGGGTTGTCTTCTGTGTGTGTTTGGAATTTAAACAACACATTGGAATTTGTCTTTCTTTTTCAAATAAAAATGAACAGAAAAAGCAACCTTTTTAGACAATCCTACAATGTACCCATACCACAAGTGAACTGGTAATTTCATTGATATTTCGCTTGCATTATTGACTTACACATATTGAGCTGACGAATGAAGCTTGCCATGTTATTGTGCTTGAAGTATTTGGGCAGAACTTCTTTCGAAAACTGGCCCTGGTCAAAAACATGGAAACTGCTTCCATTCTGGAATAAAAACAACAAAAACAACAACAACTAAGTTATAAAAAAAAACACATCAGCGACAGATCTACACAAAATCAAAAGGTCCAGAAGTTTTAAAAAAAGCTTTTAAAGGGAAGACAACACAAAATGACAGGTGGTGGAGAACAAAACTATGAGAAAGTGTTCTGATAACTGAGAAAAACACTGATGAACACAGGATCAGCTTTCCCAAAAGGATAAATACATGAGAAAGTTTTGCAAGACAACATTTGCCACTGACTTGCATCATCTTACTGTTGCGCACAAAAAACACAGTCCGGGCTTTCATGTTAGTCCAATTAAAAAAAAAAAAACAATAATAACCAAACTTTAAAAGGGACAAATAATGCATATCGCCAACTATAGATGACGATTGAAAATACTTTTTTATATATATTTAACTGTTTATGAAATTAAACTGGCAAAAAAACTGATATAGGAACTATAATTTGAAAATATTGTGAACTAGTTTTTGCCCATCCCTAGCTCCAAGTCTCATCTAAATTACATTTCACCTAAACAATATATTCACCTGCTTAATGTGCAAGTAGCCATGTTATTTAAAATAGCCTCCGATAAAAGTTCCCATTCTGTGTAACAAGTTTGCCGCTCCAAAATTATTTTATAAACAGTGATTTTAAAGAGTTTGAAAAAACAATTCTTCGATATTTAACACATCCTCTTCTTTTAGAAATGTTCTGTTTTGTATGCAACCAAATGCCATTTATAAGTTACAAAGGTAAAAACCAAAATATCTACATCCTTCCGTGAAGGTTTACTTAAAAAATAAACTGTAACATGCAAAATAAATGGTTTATTCAGGGATAGAAAACCGTTTACGGCGTCATTATGGGATTTTTACAAACAACACCCCAACACAAGGAGATAAAGAAAGTTTAATGAACTTGTAAACAATTGAGGAAATACATTAGCTTTAGACACATCTGAGCAGCGTTAACGACTCGATATATTCGACACCCCCTCAAAACACATGTGCGTGCTTCTGAACTCACAGGACTCCAGCAGATTAAAGGGTCCGTCTCCGGATCCTCCACAAGCGTCCACAGTTTGGTGAGGAACGCAGGGACATTGTTACCTGTGCCCACCACCCCTCCAGCCCCGACACTGTGATACTCCATCACAGACCGTTTAACTGATGAAGCTGTCAGATGAAAAGTACAAATGTGCGACAGGTCAAGTGAATAAAGAGCAGTCACAAAAGACGTAAAGCAGTACGTTTGAACAAATAGTACTGTTCAAACGAGTTGATTTCATTCACAACAGCCCTCAACACGACCGGGGCCCGCATATAGAGGCATACACTGGATGGGATTTACCAGGAATTTGTGTTTGGAATGCTTCAGAATAAATGGAAATTTCCGTTAAATCCACATTGCGTTGTAACTGCGTAGAAAACAACTTGCGTTGAGACGTGTCGCTTTCTGATGACGTAAGGCGACAAGTTTGAGGAATTTTGGTTGAATAATTTTGATAAATAAAATATGCTAACGAATTTAGATTGGATTTTATTTGGTTTTAAATTATTTAAAAATATATAATAATATACATTTTACTCCCATGTTACTTTTACGTTTATGAGTAATCATTGACGAACTTTAACCTTGTGCGTCAGAGGTGGCTTAACGAAAAATAGAAAACATAAATATTTTTTTAAAGACTTGGTGAAACTTAGGTCATTAAGTAAATTACATTTTTGCGTAAAGTTTTAAAAATAAACAAAAACATGTATACAAAAGAAAAACCGAGCCGTTCTTGATTTGACCTTTAACCTCTTTGATTCCATCCACGTGGTCTTCGTTTCCAGCATGCCTTCTCCTCACAACGGCACCATGAGTAAATTAAAAAACAAAAAACGTCAAATTGATGAAAATGAAGAAGCACAGGTATGTTTTTATCCTTACAGTGGTGTTTAAAAGTTGGTTAACGGGATTTTTATATCTTCGCTATCATATAACAAGAGCTTGGTTGACTTGATCCATTACTCGTTAAATGAATGATTAGAAGCTGATTGCCGTTAGTTTAACTGTTTTCCATCAACATATTTTGCTAAATGACTCTTTTGTACTTGCACTAATAATAGCACAGTGTTGCTTAACGTTTTCTATTTTTTTTTGTCTTATGTAACGTTAGTTGTCGATTTTGAAAGTTAGTTTGTTTTTCAGTTGCTACTGTCGTCTACTTAACTTTAACGTTACCCGCGTCTGTACTTCAGGCAAGCGAAGATGAGTTAAATTCGGAGTTTCTGAATTTGTCAGTAAGTCTGGCTTGCTGCGTAAAAAAACGACTTGAATTTCCTTTGAGTGTCAAATCCATTCACCCCTTATAGACAGTAATTTAATCTTTCTGTTACAATCATCAGATTTTTATCTTTGAGGGCAAATTTGGGAAATATGTCCTATAGTAGATAAAACATTTTTTTCCCAAATCAGTCAATATTGGTACAAATTTTTATTTATGGTACAATTAAAAGCAAGTTTTTGCTCTGGATTGAAAGTTTTACTTACCTCTGATCATTAACTGAGATGTTAAACCTTTTTTTGTTGTCAACATTTTGTTGTATATTCAAAATCATTATGAATTTTTTTTTTTTACCATTTCAGATGCATTGTTATAAAAAGGTATTCATAATCTGTAAAAATAGCACAAATATCAGACATGGCATAGTTATTATTACGTGACATTATTTATTGTAAGTGGTAATGGTATTCATTAAACTCATACATTGAAGCCTTTTTAACAATGTTTTTTTTTTTACTAAAGTCATTATTTTTCCACTCTCATCTCAACTCCACACTCTGCCTAAGCAAGAGCTCTTGATTGTATGGTGTTTTCATGATAGTTACTCAAAAACTATATTTAGACTATAACAAAGAGAAATAAGATACGACAAATAAACCTCATTTGCAAGAATTATAACCAGCGCATAATACACTGGTGGTGCCAGTGTTTGGTCTGGATTAAAAATTGCAGCCATTGTTTCCAACCACAATCTATGGAGCTGACACCACTTTGTATATGAACCACCCTAATCGGTGATAGTTTCTCCTCTGCTGTGGGCAAGAGCGTGTGTCTCCATAGCCTAAACTAATTAGTCAGTCAACGAGCTAAACCAATTGGAAGCAAGAGTTGCCAGTTTCCTCATGAAAGCAAGCTTCTGGTTTGTCTTCAAAGCCAATTACGTGATAACAGGAATACCAAGGAACAAACTCCTGTTTTTCCTCTCGATGCATAACAGGAAGTGACTGAACTGCAGGTGCTCGATCAGGTTCATTCACTCTCGTAACCTTTAAAGCTGAAAAATGAACACATTTTCACACAGTTTGTTTATTCATATAGCTTGTTTTTAACTTCATAAATACTCTGAGGGAAACTTTTACGTTTACGTGTCTCTACCATAGACTGTATATTTTAATATAACATATAGTTATAGTATAACATATAGTGTTGGTGATGTCACCCATAGGCTTCAAGTCAAATGAAACGAAAAAGGGTATAGCCATGCAGGACATGGCCATAATAAAGGCATCTGATTGGCTGAAGGTTTAAATTTTATGTATCTTGAACAAACAAATAAACAAATAACCCTAATCACCCTCCTCAGAGTGTCAAAACTAGCAATCTGAATCAGTAAACCTTATGGATCCAGGGGTGGATTCATGTTGTTGTCAGCTTTAACATTGGTGTGAAAGAGAATTTGCTCCCTTCTGGAGTCAGCCTCTAGCGGCCGCTCGGGGTACTGAGGTTCAGTCACTTCTTATCGCGTATCGAGAGGGAAAGGAGGAGGTTGCAGGTCTCTACGTGCTGTGTTCATTAACCATGTCTTTCAACAAATGAAACTAAAGTGTTTTGTTTATATAATCGCAACATCTTGCCATGTATGACTGCACAAGTCAACATTGTGATTAGATTAATTGTATACTTTATGCAATTTTACATAAATACTTCTGTTATGAAAATGATTAGAATAAGATGTACAGGTTTCCAAACGACTGTATAGGTGAAAGATGGTTTAATGCTATGCTCGATTTTCTTTGATATGACTCAAATGTTTTTCGCAGTTGCCCATCTTAGATGGTAAAGATGCCCATCTAGATGACTCTGATGAGGAACCACTGGATCTTACAGACAGTGAAGAGAGTGTCATCTCAGGCCTTGAGGAGTCGGGGAGCGACAGTGATAGTGACAAAGAGGAGGATGATGAAGATAAAGATGATGCTTCTGCTGGAAAGAGTTCTGATGTAGAGCAAGAGGAAACAATTGAGGGAGATGGAGACGTTCACCTTAAAGTCAAAGAAGCCTTCAAACCTCAGGTATTACACCATAGGTTCTAAATTATGCACCAAAAGTAAGTAGTTTTTGTCTTTTAAATAAGCATTGTTTCCCCTATACCATTCAATAGCTAGCGCAACCCACCCTGCCAAGCATAATTCAAAGGAAATATTTCCACTATTATTTTAGCCCTAATAAAGTATGTGATTCTTACTGAACTTAGTCTTTACACACCTATTTATCTGCATCTTTTTGTGTGCTATGTGACTTATATACCTATGAGCGAGTGAAGCGAGAAGAGTGCTTCACTCATTGACACTAGAAGGGGCGTGAGTAAACAGAGAAATCAATAGAAATACAAACACACATTTTAGTTTAGTTATTTTTATTATTAAGAGTTTTATTCGTTTTTAAATGTAACAATAACAACACAATTTCTTTAAATTTAACAAGCTGTGTAAACAGATCTCGTACTCCTCTGATATACGGCGAGACACAGCAAGAGACTTTTTACTTTGAGATCACAAGAAAGCACTTTCACATTATGTTCAAAGCACCCCTTAACTGTAAAAGGTCTTTTTTTATTATTTAACGGAACTTGAAAATGCACAAAAAGGGAAAGAGTTAGTTGTTTGTTCTTGAACTGTAACACTTCTCAAAATATAAATGAATAAATGATTAAAGATCAAAAACACTTACAATTATTTTTGAAAACAGATTTGGTAGTTAATAAGTTAACTTTGTTGTGGACTATAAATAAAAACTCTAGAAATTAAAAAAGCTAATAGTCTTTATTAAAATGAAAGGAAATAATAATTTGCATTTGTGTACAAATGAACTGTTACTTGCATTCACTGAAAACCACAACATTTACTAAATATAATATTATATTGTTATTCGCTCTGTTTAATATAAGCTAATTTAAAGAAGCATCATTTAACTAATGACTATTTTTCATGAGGTGATTGCGGAGAGTAATGCTAGCGAGTTGCAAGTGAACTAAAGTGAATGAGCTGCTTGCATGACTACCTCTGCGTTCTGTCTTGAACAGCGCAGGTCCTTCCGGTTATAGCAAAGTCAATGACCGCGGCTTTGTTTTACACTCGCTCTCTGCAGGAATTTCCAAAAATTGGTTTGACCGCTTTTTGTTATCTGTGTAACATAGTCTACTATAGTGGCAAATCCGTGCCATGAACGGAGCGTGTATTTTTGATAATCACGGGGGCATTATTAAGATTTACGCGAGCAGAAATAGATCCGCGCATTTAAAAAAAGAAAGGGAGAGCAAAACACTCTGTCGCAAGCGAGTAGAGGAGCTAATGTGCTCGGCCCATAATGTCTCTCGATCTTAACCTGCGCACAACTCATTCCTGTGCTCGCGTGAATTAGATTTTTGTCCAAGATGGGGGTGGGACCCTCATTTCCCAGACCTTAAGGAGCATCAGTCTCAGTGGGGGGCATCACCAAATGGTCTACATCAATACAATAGTGATAAAAGTGATTACAATATAAAAGAGGTATGTTATAAAATCATAGTTCTTAAATTTGTAATCCTACAGATCTCAGAAATGTATTGCTGTCAATGTACGAGTAGCTGAGAGGAGCTGGCCGCGGGAGCGCCTGCAAAGAGCCGACCCCAAAAATACATTTCTGCGTTCTCTGAAGACGGATTCTTTCTGCTCAAACAGCTTCGTAGCTCGTTGGCTATGTTACACAGATCACAAAGAGCTCTCGTATGTTTATAGCGCTTATACCTCGAGATATTGAGCCGGGAAAAGTGAATCTTTGGATCAGTGTACAACTTTACTGAAGTAAAAATGACAGTTTTCTAATTCACTACTGGGAGTTACGCTAGCTATAAACGCCATACATCGTTCACACTAATTTTTGTAAATTGCTGCAGAGAGCAAGTGCAAAACAAACCTTTTTGCAAAAGCCAGAACAAGGCCATTGTCTTTGCTAAATCCGTAAAAAACTGCGGTGTACTAGACAGGACGCGGATGTATTTGTTCCAGTAGCCCTTAGATCTAGAGAGACTATCCTGAAGTTGGCAAACAGTTTAAACAAACGCACTTTAACAATACAATTATACAAATACAATTCTCTATCAATCAATCAATCAATGAAGTGTTTATATAGTGCTTCTTTTGCAGTTGCTTTCAAAGGAGCTTCACAAAGTCCTAGTGAGGATCAGGTAGGAGTTCCCTCTGTGAGGCCCCTGGGACTCTCGCTGACTGAGGCAGATGCTAGTCTATATGCATAAAGAATATACAAACTTAAGATACATCGACAAACGTTTCGCCATACAGCACCTGAAAAAATAAAACAAACAAAGACAAAACAGAAACTAACAAATGAAAAACAATGTTAGAATTATAAAAAAATTATAACAGACAACAAACAGGTGATCAGCATCGGCTGCAGGATGAGTGATAAATGATGAGGATAGGTTAGGCACATTGAACCACATTGTTTTTTCAACAGTTTGTATGTATATAGTGCTCAGACACCATATCCTTTGGAGAAATCCCAGGAGCCACTTATTCGAATGCTAAATTAAACAGATATGTTTTTAATTTAGTTTTGAATTCTGTGAGTGTAGCTGAGCACCGGAAAACATCCGGGAGTTTGTTCCTGCGCTTGAGGGCTCTATATGATAACCCTCTTCCACCTCTGGTGAATTTACTAATCTGCGGTATAATCAATAGTCTTCTTGGGATGGAAGAGAGCGAGCTGGAATATATCGTGATAGGAGACTGATCAGGTAGACCGGAGACAAGCCATTCAGCACCTTAAAGACAAGGAGCCGTATCTTATAGCCAATTTTATTGTACAGGAAGCCAATGAAGAAAGCACAAAGCAATACTGATGTTTCGGCATCCGAAATACCAACGTGTTTTCGTTTAAGGGGTTCGTGCATCACCTTTGTGCTTCTATGCCATGAGAGCTCAGCCGACATTGCATGCTGGGCTATATGGCAAAAATTATATCAATAACTTTTTTCATACAATTTGATATCAAAATTGTTATCAAATAATTGCAGGTTTAAGTCTGTAGTGAATGTTGTAGAAACCTGATCATTAACTGACGTTGAACAATTTTTTTTATTGTCAAAACAAGGCAAACATTTTATAAACATGAACAGTTTAAGGTAATGTTGTATAATAAAAACATTATAATATGATATATATCAGGGTCAGATCTTTTTATTAATATTTTTTCTTATGAGGGCAATTTAGAAAATGTTTTCCTAGTATTGAGAATAAGAAGTAGTCAAAAACCTCATGAAATAATTACAGTTGATGATCAGGTTAGTACAACTTTTACTCCAGAGCAAATGTCTTTTTATTTTTTACCAGAAATAAAGATTTGACAAAATCGTGATAATTATCGATATCGACTGATATGGGAAAAAGTGTATATATATTTTTTTTTAAATTTTTATTTTTATCATATTTATTTATTTATAAATCACCCAGCCCTACTTTCAACTAAAGATTTCTTTATTCTAAACAAGAGCTGACAATTTGTTCATTATGTTTTGTATGATGTGAAACTGAATCTGAGCTCAAGAGAATGAGTTGCTAAACATGCATGCGTTTCGACTTCAAATAAACAATGCGCTGACACCACTCTGGGCCTTTGTCTTTGACATCTTTTTTTTTTTTTTTTACTCACACCAACAGCAGTCAACATGCCAAAATAATCAGAAGCAAGAGCTGCCAGGCTTTCTGGCAAATCCCAGCTTCTGATTAGTCTTCCAGTAGACCGCTTCATGTAACATGAGGGTAGGAAACTATTCGCATGCGAATTGCACTTCGTCCTATTGAATTATCGCCCTGCTCTATATGAACAAGAGATTTTTTTTAGTCCATTCAGAGTTGCTGTACAAGCCAGAAGACAGCAATTCCGCATTGCATTCAGAGCACTCTTTCACTGAATAAGATGTTTTTTTTAATCATTTCATGAAACTCAAAATCACACAAAATGAGAACATTAAGCTGTTTTGAACACTAAGATCACTAAGTTCTTTTGAAACTTTACATGCCACTCAAGTGAGCATTGTTTGATATGAGTGCCATCAAGTGGTGAGTCAGGTAACTTCAGTTACAGTGAAGATAGTCTGAACCCCAGTTTGAGGCTCTGCATGGAAAAAAAAACCCTGACTCGCTGCGCTTATGAAAATGGACACATTAAAGCACTGCATTTTTTTGGGCTTGTGTGTAAGGTCACTTAAAATGAAAGATCCTTCTCAAGCAGGGGCTGCAGCTTATGCAATTGTTACATAATTGTGTGAAGAAGACCTTTATTTGAAAGAGAGAAGAACTGTTAAATACCTCAGTTGTATTGTTTTTGTATGTATGTATGTGTATATACATACATATTTTTTTCTTGTCCGAGTGAGGATTGGATGCAAGTAATTTTTGTTTGGTTTCTCTTACCAGCCTTCTTTTTCTTGAGTTTGTTTAGTTTGCTCTATTATAAGAAACGTATTATTCTGATGCTTGTTTTTCTCTGAAATTTATTAAAAGAAAATAATATTTGTGTTATTGGGAACCTGTGTTTTTGATTATGTGTGTTGACTTTCCCTACGTTGTTAGCGTTGTTCAATTCACACATGAGTCTCCACTCGTTTTCTCAGTGTGCGTCCATCAAACTCATTTTAATCTAAAGGCTAGGGAGCATAACAAGTAAACAGACTGATACAACCTTCTATTTTGATGGATAGTCTGGCCAGAATGTTTAAGAGCAGGTGAAAGTGTTTCTGTGTTCAGTATGAACAAAACTGAAGAGAGATGTTGAGCAGTGCCTTATAGAAATCCAGCGTAATGATGTGGGAGAGAAGAAGAGTGTGGTGCTGGCTCTAAAAACTGTGAGTAAAATATGAGAGAAAGATTATTTAAAAGGAAGTTACAATCCAGACAGGCTAAAGATGATTGAACCAACTAAACCTAATGACGATGGCACAAAAACATATTTAGCATTTGGAGAATGTAAGAAGCTAGCTGAAAATCTTGTTTCATCTTGAGATTAAACCCTGTAAAAAAAACATACACAACTATGCTTCAATCCATCTGTCAGTAGAGACTGGGGAAAAACAGCTGCATCAGTGCAAAAAAAGTCACAAAATGTGAGCAGTTGGTAGTGCCTTGGGAAGCTTGTTGGGTCAAATTCAAAGAGGCTTTGGCTAATAAAGTTTGGATGCTTTTTCCATGCTTGTCTTTCCATGCGCTTGTCGTCTCGCAGTCCACAAACAGGAACAAATTGTTGATGGGTGATTTTGCTTTCAAAATGACTTCTTGACCCAAATGGGTTTTCCATCAGAACTTTGTTTTTGCCAAATGTTAGGTATTTAATTGACTTTGTGTCTGTTGAGTGTCCCATTTCCAGACAGTGTATAATACACCTACAATAAAGAGGATTTGGACACGATGACCAGACAGATGGCAGTGAATTATGAACCTCCGTACCAAAGCAGTTAGCATTAAATTCCAATGATTGAAGCTTGTTTGATTTATCAATTTAGCAGATGGTTTTATCCTGATATTTAACTGTGGTTCATCGCAGAAGAGTTGTCACATAAGACTGAAGAATGGTAAAATAAAATTATGGTTTGCTTTTAAAATGTGCACAAAGTCACATTTATTATTGATAACTGGATGTTAGGATTTAAAAACATTCTTTTTTCCAAATGTATTTATTTAAAGGATCACAATATTTCTCACTAACAATTATTTTGTTTTACTTTTGTCTTTTTGAGCATGATGTTCTACTGATGTTTAACTATTTTGGAAGTATAGTTAAAATAAAAGCTGACAGAAGCTTAAGGAGCAACATGTTTGTGCCCATTTTACTTCTTTTTTTTGAATAAAGGATTGGACTGAATGCTTTCCTTGTTTTTTTCTTTTTGATTCATTGACTAATTGAGAAAATAATTATCACATTTTTATAATAATTGTTAGATGCAACCATAATTTAAATAGTTTTTATTTTTTTGTTAGTTTTAATGACAGACATTTTTCATTTGATGAATTAGTTTATTTTTCTCATAATGGAGCTGTTTAGCTGTTTGCACTGTAAACAAATCTTTGGGTGTGATTACTATCGTAGACTTCTTGAAATGCTTGTAAAGTGCTTAAATTGGATCTTTCAAAGGTGAAGGCTTCCTGTTCTAAACACTACTTCCTTTCTGTTCAATAGAATTTTTCCTCACTGGCTCTCTGGAGCCCTGGTTTGTCTGCTTCAGTACAGGGCTGATGTCATAAAGTGTTTTTCTCCAGTGGAAGTGTCTGATGAAACCGCAGCACACTATCGGTTTCACAGCTCTCGAACCTCCGTCTGGTCGTACTCAGCACAGACCGAAGGCTGCATTGTTCCTGTCTACTTTTCTTTTTCCTCTGCTCATTTGTTGCTGGTCTACTGAGAGTAGAATCGTGGCTCTGACTGATCGCAAAGCGGCTGCCAGAGGCATTATGTTTCCCGGGCGGGGGTGCAAGATTAGTCGGGACAGGGGTGAATGAACTAAAGAGGCTCGTCTTACTCCAGACCAAACGCCCACATACGGACATGTCTGGTCACAATGATAGTACCTTTTAAGAAATGTACATTTACACAGTAATTTCTAGGTTTACGCTAAAATATTACCTTTTCAGTGAATCGCTTTTCAAGCAGTTTAAAGTTTTTTCGGTGTCCGTTCTTAAAACAACTTACACTGATTGCCACAATTAACCTTGAGCTTTCTACTGGATAAACAAAATTGTTGTTTATCTAACTAAATCAGGGGTCGGCAACCCAAGGCTCTGGAGCCGCATGCGGCTCTTTAGCGCTGGCCTAGTGGCTCTCTGGAGCTTTTTCAAAAATGGAATGGTATAAAATGGTATGAAAATGGAAAAAGATGGGAGAGGTAAATATATATATTTTCTATAGGAGGACAAACAATCTTAATGTTTTTTTAATGCTGTAAAAGTGTGTAGAATAAATATTTAACTTCAACATTTCTGTCAGGGAAGATTTGTGACACACATTTCTACCAGCAGGGGGTGGGATGCCAGGCAGGTGGCTGGTCATTTTGGTTAAACTGGGATGTTTTGATTTAGCAGACAGACAAAACAGCGCCATTTCACGGTCATGTTTAAAAATGCATGCGCACAATGACGCGCCAGTTAAAAATTACGGGTAGAGGAAACTGACTGAACACTGGCGACTGTGTGATAAGCCATGGATCCTAAAGGGAAAAAGAGAAAAATAACTGAGGAGAACAGAGGGTTCAACGTTTCTTGGATCGAATCATTTGCATTCACTGCCAATGCGGAAGGATTGTCTGAATGTTTGCTCTGCAGTGAGAAGTTGTCAAATAACAAGAAGAGTAACGTAGAAAGACATTTCTAGGGAAGGCATGCACGTATTTAGTAACAAAGTGGCTGTTTTTATAAAGTGATTTCTCATTTTTGTCATTATATATTTGGAATGACACTAAGAGATATTATCTAATAAAACTTAACCCGTATTAATTTGAATTTATATACTTTATCGTTTCAAAAGGCTGCAGTTTTATTTTATAAATGCAGGCTGCGTTTTATTGCACTGTTTGTTGCCCAGATAAGGGACACGTTATGCAGTTTCCATTTTGATGTTGTTTTTTGGAATCCTCAAAATCCAAAAATGACATCAAAAATCTGATTTCTTAGTGCATTTGTTTAATTTCATAAAAGCAAATGTATGAGGCGGCATCGTACAACTGAGTAGTCACTTAGTGCGTCATTCTCTACAGGATGCACTGCAGGGAAAATAAACATTTAATCATGAAGGCTCATTATGTGTTTGTAGCCAATTTAGTCATTTTTATAGTAGGCTAATATAGATAAATACAGCATGTATTGCCTTCATTATAAGGCTTATACAAGGCTTTTAATTTTTTGCAGCTCCAGACATATTTGTTTTTGTTTTTTTGGTGTCCTGAATTAAATTTATTTTCAAAAAGTTTGCATTAGTTTTTGATATCTTTCTGTAAACGTTAAACTTGATATACTATTTGTGGTTCAGTGAGTTACCTTTTTCTGCTTTCTATTTCTTAACATTTTTTCTTGTATGCTAATTTATGAAGAGTAGAAGGAAGGGTACCTCCATGGATGTTGAAGTTGACTATGAAAAAAGAAATCTTAATGCTTTTAATTAAACATTTTATATTATGTTAGTGTTAGAAACAGGTGATGATTGCAATTGATTTTTACACCACCCCCACCAGATTTAGTTATGTTGGGGAAAAAAATTATAATCATGATTATTTAGCTAATGATCATGAATTTTTTTAAACCATTTTTAACATTTTAAATTGCCATTTATTTATATGTCATTTACCAGATTTATTTTAAAAATAACTGACCTAACAAGATCTAATGTTCACTCTATTATTGTCTCTATATAAACAAAACACGAGAAAAAAAGATCTGGACCAGAGTCTGGAGTTTGGTAAACCCTGCTTTACACAAAAGCAGTCTGAAGCTGAAAATGATTTTTGTCCCCTATATAGTCCGCTTTAAATTCATGAGTCATAACATGATTATTATTTACATCTCAGAAATATCACATTAAATATTATGATGTTTCACAGCTGTGCGAGAACCCTATTATAATTTGAAACATTCATATTTATTTATTATTATTATTATTTAATTATTATTCTTTTCCGTCAACGCGGGACTTTTGAGGGCATGATTATGAACGAAAAGTCCCATATTTTTGCACACGCCACAGACCAGTGAATTTTTTTTTTAATAAAATTTGGGTCCGAAAACTGATTTATAAACAACGGCTATAAATCAATAACTCATAGCAGGAAGAAAATAGATAGAGGAGGACATTTTTTTATTATTATTATTTATTGGCATGTAGGAGCTTGTGGAGGTAAACAGGCGCTGATCTGGTGATGGTTTTGCACGCCAGCATCAGTGATTTGACATTAACACAAGCTGCAATGGGGAGCCAATGAAGAGGAGAGGAACATGAGCTCGCTTCGGTTTCTTGAAGACAAGATAAGTTCAGGCATGAGAGGACCAGAGGATGTTGTCTTGGTGATTTGGTCTTTGAAGGACAGCTGTTTATCTAAAATCACTTCAAGATTCCTGACTGAAGGAGAGGCGGTGATTGTAGAGGATTTCAACTGGATGGTGAGGTCGTAATGCTGGGATTACCAGAAGTTCTGTCTTGGCCATGTTGTGCTTTAGGTGACGGTTCTTCATCCCAGTAGAATTGTCATTCAGGCAGTTATGCGGGTAGTTACTGATTGGTCATCTTCGGGGAACGACAGATAGAGTTGGGTGTCATCAGCGTAGCAGTGGTACGAGAACACAAAGGTTCGTCTCACATTTGCCAAAAAGGATCTTGATCTTCAAGACTTTTGGAAAACATTGTGTGGACTGATGAGTCTAAAATTGGACTTTTTGGAAAGTGTGCAGCCCATTACATTTGGTGTAAAAATGGCACAGCATGTGATTAAAAGTATATGAACAAACAGTAAATCAAAGGGGTTGCAATGCGATGGTCTGGAATGGCTTTGCTGCCTCAGGACCAGAACAACTTTCTGTGACTGAGGGAAAAATTAATTCTGCTGTTTACCTGCAGATCCTGAAGGCATCTGTACGGCTATCAGTCGTGCCTTCAAACTCAGGCGCTCTTGGTTCATGCAACAGGACAATGATCCAAAACACACCAGCAACTCCACCTCTGAATGGCTCAAAGAAAATAAAATTAAGGTTTTGGGGCTTTAAACTGAAACAATTCTGCAAAGAGTGGGCCAGAGTTCCTCCCCAGCGGTGTGAAAGACTCCTCACCAATTATCGCAAACATTTAAGTACAGTTATTGCTTCCTAAGATGGTGCAACTCGCTATTAGATTCAGGGGGCAATTTCTTTTTGGATTTTGGGTTTGTTTTGTGCCCAAAAAACTGTAATCATTATTCAGAAACTGCATTTTGTCTTTCCTTGGGTTGTTTCTTTGTGATATTAAAATGTGATGATCTGTAAACTTTTTGAGTGATACATTTGCAAAAAAAACACTCACAAATATTCTCACGGCATTGTACATTGTCCAAAAGTCCCAAATGATCAGATTCTCATGACAGCCCAAGTGTTAACACATTCATATTACAACGCACACAATAAGTCAGAGCTCAACCTAAGACTTGCAGCTTTAATGTTGAATTTGTTTCTTTTAAAAATGCAATATAAAAACAAATTTTTAGATGTCCGATGAGCAGTTCCTGGTGATGCAGATTTGTTTGTTTGATGAAAAAAATTTAAAGAAGCATCTGTTTTAAAGCTTTTTGCTCCTGAGGTTTGATGTGTGGACGATCGGTCCCCTGATGCTCTATGTTGAGCTAAAGCAGCAGGTTCCTAACAGGTCACGTCCTGAATTGCTCTGAGGTTTAATGATTGCAAAGGGCCATTGTCAACCCCCAAATCCCCCTTCTTTTCCAAAATCCTGCTCTCAGCTTCTTGTTAGATCTTGAGAGCCAGTGGAGGAAGTATCCATCCCTCGGGCAGTACTAGGCATTGAGGAGCACTCTGCGTCATCGTCCTGATGCGTGTTTAACTGGGCTTCTGGGAGGAAGTTTTTCATTTATCCCTGCCGTCCAAAAGATAGCCGGACAGTGAGGAGCTGTAAATCAGTGCAGGTTGCTCACCTGCAACGTACAGAGGCCTTCGAAAGGTTTTTTCTTTGGTGACTGATGGACCGCTCTGTCCACTTACATCCAGGAGGATGTGCATTTTCTGCTGACTGCTGTTCAATTGTGTGTGTAAATCACAGACAGGAAGTTTGTGCACTGCTTGAATTAAGTGAAACAGCTGATGGGAACGAAATTAAGTGAACAGCAACATTTTAAGCCTCTATTTAGCTTAATTAATAATTAAAGGTTCGGTGACATTCTGCTATTTTTAATAGTATGTTGTTCCCATTGGTCTAACATTTTCGGAAATGAGGTGAGATTTTAATCTTTGTAGCCACTCCGCAGTTATTCACCTATTGCTTAGTGTTTTCTATATTCATGACGTGTATGCAAGGTTACTGTCTGACAGTTAATGTAAATGTGAGAGAAATTAAGAGAGGGATTAATCATGAACAAATTAAACACAGAGGTAGCAACAATTGATAGACACTGTAATGGCGTTTGGAGGGAACACTATGGCCCTGTCCAAACACAACCTATTTAATAAGGTATTTAATCACAGAACAGAAATGGCAAACCGCAACAAAATGTTGCTAATGTTCCATCCGCACTCACCTGACAAGCACAACTTTTGGACAAGAACCAATTGATCCTGGAATGACTGAGGAAGTTTTGAGAGTGAAACAGTTGTTTGTAAAGACTGGTGAGAGAATTGTAGTTTATCAAAGAAGTTCTTATCTTTTTGTGCGCTGTATATCCCAGCCATTAGTAGGACGCACAGATGTGCCTCGAATCTGAAAGAAGCTTTCACATTAGTTAGGGTTGAGGAGTCTGCTGTCCTACTGGGTAGACTCAATCTTTGCAGCATTTTAAGAGTGTTTTACCCGGTTACGTGGGATGTGGACTGAGTTAAAAAAAAAAAATGTTCTTTATTTATTTTATTTTTATTTGTGCCCGTGCGGACAAGAATTTTTTTGTAAACATGATGACAAAAACTGTGTTAAAAAAATAACTGGGTGCATGTGTAAAGGACCTATTATACAACCTTACCTCTATGAGCCAGAGTCACAAAGATAAAATAAATAACAAGTCTTAAATAACACAAGTCCAGGTTGTCTGCTGCTTCACAAGAGAAGCCGTTGCTTTGTGGATAGCACCACCGCTGGAGGGAAATAGTTCTTTTCATGTCTACGACATTACAACGGGACTTGTGTGATATCGGAAATGGTGCGTTTTTAAAAGAAACAAATTCATTTTTTCATGGGTCATTTAAAAAAAAAAAATCAATTTACTCTCAACATGAAATGACCCCTTTAAAGATACTACCAACGTATGCATCTCCTGCTGACATTGGTTGCAGCACATTTACTGCATTGTATTTTTCAGTTTTTTGCATGATGCTTTGACAGTGCATGGGTGAACAAAGAAATGAAAGGAAACACAAATGCACATTTTAGGTTTATTTTTTATCCATGGATTTTTTTTATCCTAAATGTAGCTAAAACGGCTTTATTTATTTTATTTACCTTGTGTTAACTGAGCTAATGTGCTCTTTGATTTAGAGTGAGTTACGGAATGTCAACACTTCTTAACACTTCCACAAATCATCTAAAAGTTAACGCTTTATCATTTAATCAAATGAAAAATCAGTCGATATGTTAAAGGGGAGCTATGTGTTTAAGAAATCCATCTGTAAGTAAAGAAACTTCAGCCATCTGAACAAAAGAATCAAAGACTGTGATTTGAAGTACTGTGTTAGAAACGAAGCTTGTATTCTGCATGCAGTCTCTGAGCAGGAGTGGGAGTGTTTTATTTAATTCAGGAACTTATGCTAACACAGTGAACATGATCCTGCATGTAGGATACAGACATGCAGTTAAGCCTGATTTATACTTCTGCATCAACTAGACCAATTGCGGTAGCTCCACGCGCACCAATTTATTATCAAATCATTTACAGTTGTGCTCTCCATCCTTCGTTGTCTATGCTCTAATCAATATCGCTTTGACAAGAATGCCAACTGCCAGCAAACCAAATACGCAGATACTAACATAAGGCCGGGTTTATTTACCTCATCATACATCGTATAAATATAACTTCTTACATACATCCGTTGCTGCTGTAGAAGCACTGTCACTAAACTGATCAATATTTATGCATTTACTGTACATTTATGCATTTGGTAGAAGCAATATCACAACATGGCGTGATGACCATGCTAACTTCTAGGTAGCTAAATCTTCTTTTTGCATTAACTTTGGCTGAAAAACTCACATTTATTTAATCAAAGAAAAACTGTTCCTGTATGGAAACAATAAAAGTGTGTACTATGTTTTGTATTTTTCTACAGACCGATGGGCAGATTTCCAAGGGGACGAAGAGTGTTTCAGACAAGATTGCGGGTCTCCAGGTTTCAGCTCAGGTGGACGAGTATGAGCATGACACGTCTGATGAGGAGGTAATTCTTATTAAAAATAGATACATTTAACTTCACATTGCATATCTGACTTAAAGCTGTACTGGGGTTATCATTTTCATCCGACAACTAGATCCTAGAAAATTACCAAATTGGGGATTACAGTTCTTTCATGAGCCCATGCATGTCTCATATTTAAATTATAATATAAAATGTTAAATTAATTTGGTGCTATGGCCATGGTAGCAAATATTTTTGTGAAACCCATGATAAGTTCAGTCATATAGTTGGCTTTGTAAGAGTGAGAGAAGACAGTCCATCGATAAATAGTGTTGCTTATATAAAGTTGTTTTACATTGCATTAAATTGCAGTACAATTAAATAAGATGAGCTGCTCGACTGTGCCTGTAATTGAGTTTTAGAATGAAGCTGTTATGCACTGCATATGAGAGTAAAGCCCAGAACAGCAGCAGTTTGTCAGGAGCCTAAGACATCTGGATTCCTGACAGGCTGCTTCTTTCCAGGTGAGTAAAGTCCATGGAAATGACTTTCTGCTGATCGTGTCATTTCCATTGAGGGGTGCTTTCCAGGCGAGTGCATCTGAATCTCCAGGTGTTGCTGCACCTGTGATAGGCTACGCTGTGTAGTTTGCATACCTTACTCCTCTGATCATTTGTTTCCAGATGCACATTTGACTCTAAGTTCTTTTGACTGCTTCAGGTAATGAACTCTGAGAGAATAGTGCCTAGTGTTCTTTTCAGTTGTTTGTCCTATTTGGGAGGGAAAGAAGAATGAGGAGTCCTCTAAACAGGGTGTGGATTTTTACCACCTCCTTAGAAAAAGTGAGATGTGTGGATTTCTCCGTAGACGCTGTGTACGTTCACTATTTGCATTTGATCATGGCTCACAACATGTACAGAAGCCTTCTATGGTTTAAAACTAAATATCTAAATATGACCAAAATACTTTTAGCACTGTCCCAGAAAGACCACAATGTATTTATTGTGATTATCCTCAATAATATTAATTTCGGTACATTGAGACATTCTTTGTAAACTCATCCATAAAGACCAATTACATTGTTTGATTCTCTAGTGTGTAGGTCTGATAAAATGGAAAATAAATTCATTTAATTTTTTCATGTATAACACACATTTCTACAGTTTTTTTTTTTGTTTGTTTGTTTTTTTGCTGGACGTGCTTGCACTGCTGTTAAAAAAAGTGTTCTTGCAGAAACTTCTCCAGGCTGCTTAGAGACGATACAATGATCCACTTTTGCAGTAACTCACATATTTAAATACCATGCCATCATAGGATTTCTCTTGAGGACTTAACGTTACATGAATGATTAAACCCTATTGAACCATGGTAAAATGTGGTGAAGAGTATTTGCCTTGCCATACAACATAAACACAGAAATTGTCCAAGACCACTCTTGGCTATCAGCTAGCGAGTAGAAAACTGACGGATCATTCATTTCAGAGTGAATCTCTTAGCATAAGAATGAACTGCAACTTTATCTTTGAAAACTAAAATGTTTGACATTTTCTGCTACTCCGATCAGTTAGTCAGGGTTTTTTTGGACCAGACCAGAAGGTTTGTTAGATTAGTTATTCCTGATTGGAAAAATATGCTAATTCTTTCTTTGGATATTAGATTTAAAACTAGGACTGAATATTCATCTTGAGTTTTAAAGGTTGTTGTCCTTTTGAAGCTTTAATTACGTGAAAGTGGAATCATTATTTAGGAAGTCTTGAAGCCTCATAAAGATATGTTTAACTGCTGGGGAATTACTTTATAATTGTGAAGGGAGGAAAATCACAAGACAATAAAGTACTCATAAACAGTATTAATAAGTTGTCCATTAAGATATTTTAAAACAGAGGCAGATAGTTCACAAATTTCTCTGCTGCACTTGGGAAATGAAACACACTGAAAGTTAGTTATTCTGTGAGAATTGTCTCTGTACTTCTGAACAACTCAGTCTTTAGATAGTTGAGAGTAACTTGTTTTTAACATCTGGAATATTCTTGTCATTATCTTTTGGATGATGTGAGGAGAATGGAAAATATTTTTTCAAAAGGCTCTGACTATGGTAGCAGTGGTTGATGCCTCCAAATGTGACCTGAAAATAATTTATACTAGACGCACAACTTTATATTCTGCCTAGCTTGACAGTTATATATATATATATATTTTGTGTGTATTTTGTGTTCTTAGCACATTCCAGTATTTCGACATTGGTTTCCTCTTGGTTTCGGCCAATAATTGTAATTTTGTTTTGTGCTTCCTTAGAAATTTTAATTGTTGTCATTATTGGTACAGCACATTAGATATGGTGGTAAGCTGAGAATGTTTTTAAAGAGTGATATTGCAACCATTTTAAGAGGTTAATTTTAACTTTATTTTCCAAAATAATGTCTATTGGGTAGATTTTTAGAGGAAAATGCTATTACAACTCAATGTAGATGAGGAAGGAAGTAAATTGATCAATGGAGAGGGTCTGAAAGCTTATCCTTAGTAATCCTTAATAATTAGCTACAGGAGGAACACATTTTTTCATGTAATAAAATTATGATACACTTACTGACACATTTAATGATGATTATTTAATAATAAAAGTATTACGCGAGTTTAATTTGGAAAGTTAAGGTATAATATTATAATGCTTTTTTATGTCAATTACTATTAATCGAATAATAATATACTTATTATAATAAGACAGAAGTTTGGGTTGCCATCCCTTCACACAAGTTGTCTACAAATAAAACTCCAGACTTCTAAATCCCCTGTTTTTCATCCATGATTCCCTCCTCTTTGTAATGAAGGGCTGTTTCCTGTTAAGCGGGTGAAGAGGGAATTCAGGAGAGCGCAGCGTCTGTCTGATCCGAAGCCGCACCGGCAGGAAGGGGCTTTTCCCCCCGCAATGGCTTTTCCATGTGCTTCTGGATATAAATGAAGACACATTGTGGAATTAAGGGGAAAAGGGGCTCTGGGTCCAGGCTGCAACTTTAGCTTCCTGCCGCTTAGCAGCTACTGCTCCACACACATACAGATAAAGCATATGATCGTACCCTAGGCTTTGGTCTTGCCTGTTTAACTGTTCAAGGATAAATACTTCTGATTGTCAAATTGTTAATATTTACCCTGAAATGTATGTACTTTTTATGAGATTTGGCATGGAAATTATCTTACATTTTTTCAGAAGAAACCTTGTGCTTAATGTGCTGGGCAGTTATACTAATTTCTTGGTTTCTATAAATTCCTTTTCTTCAATCTTTGTATTTATTGTTATTTTTCCTTAAATTAGTCTGTTTCAGTCTCCGACTAGTTTCAAGTCTTGGGCTCAGTCCTAATTATCAAACCATTTTAATTAATCATTGTTATCGTTATGTTTGAGGCGGAGACTAAGACCAAATAAACTCTGAATAGAGTACAAATAACCCTGAGTTATCAGTGAGTTTAATGGTAGGGTCATCATTTAAACAGCCAATTGATATAAATATTTGTATTTTACTGTACATACAGTGGTCCCTCATCGCAGGCTATTGGTAAATGTGGTACAGTTATTTGAGACGTTAAAGTGCAAAATTTGTCTTAGACAGCTGTTAACAATTTCACACCTTTCTTACTTGTAAACACGCAAGGTTCAAACTTCCACCTTTTTAGTATTTTTCACCAAGTTTTTGTGGTGGTGGTGGTGAGCGTCTGCGAGTCTGTCTTGGGTGCTACTGCTGATGCAGAACGTTTCATTGATATGAGGTTTGTGGAGAGATAACATCAAAGATGCATGTACATTTGACAGGATGAAAACATTTTGTCTTCTCTAGGAAATAATCAGGGCACAGAAAATAGAGCTCCTGTTCTTCCTCCAGTTACTCCCTGTAGTTGGCATTGGACATCCATTTCAGTTGTTTTTTGTAAACAAGTCACAAGAAGCAATTGTCTTCATTCAACAGTCTCATTAAATGAACAAAACCATGATGGTCATTCAGTGCCTTTTGCTAAAGAGCATGGGTGAGGATGTAAAAAATACAAATAGGTTTCAGAAAGGTATAAACGGTCTGTGTTATTTCCTCCCATGGACCAAAGAGCTTAAGCAAAAAGCCCTTTGTGCTTTCCACGTCGAAAGAAAACAAACAGAACGTGTATTGCTGACTGGTCAGATGTCCTAACTGCCCTAGGGATCTCTGCCACCCACTCCTTTAAAGACTGAGACATGCTGCTCATGTCTGGAGGTGTCTTTTATTTGCTTTTCTCTACATTTTGGTAATCCCAAAGTTTAATTTCATGATTGGGCCATTTCCAAACTCAAAACTGACGAGTTCCAGATGGGATCTCAGAAGATTGCGGTCAGTCTGACGGCAGGAAAGCGATTGAATCTTGGCAGCCCCTGCTTAGAAGGTCATTTAGAAAAGAAGCCCAAGGTTTGCAGCCTCATCACGAGTTAGACTGACAGCTCTTGGTTGTATCGCTGGATCTTTAAGTTGCGGCACAGTTTGATTTGGTGCGGGTGGATGTCATAGGCTTAGGCTTTCTTAATGAGGTTTCACATTTGCTGAGAAATAAAACGATTTAGAGGAGCTGAAATCCTTCAATTTATTTTTCACACTTCCGTTGGCTTTATTCTTATTCTACATGAAGTGTATAAACTATACATTAAAAACATCATCTTATATCTTCACACTTACATTAAAAACAACCTACAAGTAACTGTTCATGGAAAAATATACTTTCATCATTGCCTTTGTTGCCTTATTTTTGAGTATTTGTACTTGGAACATTGCAGTGTTTGAAGGGGGGTTGATCACTGCCATCAGTCTGTTTCTCTTCAACTATTTTTCTTTTGCACACTTTGGTATATTAAGCAGACATAGTGGAATTTTGTTGGCTCTTTGCTCAGGAGCAAATTCAGATCAATTTATAAAATATGAACCAGGGGGTCTTTTTCTTTTCACCCTGTTGCAGCCAGCATCATTTGAGCCCTGAACTCACCTCCACCTTTGACCATGAGGAACACTCAATACCACTTACAGCAGCTTTACAGAGGTTTCCTTTGCAATCAACGTGAACTAGAAACTGCTAGTTTTAAGTACAGTTTTTCAACTTTCATTAACCTGTAAAACAAATTCTGAGAGCTGTAGGTCAACAGAAAACAGCCTTTTTGAGATGTGCCAGAAATAAAGACCACATTTTTTGTTACCAAGTTCTGTGTGTGGAAAAACGTATACTGTATTTGCTGCACTTAGAGTTTTAGTCAATCCTTTATCCAACCAATAGCTCTGACAATTTGTTCTTCTAAAGTATCGGAAAGAGTAAGTTAGAGGGGCTTTTTCCAGGAAACAAAAGGAAAACAGATGAGCACCTGCTTAAAAGAAATGGAAAGCGACCAATTCATTTTTAGAAGTGGGAAAGATAACTACTTTAAAGTAAACAACACAATTTGTTGTTTTGTGTTAAAAAGGCTCTGCTTATAGTATCGACCAATTCCCTGGCCAGAATGTGTGCTTTCTGCAGCTAGCTTCTCAGGAGTCGAATCATGAGTAATGTCTGTTCCCTACATTTTTTTTTTAATGAAATAAAACTTTTGTGAAATTATGACTATGATGCTTCTTATGAAACAAATTCCATCTTTTATAAGCTCACTTGCTATTGTATCACATGTATTACATATATGTATGTTTGCATGTATGTATTATGAACTAAGCAAAGTCAAGTGACATCAAGGCATCAATGTAATGGGGATCATTTTGGTTTTGCTAAAAAGTCATTAAGTGACTAAGTCATTTTTAAAAGTTGCCAGCTCTACAAATTTTACAAAGGGTACCACTTGAAGGAGAAACAAAGCAAAAGAGGAGAAACAGAATAATAGTTTTAAAGGAATAAAGTCAGCACATACACACTAATCATAGACTGCCTCAATGGGTAAGTGAATCACTTCTTGTCAAAGTGTACCGTAGAAAGAAACGTGCCAATGTTTAAACTTATTTCATGATGAGATTCAACTCATGAAAGTTTTAAACCCCCAAATTAAGCAGTGACAGTTTCAATGATTTAACACAGCACATTCATAGATAATTAAGTTATTCAAGAGTTTAAGCTTCTGGTAAGTTTCTCTCAAGAAAACATTCCACTTTATATGGAGGGAACACAAAATTTAATTTTTTTTGTGTTTTTCAGATACGTGGTAGGCTCACCTTTAAACTTTCTAAGTTAAAAAAACTTTAAACGTGTCACAAATGAGCAATAAATCAAGGTGCGAAACATTCCGGGAGTTTCGAATACTGTGTTAGCTTCAACTTAAACGGGATCACTGTGTGCTTTCTGCCAATGTTTGAAAATATGAAGCTATGAAATGTTTGTTTTCAATGCTGTGTACATGACACTAATTTATGTCTTACCAAGGTATTTAAAAAATGTTGACATATATAAAATCTAGTCATTGATGGATCCAAAACTCCTCCAAAAGATTTCCAGCAATTTGTTGGAGATCAGAGATCTAAACATTTGGTTAAATATTTTTATATTTTAAACCTTCTTACTGAAAATTTCTTTAGAGTTTTATCACCAAAACAACAGAGCCAAAAAAGTATGTTGTAATGGCAGTTAACAGGATGTCTTAGCAGAACTTAAGAGTAGTGTTCCTGAATTCAATCTAATTTGAGCGTTAAATAAAGGGTCAAAAGAGAGAGTCTGTTCTTCTTATAAAAGAATGCTCAAGGACAGGTCACCAGACAGGAAGAGACATAATGTAAAGACTATGTTCCACTATTCAGTGCTCAATATGTTGGGCAAGCTACTTGGAAAACGTAGTGAGCTAAGCTAATAGTTACTCTTCATTAAATGTAGCTTCTCTACACAAAAGCTACTACCCTGAGAAATGTAGCAAGCTAAGCTTCAGAAACATGGTCAAAGTAGTTAACTACTTCTAAGTTATTTTTTATAGTGAACAATTTTCAGATCAACGCTTTCTCGGTAACTAAAAAATAAGATATGCAGACACAAGTGTGAAATCGACTTCTAAGTAAAATTATGGTAATAGAAGATCTTTATTGGACACATTTAGGGTGTTATTCAAATACATGTTAAAGTAACTCCAAATCACAGCACCATTATTGCTTTACATTTATTAAATCAAACAAAAAAATCACTGCCTATATAAAATAAAAATCATTTTTCAGCGTGACATGGCTGCTTGAGTCAGGGCCGTTTGAAGGAATTTGGGGGCCCCAAGCAAAATGGACATGGAGCCCCCCCCCCCCCCCCCCACCACCACCACCACCACCACCACCACGCACGCAAAGGAACCACAGCATAGCCATACAGTTTAAATTCACTCACACTTTATAGAAATAAAAAAGGTTTACAGTGCAAAATACTGCTGTTTCATATACTGTGCATAAATAAAAAAATGTTTAGAGTGCAAATACTGCTGTTGCATATAAAGTGCATAAAATTAACATTTTCAACAATTGAACATTTGCAAAAAAACAACACTGTACCAAATCAATCAATCAATCAGTTTTTATATAGCGCTTCTTTAGCAATTGCTTTCAAAGCAGCTTCACAAAGTCCCCGTGAGGATCAGGCAGAGCAGACAGGAGTTCCCTCTGAGAGGGGACTCCCGCTGACTGAGGCAGGTGCTAATCACCTCCCCAGCATAAAGAACATACAAACTAAAAATCCATCGATGAACGGTTTGCCGGACAGGACCTGAAAAACAAAAAACAAACAAAACAAACAAAGACAAAACAGGAACTAAGAAATGGAGAAAACGGTTCGTAAACTGTAACATAGACAACAAACAAGTGATCAGCATCAGCTGCAGGAGGAGAGATAAATAATGAGGATAGGTTAGAGAGGAACATTGAACCACATTGTTTTTTCAAACAGTTTGTATGTATATAATGCTCAGGCACCATATCTGTTTAGACAAATACCAAGAGATAATTATTGGAATGCCAGTTTAAACAGATATGTTTTTAATTTAGTTTTGAAATCTGTGAGCGTAGTTGAGCTGCGGACAACATCCGGGAGTTTATTCCAGAGCTTCGGGGCTCTATATGAGAACGCTCTTCCACCTCTTGTGGATTTACTAACCTTAGGTACAATCAATAGTCCTGCTTCTTTTGATCGGAGAGAGCGAGCTGGAATATATCGTGATAGGAGACTGCTCAGGTAGGCCACAGCCAAGCCATTCAGTGCCTTAAAGGCAAGGAGCAGAATCTTGTAGTCAATGCGATATTGTACAGGAAGCCAATGAAGAGAGCACCAAACCGGTGTAATGTGATCATATTTCTTTGTTCTTGTGAGAACTCTAGCTGCTGCGTTCTGGACTAACTGTAATTTTTGTAGCGTGGCGGTTGAACAGCCGGCTAACAGAGCATGACAATAATCCATTCTGGAGGTCATGAAAGCATGCACTAATTTTTCTGCATCTACGATAGACAGCATGTTCCGCACTTTAGCAATATTCCTGAGGTGAAAGAAAGCAGTCTTAGTAACATAAGAGATATGATTCTTAAACGTCAGTTCACTATCTATAATAACGCCAAGATTTTTAACTGTAGTGGAAAAATTAACAGTGTGTCCCCCCAGTTCCATATGTAAAGCAGAGAGATTCTGTAATAGCTTTTTAGAGCCAATAAGTAATATTTCTGTTTTATCTGGATTTAGCATAAGAACATTTTCATTCATCCAATCATTGATATCAGCGACACATTCTGAGATCTTATTTCAAATCAAAATATACATTAAAAAAGTGCACAATAACTAAACCCAACATACTTAAAAACACACACACACACACATAAATACATTAACATTTTTCAGTTATCTCAAACGTTTTAACCGTCTTAAATATATTTTATTTAAATTTCTTCTATATAAAGCAATTTGAATTGTCATTGTGTAAGAAATGTGCTATATAAATATACTTTTTACTGTTAACAAACAATGAAATTATAAATAAATGTTTACTAATTATTAGTAGTGCTGTGAGTCGACTACCAATGTTTAAAAACATCACAAGCTAATGTTTGATGCACAAAATTTATTGTGGTTTTCCTAAATAGATTATCACAGTGGAATAGTTAGTATAGCATGCTATACTTTCATCAAAACCTATTACAAAGTTATAGGAGTGTGATGTCATTGATTATTGTTTTGCTCTTGGTAGATGGGTAAGTCTTATCAAAGACGCAGACAATTGAGATATTGTTTACATCGCCAACAGCATATAACCGCAATCACCTAAAGGCTTGTACAACAATGAGAATTGTAAGAACCCACTTAGTACAAAAGCAATCTTGTAGACGGTTAGTTCAGGAAGCCCTCATAATGATATGCGTGCAGTGTCCCGCCCTCCTGACGTCACTGCACCAATCCCGAGAACGGAGATTCAACCAGCCGCTACAATATATACATAATGATAAACATCGATTCTGGAACAGATCTGCAACTTTCTTATCCCTTTAAAAAAAACATATTACAGTATGTAACCATATTCCGTCCGTTCAAAAAAAAAAGTTGCTCTAACTGTTCTTTACAAGCAGCATTTGCTGTCAGGCAGGTAGCTTAGCTAACATACATAAACATATTTCTGCTAGCCTACCTGCTGCAAAATTGCACCATTTGTACAAGACAAGTAGAGCTATTTTATGTGTGTCATTTATCACTTACCACTGCCTTGTTTTTTTTTCTTATCCTCCTCTTCCTTTCTCTTCTTTTTTTTTTTTTTTTGGCTTCCTGAAGCATCATTCCGCTTCATGACTGCCGAGGACGTTTTGTATTTTGCCGGCAGCAGAGATCGCGTAGTTTGCTGGCTGTTGTCAGTGAGGGGGGGCCCCTTGAGGGGGATCCCGATAACAGTGTCATTGCACTTTACTGCATTCACTATCAATAGGGGCGCTCACACAGTTTGTCGCTGCATTTTATTCTTAACCAGTCATTGCCTTGGGGCCCCAGGCCAGCTCGGGGCCCCAAGCAATTGCTTGGTTTGCCTGCCTTGTCGCGACGGGCCTGGCTTGAGTACCTTAGTGTTAGCGTTAGCTGCAGACTAGCTTGTGTTTGCACGCTGTACTGAAAATTAAGATTTTGTTGGGAGTTACCTGAATGTGAATAATTGTAAAAGATTGGAAGCTATGCAAGTAGGAGACTAAAAGTAATAAAAGAAAACCTAGGTGAATGCCCGTCAAGGCCAAAGGTGCATGGAGCTGATGCCAGTCTACTGATGCTAGGCGTTAAAGAAGGTCTGGTGTGTTTAGCATATCAAATATTCAATCCCATTTCACTTGACATAGCATCTTGTTTTTGGGCTGGGAAATGTCGTTACAAAACTTGACCAACATTCAGCATGTTAATAAGCGCAATCTAATGTTTCGCTGTTCTTTATTACCCTTCATTCCAAGTATACTCGATAGTTCAGTCTCTTGATCGTAAGACTGAACTTTTGTCACTTGTTTTTTAAAAAACTACACAAACTGCTTCTGTCTACATTTATTTCTTGCACATATGAATAGGGAATATATCCAATTAAATCACATGAGTGTCCTTTCCAACCTCTAACTTATTGATTTGTATATAACATGGATGTAGCATGTGCGACGTAATGACAGGTGAAGCTGTCCGGTCGAGGTACTAAAGTTCATTCGCTTTCTATTGCTCAGGGGCAGTGCAAGCAGGAGGTTACCTCTTGGTCTGGCTAAGTCTGCCACTTGACCCTCCTTAGCAGCGATGATGAGTTTGATCATCTTTGATAACAGTCCCGGAAGCTGTATATACAGTGCTTTAAGAATTGATGTATTGTGACTGTTAAACCTATAGTCTGTGTGTGTGTGTGTGTATATATATATATCATTCATTCATTCATCTTCATGTCGGCTTTATTCCCTTTCGGGGTCGCCACAGCGGAATGAACCGCCAACTCACTGGCATATCTTTTACGCAGCGGATGCCCTTCCCTGCCGCAACCCATTGCTGGGAAAATATATATATCATCAATATTATTATTATTATTATTATTATTATTATTATTATTATTATTATTTTTTAAAGACTCGTTTGAATTCTGCCAAAAGTATTCAGAATATGCATCACACACACAGGACCCCAAACAGATGTTACTAGCAGCTACTGATGGAAGAGACTCTCCTCATCCTCAAAATACAGAAACAAAAAGTAATTTTGATCCCAAAACACTATATACTTAACGGAGTACAGAGTTTGGGATTGAGTCGTTGAGTTGCTGCTGAAGGAAGCTATTCGTGTTTTTATCTCGAGGACACGCCAAGTTAATTTTACATAAAGTTAGAATAGATGTGGCTTTTTAAATATGTGGATTAATGTTTAGAGTGTTTATAGTTATAAGCATAATCTGTCGGAAGCATTGCATATCTAATGTAACGGGATCTACATTTTTATATGCTAAATTGTTTTAACAATTGTTTTAGAATATTTAATTATTGTAATTAAGTGTCCAATAAGATTGAGTTTGTATGAGTCTATGTTTACTTGGGATGGAACAGGAAGTGATGTAGAGGGGGTGGATTTATACTTATGGGAATCTCAAGGGGTTACCCGTTTAGGGGCTTTTCCCCTTTCTCTCTCTTGGGGCCCTGCTGGCAGGCGGACGTGTGCTGCTCGCCTCTTCCTTCTATCCTTTTCTTTCTTTCTCCTCTTCTTTCTCTCTATTTCTCTCTCTCCCCCTTCCTCTCCATGATGCTTGCAATGTGATCACATGCTTCATTGACATCAAGGTATGAGCTTAATTCATGTTTGGAATAAGTAATAAATTGCTGTTTACGATTATGTTCATAAATCATGTCTCATGAGTATTGATCTTTCCATGACACAATGTAACGTTAGAAATTGTATTTTAATATACATTTAGCACAATAGATTTGACCAGGTTGAAGCCCTATCCATTTAGTTTCAGTTGCCTTTTAAACTAGTAAAAGCAGTATCAAAACACCTGCGAATCACATTTTCTCTGACATCACTGAGCGGAACTGGAATGTCTAACGGAGTGATGCGTTTTGATTGACGTGTCTGAAACAAGCCCACTCAGATTTTCCACTTGAAGTTGGTGGGAAGGGAAATAACCGTGTTGAGATGAGGTGAGCTGTGGTAAGTAGGGCCGAGCTGTTAGTAAAATCGGGTGTAAAAGCACCATTCATTTCCTAGCGCAATGAAAATAAACACGTCACTTGCTTCTCTCGGAAGTCATTATCATGACTTCAGGATACTTGAAGTGCTACCATAAAATTTGCACCAGGACGTATAGCAACATTTTGTGGGTGTGAGATCTGAGGCTGAGACTAACACGATTTTGGGAGATGGTGCATGCAAATTGTATTCTATTTTGTAATCATGAAAAGTTGGGCAACACAAAATTGAAGACCGCATCTGTTATGATCTGTAGAAAAATTATAGTGAGCATCTGATGCTCGTGTAATTTTTCATGCTTCTTTTTGTTTTTCAGGGAATAGAAAGATTAATATGTTTTGTGCTTCAGCAGATACGGGCATGAAATTTAACAAAAACGTCTGATTTGTTCTCCTGGATATGTTGGATCGAGCCACTTTTTAGATGTATCAAATTAGAAGGGAATGAATGTGGGTGGTGTGTAGCACATTTGGAAAGGTAAAGCACAGCATCTCCAGGGAGCTATTGCTCCCTGCACAGACCTCACACCCACGCTGTACCTTCCAGATCAGTCAGGCTCATAAGTTCTTCCTCTGGCAGGACTCAAGCAAACGTGCAAGCTATTTGGAGCCATAAACTGAACCAATGTGTTCCTGCATGAGAGCTTGAGGAGAGGAAGTATCTAAAAGCCCATTACTATTTCCAGAGTATTGCCCAACTTACTAGGATTCATTGTTCTCCTTTTTGATTAGTTTGGCATTTATATATATATGCGTCACTGTCATGAAATATGATTAGAAACACAGATGAAAAAAATGTTTACATGCTGTTTAATGTTTACAAGACGTGTAGCGTCAGTTTGGTGATTTACTGATAAAAACATTTTAATTTAAGTAGAAAAAGACCTGTTGCAATTAAAAGTTTTAATTTGCTTTTAGGCTATTACAAAATTCATAATTTAAAACATTTTGGACGGTTTGTTCAAATACATTGACATTTATTTTTATTATTCATTTTATTTTTTTTTATTCATTCAGCAGCATCCAAAACATTATGAAATAAAATAAATTGTTCACATTAAACAATCAAATGAATAGGAAAGTTTTTTGGAATAGTTTTAAAAATATGGATGCCCTAAATGCAAGGTCATCAAGATAGTTATGCAAGTAAAGCTAAACTAAATGTACACTATTTTTTACCCAATGTTTTTATACTTCAATTTAAAATGTACATTCTTATGAGATTGATCCTAAGCAGGGTTATCCTTGCATTACATGATATTCGAATATCATGACAGTGACGTGGTAAATTTGATTTAATTTCATAGCATGACCAGGTTAAGCTTTCTGGTGCACAGGGAATGCTACTTGCTCCCTTGAACTTTTCCTGACAATTTGTTTTGGTCCTAATTTAGCCTGAAGGTGACCTGTTAAACCATTTCAAAATTGACTGTTTGTGTAGCTATGTGTAGCAAATTGTTGAAAATTTGATGAGAAGGATTTTAACCAGCAAGAATCGAGTTCTTGTTCTGTCTGTTTGCCAAACCTCCAAGAAGACTAGAAAAGTTTTGGGTATCTTATAAGATGGAGAGATTTCCAAAGTTTTTCTGTTTAAGGACACAAAGGTCCTCTTTCAGCTCTGCACGCATCGCTGAAATCAATAGGCTGATAAAATTGACAGATCACCTCTAAATCATGTGGATTCTTGGCCTGACGCTGCGCTGTCAGCAGGAAATTTATTTTTAATGCTCCATTTAAGCAGAAGCAGGGATGTGTTTTTCTTAGTCAGGGGGGAATGTTGATCCAAAAGAGGTGCTGGAGTAAATCGTGTGTACGTCAGATGGAGGAAAGCGAAAATTCAGGACTCTTGCAGGTGTGTGGAGGTGGGGGGGCAAGAGTTAGCTTATTTTCTCTGCTTTCCAGAGGAGCCGAAGAGGAGCCACCTGTCCTTCCACAGTTTTTAGGACTTCCTTTTCATCCGGTTGTCAGCTAAACTCCCTATTGGACTAGCATGTATCCTGCCAGACAACTCAGAAGCATCTGCCAGCAGGGCCTGCTGAATAGAAATTTCACCCCAAGTTACAGTTTCGAAGGCTGAGGTGCTGCTTATTTTGTATAATATATTCTTATAAATTAAGCCTGGCTAGTGTGCGAACTGCGGAATTGTTTTGGATGTATTATGGCTCATTGTGTAGTGAAACTCTGGGAGGTTAGGCTAATTAGCAACATGGGGCTAACACTGCTTGTCCAAATATCCGTGGTGAAACTAAGCGCAGAGGAGGTTTGCAGCAGGCTGTGGATAATTATGTTTTTTTCACGGAGTCGTGTAGTTTAGGCAGCTCCGTGTCAGTCATGTAGCGGTGGCTTTGGACATCATATCTGGGCTCCAGAACATGGAGAAGACGCAGGAACTCCACATTTTCTACCTCTGTGAGTGGCTGCTGACTCACTGTAATGTACTTAATAATTTTCATATTTTCACAACGCAAGGATTGTCTCTGGGCATTTTCTCTCATCTTGCAAGAGTTTGCTGCAGTGTGGGTCATGTTGGTTTAGAAGCATGGGTAAACTCTTTAAACTTATTGTCAAGTTGGGATATTAGGTGCTTTATTAAATTACTTGTGTTAAATGCGCTACCTTTTGAGCCTCCTCTGGACAATTTCGCTGAGCACAGCTTGTAGTCTGCCTTCATTTTGTCGTCTTCAGTTTATACAACACTTTTCTAGACACTCAAAGATGCTTTACATTTATCAGAGCATTATTGATTCACTCACCATTCTCACTCTGTTGGTGATTAGCTACCTTGGTAGTCCTCAGCTGGGCAGTCTGACAGGATGTGGCTGCCATTTCACGCCTACAGCCTCCTGACCACCACCAAACACCCCCCCCCCCACACACACACACACACACACACACCATCAGTCACACTCATCCACAAAACACACCTCGCCAGTCACACTCATCCACCAAACACACCCCACCAGTCACACTCATCCACCAAATACACCCCACCAGTCACACACATCCACCAAACACCTCGCCAGTCACACTCATCCACCACACACACCTCGCCAGTCACACTCATCCACCACACACGCCCCGCCAGTCACACTCATCCACCACACATGCCCCGCCAGTCACACACATCCACCAAACACCTCGCCAGTCACACTCATCCACCAAACACCCCCCACCAGTCACACTCATCCACCACACACACCTCGCCAGTCACACTCATCCACCACACACACCCCGCCAGTCACACTCATCCACCACACACACCCCGCCAGTCACACTCATCCACCACACACGCCCCGCCAGTCACACTCATCCACCACACATGCCCCGCCAGTCACACATCCACATATGGCATTGAAGGTGAAGTGGCTTGCCCAAGGCAACAACTGCAGAACTGACCTAGCGAGATCGAACCGCCAACCTTCCGGTTATAGCTCACCAACTCCATCACTGCGTTACAGTTCTGCACATATCTCATCATATCTTTTTTATGAGGGGAATTTACCTCTTATTTGATTTGGAGACAGTTTAAGGTAAATTGTCATAAAAAGGTAGTCATAACCTGTACAAATGGCTAAAAAAAAAAAGTCAATATTATCAGTTATCAAAAACATAAATAATAATTATTATTAATTTTATTGTTCGCATTTACGATTGTATTAAAAATAGATTTATGAGATTGACCTTGTGCTTTTGTTTATTAAAGTCAACTTTAATGTTATTAAACTAGAGCTGTTTATCTTCTGATCAACGTTCTTTCTCTTCATGATGTGAAAGAACTGTATCTGAGCTAAATCTGTTGTGATAAACTTAAACCTCCTTAAACAAAACGCTTCGACTGTATATGACATAACATCATGACAGTCATCACCATCATGGTAGTGCATCACTTCAGCCGGGGAGCAGTTGGGGAACTGGGGCTTGCTCGAGGGCTCCACAGCTGTGGTTGTTGAAGATCTTTTTATGAAGATCAAAACTTGCAATCTCAATAAAAAAAACATTGCAGCCCCAGGGGTTTAAACAAGTTCACAAAATCACAGGAGAGAATTTAATTATATCTTTAAGAAATTGATCAATGTAAAGCCAAAACAATTTACAAACTGTTCGTTTGATGCTCTATTTGGAAAGATTGACCTTAGTGCTGTTCTGCACCACTAGCCTGTTGTTGTAATTCATCCTGCCTCTTCAGATTGTACAATCATAGTGCAAAAAAAAAAAAACAGTCATTATAACCTTCGGCACAAAACATTTATCTGGTGACTTTGTTTTGTTTTTGTTTAGTTTTTTAGACAACATAGAACTCAGGTTTCCAATTTGTTGACCATTTGCATTTCATGACTCATGACTCATTCATTTTAAATGCAAAAAGGCATTCTTGAACAAACTGCTCGGCATGGCTGACAGAGAAGTGAATAGAAAAGAACTCTTGCTTAAAAAATGTAAAGGAAACATCATGGTCTTTGCTCTCGTGGCTTTGTTTCAATTGCTTTTCCTTTTTTAGTAAACGCACAGTGGTAATGCACAAAAGCTTCAGGGCCTCATTAGATTTTTCATTTTCAATAAATAATGACTTTCTCAGAATGATGTACCGGATGTTCTGTGTTGAAAACCCATTTAAAGCCCCTGCTGCCAGAACACAAACTTTCCACATGCGTCCTCTAAGGTTAAGACGCTCTGTGTGAAGAATAATTATTTATCAGGCTGGTGTGGCGAAAGACTTAATGAGGGCTTACCCGTTCAGTCACCTCTCTTGTGGTTTTGCTATTTTACAAATAATATTTGGATTTATGCTAATAGTAGTTTAGTTGGGAAAATAAAAAGTTGGCCCCACAGTTATAGGTCTGGTTAGAGCAGCTGTTCATATTTTGTTTTATTATTTACTTGTTTCAATAACGTATTTTTATTTTTCCATAGTAATTTTATTGGGTTAATTTTTCCTTTGAAAATACAGATGGTCAGTTCATCACCTGGGGCTAAAATGTAATGGGTTTTTTTCCTCTGTTGAAAGATTGTTCTTTAAAGGTCTTCATAAAGACATTTAAAGACTTTTAAAGCAAATACAAAATAGTTTGAAGTATTTTAACTGACAACTTTTTTTTAATATACATACATGAGAACATGTTACAATTAATCAACCCTAAATATTGTAGATTGTAGACTGTTTTTACAGCCAGTGACTGTGTGAACAGAGCTAATTGGTATCCCACAGCTAAATAACAGGTTCACTTGTTCACCATATAGCCCTTAACAGCAGTTGGCAGAGTTGCTAACAGCCCTGCAGTACATTTAAATAACTTTAACTGACTCGATACTGCACTTGTACATAATACGCCATAAAGCCTTATATGCTACAACACAATAGGCTCCAGAAAGACTTGTGAACTGTAGGCTCCAGAAAGCCTACAGTTCATCAGTACATCACATGGCTTCAGAAAGCCTTGTGCACCACTGCATCAAAGGGTCTAGAAAGCCTCGTGTACCACTGCATCACAGGCTCCAGAAAGCCTTGTGTATCATTGCATCACAGGCTCCAGAAAGCCTTGTGCACCACTGCATCACAGGCTCCAGAAAGCCTTGTGCACCACTGCATCACAGGCTCCAGAAAGCCTTGTGCACCACTGCATCACAGGCTCCAGAAAGCCTTGTGCACCACTGCATCACAGGCTCCAGAAAGCCTTGTGCACCACTGCATCACAGGCTCCAGAAAGCCTTGTGCACCACTGCATCACAGGCTCCAGAAAGCCTTGTGCACCACTGCTTCACAGGGTCCAGAAAGCCTTGTGCACCACTGCATCACAGGCTCCAGAAAGACTTGTGAACCACTGGAACACAGAGTCCAAAAAGACTTGTGGACCGCATGCTCCAGAAAGTCTTGTGCACCACTGCATCACTGGCTCCCGAAAGACTTGTGAACCGCAGGCTTCAGAAAGCTTTGTGCACACTGCATCACTGGCTCCCGAAAGACTTGTGAACCGCAGGCTCCAGAAAGCCTTTTGTACCACTGCATCACAGGCTCCAGAAAGCATTATACGCGATTGCATCACAGACTCCTGAAAGCATTGTGCGCAATTGCATCATAGGCTCTAGAAAGCCTTGTGTACCACTGCATCACAGGCTCAAGAAAGCCTTGTGCACCACTGCAACACAGGGTCCAGAAAGCCTTGTGCACCACTGCATCACAGGCTCCAGAAAGCCTTGTGCACCACTGCAACACAGGCTCCAGAAAGCCTTGTGCACCACTGCAACACAGGGTCCAGAAGACCTTGTGCCCAACTGCATCACAGGCTCCAGAAAGCCTTGTGCACCACTGCATCACAGACTCCCGAAAGACTTGTGAACCGCAGGCTCCACAAAGCCTTTTGTACCACTGCATCACAGGCTCCTGAAAGCATTGTGCGAGATTGCATCACAGGCTCTAGAAAGCCTTGTGCACCACTGCATCACAGGCTCCTGAAAGCCTTGTGCACCACTGCATCCCAGGCTCCAGAAAGCCTTATGCACCACTGCATCGCAGGCTCCAGAAAGCCTTGTGCACCACTGCAACACAGGGTCCAGAAAGCCTTTTGTACCACTACAACACAGACTCAAGAAAACTTTATGCACCACTGCAACACAGGGTCCAGAAAGCCTTGTGTACCACTGCAACACAGGGTCCAGAAAGCCTTGTGTACCACTGCAACACAGGGTCCAGAAAGCCTTGTGTACCACTGCAACACAGGGTCCAGAAAGCCTTGTGTACCACTGCAACACAGGGTCCAGAAAGCCTTGTGTACCACTGCAACACAGGGTCCAGAAAGCCTTGTGTACCACTGCAACACAGGGTCCAGAAAGCCTTGTGCACCACTGCAACACAGGGTCCAGAAAGCCTTGTGCACCACTGCATCACAGGCTCCAGAAAGCCTTGTGCACCACTGCAACACAGGGTCCAGAAAGCCTTTTGTACCACTGCAACACAGACTCAAGAAAACTTTATGCACCACTGCAACACAGGGTCCAGAAAGCCTTGTGCACCACTGCAACACAGGGTCCAGAAAGCCTTGTGCACCACTGCAACACAGGGTCCAGAAAGCCTTGTGTACCACTGCAACACAGGGTCCAGAAAGCCTTGTGTACCACTGCAACACAGGGTCCAGAAAGCCTTGTGTACCACTGCAACACAGGGTCCAGAAAGCCTTGTGCACCACTGCAACACAGGGTCCAGAAAGCCTTGTGTACCATTGCAACACAGGGTCCAGAAAGCCTTGTGCACCACTGCATCGCAGGCTCCAGAAAGCCTTGTGCACCACTGAAACACATGGTCCAGAAAGCTTTTTGTACCACTGCAACACAGACTCAAGAAAACTTTATGCACCACTGCAACACAGGGTCCAGAAAGCCTTTTGTACCATTGCAACACAGGGTCCAGAAAGCCTTGTGCACCACTGCATCGCAGGCTCCAGAAAGCCTTGTGCACCACTGCAACACAGGGTCCAGAAAGCCTTTTGTACCACTGCAACACAGGGTCCAGAAAGCCTTTTGTACCACTGCAACACAGACTCAAGAAAACTTTATGCATCACTGCAACACAGGGTCCAGAAAGCCTTGTGTACCACTGCAACACAGGGTCCAGAAAGCCTTGTGTACCACTGCAACACAGGGTCCAGAAAGCCTTGTGTACCACTGCAACACAGGGTCCAGAAAGCCTTGTGCACCACTGCAACACAGGGTCCAGAAAGCCTTTTGTACCACTGCAACACAGACTCAAGAAAACTTTATGCACCACTGCAACACAGGGTCCAGAAAGCCTTTTGTACCACTGCAACACAGGGTCCAGAAAGCCTTGTGTACCACTGCAACACAAGGTCCAGAAAGCCTTGTGCACCACTGCATCGTAGGCTCCAGAAAGCCTTGTGCACCACTGCATCGTAGGCTCCAGAAAGCCTTGTGCACCACTGCATCGTAGACTCCAGAAAGCCTTTTGTACCACTGCAACACAGACTCAAGAAAACTTTACGCACCACTGCAACACAGGGTCCAGAAAGTCTTTTGTACCACTTCAACACAGGGTCCAGAAAGCCTTGTGTACCACTGCAACACAGGGTCCAGAAAGCCTTGTGCACCACTGCATCGCAGGCTCTTGAAAGCCTTATGCACCACTGCATCGCAGGCTCTTGAAAGCCTTATGCACCATTGCATCGCAGGCTCCAGAAAGCCTTGTGCACCACTGCAACACAGGGTCCAGAAAGCCTTGTGCACCACTGCAACACAGGGTCCAGAAAGCCTTGTGCACCACTGCAACACAGGGTCCAGAAAGCCTTGTGCACCACTGCAACACAGGGTCCAGAAAGCCTTGTGCACCACTGCAACACAGACTCAAGAAAACTTTATGCACCACTGCAACACAGACTCAAGAAAACTTTATGCACCACTGCAACACAGGGTCCAGAAAGCCTTGTGTACCACTGCAACACAGTGTCCAGAAAGCCTTGTGTACCACTGCAACACAGGGTCCAGAAAGCCTTATGCACCACTGCAACACAGAGTACAGAAAGACTTGTGAAAGCCTTGTGAAAAGCTCTAGAAAGACTTGTGAAAGCTCTAGAATGACTTGTGCACCACTGCATCACAGGCTCTAGAAGCCTTGTGCACCACTGCGTCACAGGGTCTAGAAAGCCTTGTGCACCACTGCGTCACAGGCTCTAGAAAGCCTTGTGCACCACTGCGTCACAGGCTCTAGAAAGCCTTGTGCACCACTGCGTCACAGGCTCAAGAAAGCTTGTGCACCACTGCGTCACAGGCTCAAGAAAGCCTTATTCGCCACTGCAACACAGGGTACATAAACTCTTGTGTGCCACTGCAACACAGGGTCCAGAAAGCCTTATTCACCACTGCAACACAGGCTATAGAAATACTTGTGAGCTGCAGGCTCCAGAAAGCCTTGTGAACCACTGGAACACAGGGTCCAAAAAGACTTGTGAAACGCATGCTCCAGAAAGTCGTGTGCACCACTGCAACACACGGTCCAGAAAGCCTTGTGAACCACTGGAACAAAGGGTCTAAAAATACTTGTGAACCACAGGCTTCAGAAAGCCTTGTGCACCACTGCATCACAGGCTCTAGAAAGCATTGTGCGCGATTGCATCACAGGCTCCCGAAAGCATTGTGCGCGATTTCATCACAGGCTCTAGAAAGCATTGTGTGCAATTGCATCACATGCTCCTGAAAGAATTGTGTGCAATTGCATCACATGCTTCAGAAAGCCTTGTGCACCACTGCATCACAGGCTCCTGAAAGCCTTGTGCACCACTGCATCACAGGCTCTTGAAAGCCTTATGTACAACTGCATCACAGGTTCCAGAAAGCCTTGTGCACCACAGCATCAGAGGCTCTAGAAAGCCTTGTGCACTACTGCGTCACAGGCTCAAGAAAGCTTGTGCACCACTGCGTCACAGGCTCAAGAAAGCCTTATGCGCCACTGCAACACAGGGTACAGAAACTCTTGTGTGCCACTGCAACACAGGGTACAGCAAGCCTTATTCACCACTGCAACACAGGGTACAGAAAGACTTGTGAACAGCAGGCTCCAGAAAGCCTTGTGCACCACTGCAACACAGGCTCCAGAAAGACTTGTGAACTACTGGAACACAGGGTCCAAAAAGACTTGTGAAACGCATGCTCCAGAAAGTCGGGTGCACCACTGCAACACACGGTCCAGAAAGCCTTGTGAACCACTGGAACAAAGGGTCCAAAAATACTTATGAACCGCAGGCTCCCGAAAGCATTGTGCGCGATTGCATCACAGGCTCTAGAAAGCATTGTGTGCAATTGCATCACATGCTCCTGAAAGCATTGTGTGCAATTGCATCACATGCTTCAGAAAGCCTTGTGCACCACTGCATCACAGGCTCCTGAAAGCCTTGTGCACCACTGCAACACAGGTTCTTGAAAGTATTGTGCACCACAGCATCAGAGGCTCCATAAAGCCTTGTGCACGACTGCATCACAGGCTCCAGATATCCTTGTACACCACTGCAACACAGGGTCCAGAAGACCTTGTGCACCACTGCAACACAGGGTCCAGAAGACCTTGTGCACCACTGCAACACAGGGTCCAGAAGACCTTGTGCACCACTGCTTCACAGGCTCCAGAAAGCGTTGTGCACCACTGCAACACAGGCTCCAGAAAAACTTGTGAACTGCAGGCTCCAGGAAGCCTTGTGCACCACTGCATCAGATTGACTATGCAGCTAACCACTTCAAATAAAACGTTGATGAGCAGTTTGTTCAGAAATTTGTTAATTTTTCAACTCCTGATTACGCAGAGGGGCGTGAGGCTCCGTCATTAGGGCACAATTGACCTCGAGGAACATCCTTTTTTATTTTGCTATTTTGATTTTTTTACTGTTCTAGAATAAAGTGCAATAGCATTCAGCTACGTTAGGGGGCAATGGCACTCTCATTGGCAGAGTGTGCGCATGAGCATTCGCTAAGTGGAGTAGGGGTTGTGTTTGCACTGAGCATGCGCGCTTTGCACACAGTACAGAGTATGTGTATGAAGTGTTGACATGAAGTTTAGCAGTTCTCCCATGTCTCTACAGTTGTCTTATAATTATATATTGCTCCGTTGACCTGCTAATGAATTCTCCAAGCAGGGTTGACACAAACATTGCATTCATCAATAATATTATGCATCTAGACAGCTGAAATGGAAAATGATGGGTGGCTCAAGAATTGCCTGCTCTCGCCACCACACCTCTTTTTTGCAGTCTAAGTTGCGGATGGGTTCATTGAAAATGTTGGTGGGATGCGGGTTGTTTATACATTTACCTGTCCATCACTGGCGGGTACCCACTTCCTTGTCGCCGGCTGGTGAAGCTCCTGAGGGCAGGGGAATCTCTGCCTGCTCTGTCGCGCCACTCCACAAGCCATGTGTGGCAGGCAAATACTAGCAGCCTTGTTGAACATACTCTCACTCGTTCATTATGTTATAATAATGCACCAATACAGGCAGGCTAAGCACCTATGTAGAAAGGACAGGTTGCATGTGTCTCAGGAGGTATTGAGGGACAGTCTAACTGATTGCCAAAATGGTGTCAAAGCAGCACAAGGGTCAATATCTGCCAAATGTTATTTCAACTAGTTGTAATCAACCTAGAGTGCTTTTTAGTATAATCCACATGTGTCAAATTCAAGGCCCGCGGGCCACATTTGGCCCGCCATGTAATCTAATGTGGCCCACGAGAGAATACAAGTTTTGAGCGTCTAAAAATAAAAAAACTAAAACTAAAAAAAACTACGTTTCCCACAATTCCTTTGGCCTACAGTAGCCGCAACGGGGTTTACACATCCATACTCGCGAGTGAAACTGCAGAGCTGCCAACTCTCACACGTTGAACACAAGACTCACACATTTGAGTGATTTCTCACGCCACACCTCAGATTTCTCACTCTAAATAAATCTCAAGATTTGAAATTGGCATAGCTAATAGTTTATCTGTGGTCTGTTTTTTGAGCCTGATGATAAAAAATGATGATCGATATGCTATGTCTTCAGACTGTGAGGTTTTTTTTTTTTTTCGCTAAACAAATTAGACCAATGAGCTCAGATAAATGCCATCTGCAGGCTTGCTGCCGTACTGCGAGATGGTGCCTCAGCCACAGCGGTGCCGGTACCGATACACCCCCCCACTTTACATTAACTGACAAAAATCACAAGGATGTATATTAGAACATCAAGCATTCAATCGTTTTTATGCAACTGAATTGTCATTTGAATAAGTTATAAATAATGAGTTATTTAACATTAAGGAGTAGCTACAGGCCCTTTGAGGACAGCCATTATGCTAATGTGGCCCTCGGGGAAAATGAGTTTGACACCCCTGGTATAATCCAATCTGTCACAAATCCATCTGGTAATATTCTGGAGATTGTAACAAAGACAACCTGTGATTACTTTCTTACATACTTTGTTAATAAAGTAGTCTCTGTTAGGAGGGACCCTAACAATGTATGTGACAGTCCAAACTTCTACTATTTAGCTGTGGACCCTGAGTTTAATGCTTTTGAACCAGTGTCACCATCTTTTCTATCTGAGGTGGTGATGGGCCTGAGACTGACAGACTGACCTAATGATGTGATGTTATTCCATCCAAGGTGCTCAGACAAGTATTTAGTGTTATAGAACCTTGTTTTCTCTCATTCATAAACACTGGTCTTGGCTCAGGTTCTGTACCATCTGTTTTTAAGCAGCAGTGGTCAGACCCTTTTTTTTTTTTTTTTTAACCAACCTGTATACTGCTGTTCTGTCAAACTATAGACCTGTGTCACATCTGCCATTCCTGTCCAAGGTTCTGGAGAAGCTAGTTGCAATTCAGCTACAATTATTTATAGAAAGGTATCAACGATTTGATACATTTCAGTCTGGCTTCAGAACGCATCATAGTACTAAATCTACTCTGCCTAAAGTTCAAAATTATATCCTTCTCTCCCTTGATGCCTAAAACCTGTGCTGCTGGTGATGTTGGATCTTACTGCAGCGTTTGACACTGTAGACCATGATGTCCTTTTGACAGTCTGGCAAAACAGGTCAGCCTCCAGGTTTGGATCATACTTGACAGATAGTTTTTCTGTTGTGTAGCGAGCTCTCCAACTGTGTAGTCTCTGGAGTACCACAGGGATCCATTTTAGGCCAAGTTTTATTTTCACTTTACATGTTACCTCAAGGTGCTGTCATCTCACGTCACAATGTATCTTACCATCTGTATGCAGAAGATTTGTAACTGTATCTGCCCATTGTCCCAAACTCTGTTGTCAGCTAAGAACCAATCAACCTACAAACAGATGTTTGGGTATTATCAAGCATTGGCTGTCTCAAAACTTTTTTGCCTAAATGAGGACAAAACAGAATACATTGTGTTTGGCTCATTCCACCTTCCCGGAAATGCATCTCTTGGCCCTACTGCTCTGACCCCTCATGTTAGAAGTGCTGTTAAACACCGCTGAGTTATTTTAGACAGCTCTTTCAAATATGACCAACACATCTACTCTGTGGTGAAAATAAGCTTCTTTCAGCTTCGCCTTCTTCATCGTAGAGATCTGGAGAAACCAATTCATGCGTTTATTAGTTTGCGCTTAGACTATTTTAATGCCCTCTATGCGGGAGTACATAAAACCAGTCTACACTATCAACAACTAGTACAGAATGCTGCAGTTCGCCTCCTTACTGGTACCAGAGATACATGAACACATATACTCCTATTATGTAATCCTTGCAATGTCTCTCGGTTAGATTTAGAATCCAATATAAAGTTATTTTATTTTAGTAAAGTAAATTGTATTGCCCCTTCTTATTTGTTCAAGATTTTAACCCATCACCAAACGAGCAGAGTTTTAAGATCGGCAGGAAAACACCTGCTGGAGACCCCACAGTCCCGGTATAAGAAATAAGGCGATCGTTCCTTTGTTGTGGTAGGTCTAATGCTTTGGAACTCCCTACCGGTCGACCTTTACTCCATTTCTGCCTTGTGCAATTCTACATGATAGCCTCCAGAAACCGTTGTGTGCTGCTGTACCATGGGCTCCAGAAATCCTTTTGCACAAATGCATCATGGTCTTCACAAAACCTTTATCAAGAGTTATCGATAGAATACAATTATTCCTGTGTTTTAAATATTCTCATGGTTAGTCGGGTCACATGTTTAAAATGGCCATACGATCAATGCATATCCTATTTGACCTGGCTCCACCCTAACCTTGATCAGGACTAAAACACTATGTTCATTCACGCTCTCAAAAGTATAGTTTTAAACAAATTATTAAAAACGAATGTTGCTGAAATTATTTTAAACTTTACTTAACATGTTCAGGAAAGCATAAGATTGAAAGTAGAGCTAGACGATTTTTACGTAATGTTATCTCTGATTATTAACTCGAGACAGATTTAAAAATTTTTTTATTGAAATGTATTTTGTCTAAAAAAATCGCTTGCAGCTTCAAGTAGTAGAATAGATGGTTTTTATTTGAAGAAAAACTCAATTTTTAAACATAAGAATTTATTTTTCTCCAGCTACAAATTAATTAAGGAACCAACAAACCGAAAACAAATAGCATACAATATATCCAGAGTTTGGAGTAACCAGAAGAGATCAAATTTTATTAACCAGATGTCGAATTGGACACTCAAGATTTACTCATAGTTTTCTTCTTAAAAGAGAGACAATGCCTTTATATAGACATGCAAATGTATTTTATCTATTAAACACATCTTGATAGAATGTCCAATTTATAATTCCACAAGGAGAAGGAACCTGATTGGACAAGATTTGAAAGAAATCCATGCTAACCCAAAATTGCTAGAAAAAGTTTTTACTGAGGACAGACTTGTGCTGGGAATTGTAACTTAGTTGTCAATCATGTTTGAAAGTTTTTAGTTTTTTAATGATCCTATGAGCTTTTAAATTGAAATAGTAACAATAAAAAAATTCTAAAATGGGGAGAGCCATGAAATGGCCATGTTGCCATCATGGCTTTAAAAAGAACGAAAAAAGAAAAATGTTTTGCGTTTTTGAGGCTGCTGCTCTCTTGTTTCGCCCACAGCTCCACACAAGGTCCTCTTCGTTATCTGGTTTTGTTTTAGGTCCTAAAAAGAAAAGTATTTTCACTTGCCTTTATTAGTCACGACAGTGTTCAAACACATTTTACAGCAAGTTTTGGGTTATCCGTCAGAAGAAACAAACCCAAATCCTTTCCAGACAAGTGGTAAAACTATGATTCTTGAGAACAATTTCTTCATTTTCTCCATTCCCTCAGTGCTTTTTGCTAACCCATGTGTTACTGAAATAAAGTATCTTATTGCAGAACAGTTTAAACACAATAAGCCTATGTGAAATGTTTAAAAAAAATAAATTTTTCTATGGTCTCGAGGACGTAGGAGAACCTATGGTCTCAGGTGGACTTCCTGAAAGCACCCGTAAGGAAAATTTACTTTTTGAACTTTCCTTTTTTGTTTTTAATAGTAAATCCATTTTTTGATTAATCACATCCCTAATTAAAAGCATAAGGTCTAAATCATTTGAAGATGACCATTCTGCGTTTTAATCATGTTTGATTAATTGCTTTGAATTAGCCCTCACCTCCCCTCCCGATAATTTTTGTTTTAGGATGTTTGGGATGAATAAAAGATTATTTCTTTAAGCGGAAAGTGAACTGGTGAACATAAATTAGAAGAATTTTAGCACAACTGATGCCTCCTTTTCTACTGCTGTAATAATATATTAGGCACCTGGAAACACCTAGACACTGATTTGATGACTGCGCAGACAATTTGCCTAAAACCAAATCAAATCTTGGGATTTGATGACAAGCAGATGAGGATCAGGCAGCTGTCATGCGTTAGCCATCCTCCAGACAGCCTCACGAGACTCCAGCCTTTCATGGAAAAACTGTGTCTGCTACGGTCATCGGTCTGCTTGGTAATGATGAGGGGGAGGCAAAGTGGTTTCCTGTTTGGGTTTTTTTTGTATGGCCTTCCAAGTCGCTTGGAAGTGTGCGTGTTTGTGTGTTTGCGTGCGTGTGTGTGTGTGTGTGTGTAGCTGCTTGGTTATGAAAACAATAACAGAATTCATTCATATCTCTGTAATCAATCACAATTATTTTGGTAATAATTGTAATCACTATTATTCAAATCAATTTATTGATGAACAAAATGCCTTTTAAGTAAAAATATGTTTCGTTTTCTCTGTAAGTGATTAAATAAAAAATATATTTCACTATATGATTTTTTTAATTATCAAAAAAGATTACTCTTTCCTTTAGTTAGGGATTTTGTCTTAGCAAAAAATTTATAGTTTTTTATTTTATTACTTTCTCCTCTAGCTCTAGCTGCTAACCTATATCTTCTCCGTAAAGTTTATTATGTTATTTATTATCTTCTGTTGCTTGAAATTCATAAAAAAAATATTAAATGACAATTCCATGATTCATGTTTGTGACTGCAGTAGGTCTGGCCTGTTTGCTGGTTTTAAAAGTTAACTGTACTTAAAGATTATATTTATTTGAATCTGTTTGTTGTCAAGAATGAGAGTGCTCTTCCAGCTGCCTCATAGCAGAGTAGTTGCTAACAGAGTTCAGAACTCCTCTTTATTTGACTCATGCTAAGATTATTTCAAAGAAGGTAATATCGGTTAAACTTGGCATCAAAATTATTCAAACATTCATTGTCTAAATAGTTTTTTTTTTAATCAAGACCAAAGGTTTAATATCTACCGTGCTCATAGTTGTTTGTGCTTGTGTTCACTCTCCCTCTCTAGCTGTCTCTTTCTTAAACACAATTGTATTGTTGTCGTATTGTTATTTTTATATTTTTGTAATCATGCAGAACATTTTTAAAAGTTATTGTGGTTTATTTTCTGAGAATTACAATTAATATAGCACCACACAGACAGGTTTTCCCAGAGAGAATATTATTTAAATTTTTAACTATTCCATTTAAATAAGAAACAAGAACACTTTTAATATATTTTGCTGTTTATTTCATAAATCTATGTTGTTATTTGTTATTCATTGTGATTAGGATTGGGTCGAAAGATGATGGCAGATAGACATCGTGATGATAAGTGTTGCTAAGAGAATGGCATCACACTTAATAAAATAAAATGCATGCTTTCAATTTCCGCATCTTTACTTATTTTAATATTGTGAGGAAATAATGAAAAGATAGCAAAGTTGTTAACAATTACCATACACGTTACAGTGAACTCCAAACAAATAAAACTTATGTTAAATCCATTACATTAAATAAACTTAATGAACGTTGTTCATTGTTTTAACATAATGAACAAGCTTTTAACAAAAAAGGGCTTCTGGACAGATACGTATTTAAGTGAAACTAACATGTTAACTTTTCTTGGGTTTAATGAGTGCGAGTGGAGGAACAGCATCACCCGCTGTGCTGAACACATGTTCAGATGGAGTACTGACAGCAAATATTAATAAAATATTTACAAGCAATGTTGAACATAAGAGGAATCTTCTTAGAGAAGATGAGGAGGAATCAGGTTTTGTTAGCTCGTCTCACCCATGCACAACAGTATGATCACGCCTGCAACTGGTGCTGCCATTTCAGCAACTGGTTTACCGGTTTCATGTGATCCCGTATCTTGGTTCAAGCAAGGCTGCTTTGCGCATTACTCTCGGTGGCGTTACTGCTAGATCTGCGCTAAGATGCCTCTAGATCTGCGCTAAGATGCCTCTAGATCTGCGCTAAGATGCCTCTAGATCTGCGCTAAGATGCCTCTAGATCTGCGCTAAGATGCCTCTAGAGCATTTCTCTATGTCTCGTGGCTGTTCTCTTTCATTCGGTCTAAAGTAAAACTATTGCCAGATAGGTGAATAAACTTCTTTTTTATTATTATAACGCCACGCCATTATAACGACATAGATAACGCTGCCAGAGTCCTGCTTTCTATGTTTTTTAACAAAAAGACATCTCCTCGCAACTTAAGCAAATAGTAGCCAAACCCCTAAATTAAGTTAATTCATTGAGTTTTTTACTTTTATTTAACAAGACAGTTTTAGTTTATTTTCTATGCTCCAAGCAATGTTAAGACCTATTTTCAATTCAAACCCATCATTGTATGTTACCTTCTATCCTGTTCTTCCATTAAAAATGGCTGCAATTACTGTTAACACTACAGTTTAATCTTAGTTCGCTATTTTTTGTGACTTTATTTATTTCTCTATGCAGACTGCAACATTTGAACTGTTTTAAACATTTGCTAATTACTAATAATGTAGTATCACAGACATTGCAATAATTATAAGCATAATTTGTTTTCAAGAACTGTAATAACATTAAAGTTGTGGTCTGGGTGTATATAATGAGATTTTTTTTTTCATTTAAACAATTAAAAGGGGTTAATATTAAATATTTGGTTTAATGTAAAATGCTATTTATAATAATAATAATAAGTTAAGAAAATAATGAGAATCTGTCATGTTAAATTGTCAATTTGTGAAACAAAAACAAGCTTTTCAAAGGTTATAAAAAAAGATTTCTTTAAATTTTGTAATTTGTTACTTATCACCGTTATCGTTGCATAAATTCTAGACTTGTATTTGTTTTTTATTTTGTCAAGCTTTTGTGATTACACCGTTTGACGGTGTAATAGGAATGTAGCTCTTTCATTAGTTTTACTAATTCAATCAATTTAAATTCAGTAACATCTAAAATACTCTGGTTCAAATAGAATTAGAAATGAATGTCTAATAGAATAGTTTTAATGTTTGTAGCATTTGTGAGGATTGCACTAAAGGAAAGCACTTTGTGAGGAAAGCACTAAAACATTAACAGCAGCACAACGATAGTCGTTTTTCTACCCACCCTGTTGGACCAATCAAGCACTTCTAACACTGTTTTGTAAAGTTTTTGATAAAATGTTGTTGTTTCATGCTGAGCTTTGAATAATATTTGATTATGACCGTTTGTACATCGCCCTGAATGATGACTCAAACAGACAGAAGCCCTGGTAGAGGCTGAGAGAGTTTTGATTTAAAAGCTCATTTAACTTGCTTGATCTTAGCTCCTGATCCTTCCTGTTTGGATTTGGAAGTATACAATAGACAGTGAAGCTTGGCAGGTATCCCACAGAGTATTACCCCTGTGTTCACCCTGCTCTGTCATTCTGTCAGCCCCTCATATCTCACTCTGTACAGCTTCACATCACACACATGAACCCACTCACACAGAAAAACACACGTTATGTGACTCGGAGAGTCTACCGTTTATAGGGAAATTTTAAGGACGAACTCATTTGTATAACCACTAAAGAATGAAACTGTAAAATATCGTAATTGGAGATGATGGACATTACTAAGTGAATGAAAGGCAGTATAATAGAGATGAACTGAAACAACGGTTTTTACTTATAGGTATATCCGTTTGTATGATATAACTTTACATGTTATAAAATATTCTTTACAATTCAACAAAACAAAACAAATAAACAAATTTTGTTGCTTTTGATCTCAAAAGTTGTAAAAAAAAAAAAAACAGCCAAAATGAAGTCTCAGTTTCAAACCATTTCAAACCTGGCACTATAAATGATCACATGTTTTAAAGTAAATAAAATAGGAGTTGCCGAATTTTAAATTACGCACTTAACATTGGTTCAAAAAGCATAAATGCCCCTTATACATCTGCATTTATGCATTTAGCAGACAGTTTTTTCCAAAACGACTTACAGTAGGGGAGAGATGCAATTTGTTACACAAAGTCTTTCTCAGGTTACTCATAATAGTAGTTGTATCAACTGATCCATCAACCATAGCAGGAAGAAAATAGAGAGGAGGAAGAAGGATTTTTTTTTTTTTATGTAGTAGGTGTTCCCTGAAGAGGAGATTTCAGTTGCTTTTTAAAAGCTGTTAGTATTGCTGGTCTCCTGACTGAAACAGAGAGCTTGTTCCAGTAGCCAGGGCAGTGAAAGAGAAAGTTTTGCTAAGAGATTTTCTGCCTTTGTGGGACGCAACCACAGTTCCACCCAGTATATAGTCCAGTGCCCCTGTATGGATGCTGGTCACTCAAAAGTAGGTCAAAGATTTATTAAGATGTTGGTAAACACAAAGCAACACAGCTGATTAGGCTTTTGTAGCATAACTGCTAACATAGTCAGCGCCTTGTGAAATAATAATGCACCTCAAAATGTCGCGGAGTAATACATATTGTGTTTTGACATGCAGTGTAACGGTTAACTTCATCCTAACATGGCACCTGCAAAGAGACACACATACGTAGTGGATTTAAACTCGAGGCTGTCAGTAACACAAAAGAACATGAAAACAGAGCAGCTGCGGGCGAGAATTTAATATTAATGAGTCAACTGAACGAAAATGGAAGAAACAAAAAAATACTTGGGTCAAGTAAAGAAGACCAAACTAATTTTAGAGGGAACAAAGAAAGTGGTCACAGTTGGAGGTCAAAGTCAAACAGTGGGGAAGTTTTTTTCCCCCATATTTTGGTCTTGAAAATGGCAATTCTTTTCAGTTATAATGTTTTTTGCATTACTTGGCAACCCTTGCAGAGTAACCCTCAAAAACACCTTATTGACACTGTGTGTTTATATGTACGTATACTATCTTCATATATTAGTTTTAGATGTTTCCAAGTTAAGTGTAATTAAGTGCGTATCTGTTGTGTTCAATTTTATAAGGAGCTTAAACAAGTCTTGGTTAAAAGGTGGCAATTATGAGTAAAAAAACCTATTAACAACCATACCAAAACATTTTAATTTTTTCTAATGGCAAACGTTAGGGATGTATTGACTTCTGCTTCCTGACCTGGCTTGAGAGCAAGGGACAATCAGACCATTGGAAATGTTGTGTTTAGCATGTACACTCACGACTTCTTAGATGGCCATCGACTGGAAGCTGAACACATTCATGCTTTTCCTCCATTACTGTTTTAACAGTACACCAGGCTCACAGAGCCCTCCATTCACTTAGAGCTATGTGCAGTGTAGTTGAAGATATCTTAGATATCTTATAAGCTTAGATGATTAGGCTTTTCGATCAGTTTGGTGTATTTGATAAAGAAAGTCTTTGTTTTAGAAAAGTACATCACCTGCCCTGGATGTCGAATGATTCCAAAGTCACTTTTGTCTAGTGGTTAGCCTTACTCATGAGCCTTCTGTTAATAAAATAGTTCATACAGAAACCCTCAACACACAAATACAAGAACACACAAAATAAGTGGGAATGCCATTGTCTTGTACTCCTGTTCAAAGACTTTGGTCTGGTCTATATATATATATATATGTGTGTGTGTGTGTGTGTATGTATGTATGTGTGTGTATTTATGTATGTGTGTGTATATATACAATGATGTAGTGCAATGTTGCAGAGAAATTAAGAAAATATAAAAATTGTATTCCAGCTTATACTACACTGTAAAAAAAAAATTAAAGGACACATTTTTTTTCCATGACTTACTGGGATGTATCAGAATTTTGAAACATTTAAAACATTCTGGTATAGTTGATTGAACTGTCTTGTTTTAAATTAGTATTTGCCACTGCTAGTCTGATTGTATTCCCATGTTGAATTAAAATTGCAAACCAGAGGCTAGCAGCCAGCCGACTTGTGGATTAGTAGGTAGTGCGCAGGACTTGGAAGACCAGAAGCTTCCCGGTGCAAAGCTTTTACCCCACCCATTAAAAAAGTTTCAGATTCTTGGTTCAAACATTGTAAAGTACAGAAACATCCATCACATTGATTAAAAATCTGTTTTGAAATGGAGAAATACTTGTAAGGGCTGGGTAATATGTTATGGCTATCGTCATGTTTCAAAAAAGGACTTGTGCACAAAAGATTTAGAGCGTAAAAAGAGATTTCATTTCTAGTTTAACTTGTGTTGTTGATCAAAGCCGTGTGAGTCAATCGAGACTGATGATGGGAGTGTTTAACACCAGTGAACTGCATTAGAAATGGCAGTGTGCATGAAAGACAGCCATTTGAATTTCAATCTTTTTGTTTAAACACTTTTAATTTAGAGTAAAGAGGGAATATGGACAAATATTTCTGTAGTATAATCCACTTGTTGAGATTGTGTTCCTGATTTTCATAGTCCATCCTGTCTCTGGGTTGTGTGAGGAATATTCTACCACAGATACTGTTTCTTCTGCTCGTCAATCTAGTAGAAAACTTCTTTGGGACTCTCTATGATCTGGCCATGGCTGTCCTCCACTTTGGTCAGTAGCTTTAGCTGAGCTCCACACGTTCCGTGATTTAGTGGTGTTGATGCTCAACAATGCATGAAGTGTGTGACCGAAGTTCAGCTCTTGCTTAATCAAGTCACTGCAGTCTGCGCTATATTTTCTATCTGCATATGTATTTTCTGTCCAACATAAAGTCCAAAGGCAAGTAACAAATAATTACATATGAGCTGGTATCTGCGTATGTACATTGGCTTGTGAAGTCTTTAGCTTTTGCTAGCGAGGCTGGTGGCTTGTACATCTGATGTTGCTGTGGTTTAGCTCCTCAAGGCTGATTTCCTCTCTCTGTCTTTGCTCTGAAATAAAAGAAAAGGACCGTTTACAAAAATAACCAATGTGACGTCGATGTTCCTTTAGAACTAACGAAAGGCAGGTATGTTGTTCAAATACCAAGTGAATGTAGGGATATAGTTATCATAATTTGCCATGATTTTCTCATAGTTAGCCCCCTGGGTTCTAAAACATATGAATTAGTTTGGGTTTTTTTTATTTTATTTACTTTTTCAGTCAAATTTTGGGAGGTGTGTGGACATCAAAGTGTGCATTAACAGTGTGAATGCATGTACGTTATATTAGTTTAACATACATCGTGTTTTTGAAAAATTAATAAAAGTAAAATGACGTCAAACTTCTGGGCTATGTTCTGAGCGGACGGTTTACAACCTGCTCTCCCCAGCCAGGTCTAATCTGCACCACTAATGATGGACGGGTACAGGGGTTGTCCAACAATTGCAAAACAATGTGAAACGCATGCTTAAAACAAGGGAGACAACCAAAAAAAAATTTTAAGCACATTTAAATATATCAGAAAACTACTTTCTCGAAAAAATCCACGTTCATTTATTTGTTCAATTATAGATTTTAATCAGTCATTAAACAGGTAGCTTAGGGTTTTAGACCCAGAAGTCAGGAGAAAGAAATTGCATTTCCTGTACATACAATTGCAAGGTTTTGTGAGTGTTTAAGGCAACAAAAGGTTGTCTAAAATGTGTTCTAATGTATTTATTTAATTTGATATGTCATGCAAAAAGGCTATATTAGGATAATGGGTGCAATTTAAAATGATTTCAACTCAATTAAATTCATAATTATACTTATAGCTAGTAACACATTAGGTTAAAAAAAATTAGTATTAAAAAAAATACATTGGGATGGTTGATTGATGTAGTACTTGTTTAAGTTTTTTTTTTTTTTACTGTATAAAATTTGTTGGTAGTCTCAACATCAGACTGTATCCAAAGAGTGATAAAATTAATAATTTTAAAACATTTTAAAATGTAAAGAATGTTAAATTTTTCTAATCGCAGTTATTCGCTTTGTTTGTAGCCTACAGTAATAAAAATCAGACATAGAATATTTTGGAAATATATTTGTATTATTTACTAAAGGTCATGGAGATTTGTTTGAACATTGCATATTACAACTCATTTACATTTAGTTTTTCTGTATATTCAAATTGTGTTTTTTCCCCTTTTTCCTAAACTTTATATTTTAACGGCACGGAACACTGGTGGAGCTTTTATTTGTTGAAATCAAACTTTGTAAACTCCCATCAGATTGGGTAATAAAGTAAACTGCAAGGAATCTGCTCTGAAAAATATTGATCATTAATAATTTTTTTTGCTGAAAGAGTGTTCTTGTTATTTAGCCAAAATATTAGCAAAATGTGTTTACATAATATTTTTGATAAAACTTTGATAAAAAATATGTTGAATACATTATTATTTTCCCATGGACTCACTCTCTCTCCATGAATCTGGAGAGCTTGTGCTAACTGGGTTTGACCTCAGTGTGTCTGCTGTTTCTCTTCTAGCACCTTTCCGCTTTCGGTAGCCCACACTCTCACACAAAAACACACCTGGCTCACATTTGCCCGTTTACTTTGCTTAGAACAGGAGCAGATGGAATGCCATCGTTCCTGCGGCCCCATCGAACGAAGGTGGAGTTTCTAGTCAAAACACTCACCCTTAACTGATGAAATCAGACACAATCCCATTCAAAAGTAACCCTGACCCTCACCGTTTTCCATTCTTGCCTTCCTGCTGCTTTCTCCCCTTCACTCCTGTGCTCACCTTGTCTTTAAGTTCAGTGACACTTTAAAGAGAGCAAACTAATAGGATTTCACCTACAATCACTTTTCATATCCTGTCTAACATGCCGTAAAGAAATTATTGCTGCGGCTAATTCTCCCTGTGTCTGAAGTCCTTTAGAAACACATTGCTCCCAGGTTTCTCATGGCAGCTTCTTCCATCACAGCTAATTTAAAAAATATCTGTAAATCAATAAACTGCTGTTCCCCCTTTAACCGTCTTCTAGGTTCTTAGCACAAATATTTAGTTTCACCCTAGGTTGACTGGTGATGTTGACAGCTTGGTAAAGCTCACACTGAGATTGTGTGGTGTGCATGTGTTTAGCCATGTAACTCTAGCCTCTCACTAGTGACCGGATGGAGGGATTATTAAACCAGTCATCTGTTTGAGATAATCCCCATATATCAGGTTTGCTTCCTACAAATTCATCGTTTTGAGTGTTTTTGTTTTATACTGGACATCATTTAAAGATATTTCTGCTTTGTGGTATTAACAAGTTTTTCCGTTCTTTCTTTTTTTGGTTTAAATGAATACCAAGATTTCCAGAAGGCGTTAAAGTATTCACATTTGACATTTTCATTGTGTTTTTTTCTGCATAAATTGACAACTTTACTGAAATGAGGAGGAAAAAATTTGGCTCGTGTGTATGGACTACCAATACTTCTAATGACTTGGTTTTGTGTCAAATATTTGGGCTCCCGTTAGAGTGATGGGCTCTAAACTCTTCCATATGCTCATAATTATACAGAAAATTTTTGCTTTGCAGGAGGCTAAGGAAGAGGGCCCATCCGCACCAGTCTGGTTATGTAATGGGCTAAAAGTGTTGTTCATCCATGTGAAGTTCTAAGGAATCGTGGTGTTTAACCGAGTTGGTTGGACTATTGTGTCAAAAGTGACACAAAAAGGTTCACCCAAATAGTAGAAATTGATCATTTTATACAGACACAAATATGTTTCTCTTGAATGACTGCAGGAATAAGTAGTGCGAACGTCTGTGTTTGATTTAAACTTTAATTTCACCCATTAGCCAGAGTTTCGCACAACGATGCCTGACTGGCAGAAACCCAAACATTTGAGATCAGTTATACATCGACGTCTTTCTTCTGGCATGACTGCATGTGTATGTATTCGTTAAATCGTCATTCTCTTTCTTTAGCTACAATAAAGTCTAGTGTTTCAGCTGAGAGAAGTTTTCATGCCGTAATGAGCTTTAAGTAGGGGTGAAACAGAGTAGTGAGTGTGGTTTTGGTGCACACAGAGCCACTTCAGAAAGCTTACTACAAAGGCAAAGATCAGACTGTTTCAAATATCTTCCAGCCACTGGAATCCCAAAGACATGGCCTTAATTCTTCTTGGTCGCACTGATATGATGAGCTATCTTGTGTTCAACTATCTATCATTTCAATAACCGATTTGTCGCAGATTATTTTTAGATTAATCAACTAATTTGTAAAGCTAGGAACATGTGTTATTACCTGCATGTATAATGAACACTATTGTTTTCAAAATAAGACTAATCTTTTAGTAATGCAATATTTTGTGTTAATTCAATGAAAAAAACAATTAACAAGGAAAAAATTTTGATCGTAAGATTCCGCTCTTTTTGACACAATGATGAATATATTTCTTAGGTTAACATATGTAACAAATGTTTCATTAGTGTATTATTGTTCGTGTCGTTGCAATTTATATACAGTGGGTGAGAGTCGATGCTGATATTTAAGAATCATACAGGTGATGGCAAATTTATATATTTTTGTAACTGTCAAAATGTCACTTTTTTCTGTTCAGTAAAAAATACTTCAAAGATCAGAAAACAGAGTATGTTGTATCATGCATTTTAAAGTGACCTTGGTGTAAACTAGCTTGACTTCATAATAAATTATGTTGTAACCAAAGCTTCCTTCAGCTAAATTATAACAAAAAGCCTTCACTCATGACTACTTCCAGATAAACCACTTTCTCCAGGTGCCACTGTTCTGTTGTACAGCGCGAAATAACACATTCTGATAAAATGAAGATTGAACTCATGAAATGTTCATATTATTGTCGATTAGTCGTTGAGGCCCTGGATCTGTCATATAGTTTGGTACAAACTATGGTGGTATCTGAAATGCTGTTCTTGATTGGATTTTACAAACAGGTTTGTAAATATTAAGTTTCTTGGAGTTTTGTTTTGAATGATTCGCTAGTATATTGTGTGAATAATCTACAAATTATGCAAAACTTTATAAGTTATATAAAAAAATTATTAAGTCATGAATATTCGTTGGTTCGTTAATTGCAGAGATAAGGAGTTTTTAATCACTTTTAGGAGAGACATTCTTCAGGCTTTTTTTCTCATTCTTATAAGCATTTTTCTTTCAGGATGATAAATCATTCCCTTTTAATGAATTTGATCCTCTCTGCTCAAAGTGATGTGCAAAGACCATTTTGTTCCTTTCCGAAATCTGTCAAAATCCTTCTTTGAAAGATTTAGGGAGGTTCAAGCAAGTTGTCCGTCATGCTTGATGGGGAAATTAATTGGGCATTGAGGAAGCCACTAAGAACAACACAGGATGTGAGAGTGAAGCACCAAGGTTGTACATGGCTACTTTGTGGGAAATACCGTGCAACAGATGTTCCCTAGATTCTTATGGTCTGAAATATAGATCATGGATCATTGCAATTTGTATATTTATGCCTCCCTTTTGCTCATTTGTCACAAATAGGGCAAACTTGGTTCGCTGAAACTCACCAGCGTATTCTCAGCTGAGTCTGCATCTAGTTGGTCTTGTATTATTTCTATCCTTTGGTAGTCTTTTTTTTTTTTTTTTTTTTTTTTCATGAAAGCCTATCTCTTAAGATTTTGTGAGTTACATGGTGAGAAACGCTGGCCAGAAATGTGCCTTTGTCATGGCAGAGCAAAATTGTCTATAGCACATGTTATTTTTCATCTTCTGACAGTTCCTCACCATGCAAGTTTAAATTACAGCTTTCCCCCTGTTTTTGGTTTGGTGTCACTATTCCTCACAGCCCAAGAATGATTTATGGTTTTTTTTTGTTTTGTTTTTTATGTGCTGTGATATTGGCTCAACAAGCCAAGGTCGCTGCAGTCTTGCTTGCTGGGGATAAAGATGGATAGCATGTTTGTATATTAGCTGACAGTTTCTGTCTTGATTGGATTTTTTTTCCATTGGGCTACAGTTAATCTGATCTTTCATCGCATCTGTCTGAGGTTGTGGTTGCAATGCTTTGTAACAGAGATATTGCCCTTGATGGAAAAAGACATGTGGATGAAGTCATAACTCAACTCCAGAATACAGAGAACTGTTTTCAGTGTCAAAGAGTATTGTGGGGAGACTGATAGGAATTATGAGAAGATAAGATGTGGTGTACAGAAGATTAGGTGCCTTAACTTTTTCAGTCTTTAGAGCTGTTGTATAAAGAATGTTCAAAATCAACATTTCAAAATCAACATCTAGTTTGAAAGATCCTCTACAAATTACAGTCTTAAGGGGTTACCTTAACCAAAAGAACTTCTCTGTTCTTTTTCCCTGGCGTTTTATTTTTTGTTTGTTTGTCATCAGGTCATTACACATAAATACATTGCTGACTTACCACTTTCCTCTGATTGCTGAGGCAAAATGTGCAGATCTGTTTTGGTTGAGAGTTTTCAGAGTCCTGACTGGGTGACCCGTGATGATGGTAATAATTTGAGGTAGAGGGCCCTCCGCTATGACAAGGCTGTCCATCCCCACATGCATCACCCACCAGGAGTACATTTCCAAGATGAGAGATGTAACTGGATGCCAACCGCAAGGTCTCGATCTTTGAGAGCTTCCGGTCTGCAGGTTCTGTCGGTATGAGGGTTCTTAAAGCCGTAAAGGCTGTATTGACACTGTTGGTTCGATCCCGCTCTCTTGCGTTTGCAGCGTTCCGTTGCCGAATCTCAGGTACATGGCCTATCGTGCCCGTGGTATTAACTGGTGAACCAATCAGACGTGTGACACCACCAACACTGAGTTTCCGTTTTCTTCCAACTTTGAGCTCATAACCCGAGGCATCCAAATGAAAAGAGCGTTCATCTGAGCCGGAGCTCTCGCTCCCATTTTCTTCATCCTCCGACATCATTGAGATATCAGAGTACACATACCGGCTGGGCGCTGGGCGCACCATTGCAAAAGACATCTCTCAAAGGGGTGAGTACAGGTCTCCGGTTCTTGCAGGGATTAAAATATGCAATGCATGGACTTCAAGTATACCCTACTTTTGAATTCTTTGAGTAGTCCTCTAGCAATCTTGCTTTTGTAGTGCTCTTTCCATTGGACAAATCTTCACTCACATGCCATCAGTGCTGAAATCCATGCCTTGCTTCAGACAAATACTCAGACTCTCGTTCTCTGGCTCTGGCTCTGTGTCTGTGCAGTGTGGTGCTCTGTTCCTCCTGTGCAGAGACCCATATGCGGTTTCCCTGAGTGTTTCAGTATGGTTCTGCTTTATAGATTGTGGGAGTGACGACTAAAATACCTCTGCCTCCCTTTCTCCCCCCTCTCTCCCTCCCTTCTTGTTTCTCTCCCTCCTTCTCTCTCTATGGATGAATGTGTGTATATTTGTATTATTTGTCTATATTATTATTAACTTTAAGAATGGGATGTAATTCTACCTTCAAAACTGTATCACACTTTTGAACTGTGCTGTTTTTTTATTTGTATTTGTTTTGATCTGGCACATTTTATTGCAGTTTATTGTACAATTAGTACACGGAACAAGCTGAAATTGGGATGAAGGGATGCCACACTGTTTAGCACTGTTTAGGAGTTTTTTTTTTCCTTTTGTACACAGTAATGCAGGATAAAGGCCTACTGAGGAGAGACGTTTCCTACCAGCACAGATTAGATAGATCTTATGGGCATTCATTGAGGTTATTATAGTTTCGGAAAATATGAATACATGAATGGTGGGTTTTCCTTTTCTCCATTCATTTTCTTTAGATTTCATATTTCTGACATCCATTCTAGAGTCTTGAATCTGACTATATAACGATGTGGTTTTCAACCAGTTCAGAACAAATGAGGGCTTGAGATGAGACATTCAGTAAATCCATATAAATACAGTCTGGTGTTCATCCTCTTTGAACCGCAGCCTCATTAATAACTGATGCAAGGTAAAGGCCAGACAGGAGATCAGATTTCCATTTTAATCATGGTCTTTCCCTGTAAAGACTCGGCACTTGAAAATATTCTTTGTTTTCTAATTCTGGATGCTTAGTGCCTTTGTGTTTATAGAGTTCATTAGTTAAAATTGTTTATTTCAAGGCTCATGTTGGGGGAAGAGATTTATATTCTTTTAAGAGGGAGAGTACTCGTCAATTTGAAGAAGTTTCAACTTGGTTTACCAAACTGCAGTAAATAACTTGTTTATGTTCTTACACAATTAAATTGCAATAATGTTTTCCATATGTTGAAACATGAGTGATTGTACACAACGTTTTTCAATTTCTTTTTTAACCCATTTATAACAAAGCTTTTAAAAATCTCTGTGCCATCCTGAAACCACTTTCTATAGGGGAATGGCTCAATATACTTCTGATGTGTAGAGAGCGAGTGTTAAAGGAAGAGTTTGTATATTTGTGGCCTCCCTAGATGACAGGATGCCAGGTCAACATTACGCTACATGCTACAGGGCAAGTGACTGTACAATACACCATGTCAGGCTTATTCTTTGTTTTTGAATATTTGAAAAGTAGTTATATTAGGTAAAAAGTATACAGCCTTTGAATTTAGTATATGTGAAGGTACTTTACTCATTTTAGCTCAGCCAATCATTTTGATCAACCAAATATATTTCTACTCCATCTGGCATTGAGATGTTCTATTCTCCCAATTTTATTTTAACTAAAGATTAAAGCATATTGACTTTATGCACACAGGACATTGTAACACATTGCAAGGTGCATACAGATGGCATGCGGTGAGGTGCTGTGACCAGTTCATTCCATGGTAAGCGGCAGAAAAATGGCGCTTAAGTAGAGTGCATACACCCCGAAGTGCCTACGATTCTGCATGACATTTAGATGTAAAAACAACAATACACAAACTGTTTCCTGTGCAACATTACAGTTTAACCCCTCTTGGTGAATATAAACACATACACCAATATGAAATATTCCTGTTGGCTATAGGCCTTAAGCTTTTTTTCACCAAGTACCTCAAATATTACATATTTCATCCTCATCGGTAAAGTTAAATCCTTACATCGGTTCTTACATCCTCATCTCATCTTCTCAAGTACATTTTGACTCTCAAAAGTCTTAACCTCATTTTTTTTTTACCAGCTACAAAATTATCCTAGCTACAACATATGTTTAGTTAAAAAAATAGTTTGGGTAAAAAAAGAGAAACATTCTTTCATCTTAGTTATAGATAAAAGTCTTATTTTTAAAGTTATATTTTGAAAAAGTAATTGCATTTGTGAAATGCATCAGAAAAATCTATGATTGACAGAGCAATATTTCTCTCTAGACCCCGTCTGTGACTTTTGAGTTAATAAAGAGTGCTCACTGCAGAAGTCTATACGTCCCGTGACGAGTCATTACCAGCCTGGCTCATAACCTGACGACGTTCATTAGGCTCATGTGTGACCACGGAGGAGAGGGAATGTTTCGCTACCTCATAAAGAATGAGCTCTGACGCGGTTTGTTATCTGGCCAGTCTGTTGAGGCCCGAGGTTGAGCGACCTCCCATCTGACTGCCATCAACTCCCTCCTGCGACATCAAATCCTTCAAAACAAAACAAAAAAGCCTTTTTTTCAATGAGTTTTGGTGTTTGGTTAAACACCCAGGGTGTGATGGACCGCCGAGGGCTATAGAGTTTGTCTTGATGGGTTCATGTCCTTAAAAATGCCCTGTATCGCTTTCAGGCCAGTTAATCAAATCCATACTCTCTGAGCCACTGAAGCCAGTTTGACGATGACTCAAGTTAATTTACTCATCAAAAGTAAAAATGTCTCAACAAGAGAAGAAATAAAAGCAATTAGTCTGGCTGCTGGCTTTGTTCTCTTACAGACTTTTCCATTGTTAAAGTGCTCCTGCTCTTTTAAAACATATTTTCTCTTGGGGACATTTAAGTCGTCAAATCTTATGATCAGGGTGAAAGTGCAGAGAGTCTGAGTTTATTTCTTCCACTGTAATATATTAAAGTTGGAAGACCTCATTCAGAACAATGTAGCCACGTGTGTGCTTTACGGAAGGAAACTAATGACTTATATTTGTATTTTAAGTTTTCTAATGTATTTGTTAGGGGTGGGCACTATAACAGTATTAGGGTTGGGTTGATATGCGATGCCATTATTATTATTATGAGGAACAAATGACAAGATAATGAAGATGTTGGACAGTCACCAGACATTGCTTGGAACAAAACAGGTTTCTGGGCATAAACGTATTTAAGTGAAATTAATTAGTTTATTGTTATCCTTTTCTGGCTTTAATAAGTGTGAAATGGAATAACTGCATCACCCGCTGTGCTGAACACATGCTCAGATGGAGCTTTGCTAGCGCAAATTAATTAAACGTTTATGAGCAATGTTGGACATCTTAGAAGTCTTAGAGAAAAAGTGGAAAATCAGTGCCGTCATTAATCGCTATGTTTCTCATTGGCAGAATTCAAATTAAGCATTTTAATCTAGACCAATTGAAATATTACAGTGAGATTAATCTAGATAAAAAATCTATAATCTGTAATCTATACCCACCCCTAGTTTAATTTAATTCATACAGGCCTTCCCCATATTCCACGTTTGCACCTTTTGAATTAAACAGTGGCAAAGACCGTTTTCAGTTCTCTCACTTTAAATAAGGTTCAAATGCAAATTTTGCCTCTAAAATTATTAGGGTCTACTAAAATGTGATGCCCGATTTTCCCCCTCATATTGAGAAATTATACTAATGTCGTCTTGATGGTGGAAAATATCGTTATATGAATTTTAACCCAACCCAAATGAAATCACCCACACCTAGTGCTTGTAGATATTAGTTGTAAAATAAATTCTATGCAATAATTTCCACAGCTACTACAAAGACTTATTTGGTAGAACCTGATGGAAAGTTGACTGAGAATTTGTACTAAAGAATTTAGATTACCGTGAATTAATTTATGGATGAAACATTAGACGATACATAAATAGCTCATGAGTTATGCGAAACTCTCATGAATTAAAAGTGCTTCATGGATGAACAGTACATTAAAGAGTACATGCATCATAAAATCTTTTTTTATTCACATGGTCACGATATTGTCGACATTCATCAAAAACATATTTACAGTCTTTTGTGAACAAAGCAATTTTTTAAATGATTACAAATCAGTGCACAAAAGCTATTATTGCATGCATGTAAGTACAATGTGCTGCAAGTTTCTTGCAAACAGTAATCTACAATACATTACTTGCAACTACATTTTAAAAGTAATCATTTTCCTGGCATTACTCTCAGGAATTTCATGATATATTCCATGAGTAGTGGCTCTGTATTATGCAGAAACATAAAAATAATAATAATAAACATTTATATAAATATATGTGTATATATATACATATTTATATTTATTCCATCGCTGTCAGCTTTTTATTTTTACTATTATAATCTATTATTGTAGATTAGACTCTAAGATCTGCAGGAAAAAGTACACAGTAGAAGAAACATTATCATCATACTTACTGGTTATGTGAAGATGATTTAAATAAATTGGGAACTGATCTATCCTTAAATAAAACCTTTTTAGTGAATCATTGGATGCATGTAGATTTGTGTAAATTAACATTAGGGAAATGCAGGGAAAGGCACTGCTTATGTGTAGAAGAAAAAGATTCCTCACAGCTTAGGTGAAAATTAGAGCTAAAAAAACTCAAAAAGCAAAACAAAGTAAAAAAAAAAAAAGTAATGCACAATATCAAGTCCATGTTTGGGAGGAGTTTGGTTTCCCAGTCAATGGAGTATTATAGACTGATATCACCGTCTAAAAGATTAGCTTTCATAACAACTAATTAAAGACAATAACTTATTACACAAAGCACTTTCAAATTTAAAACAGTAAAATTTAAAGCTAAGCTACAATAAGAAGCTAAATGTCATTTTCTAAAAATTTACTCCTAGCCAATTTTTAAAGAATTTCAGGAAAGGTTTCTGTGTTTTGCTTTTTGAGGTTTAGAAATAATTCTATGATCGGTTTTGAATCTTTACATATTTTTTTCCTTCAGTAAGCTGTTAGTGGTGTATGTCGGTGGCAGGCAAATTGCCTATGCTCTACCACACTCGCAGGCATTTGGATGCGGTACACTAACACGTCTGCTAGCTTTCCTGTTCTAGTCGCAGGCTAGGCTCTATTTAGATGGAATTGACGGAAAGTGTACCTGTGGTGGCGCTCCACTGTGGCGTTAAATTTAACTAGGATTTTGAATGATCCCATTAGGGGGAAATGCAAACCTGTATTTGTGGAGAGACGACACTGACTGCTCCGTCTGCAAATGGCTTGTCACTCACTGGCCCGTGCCTACTGCCTCAGCCATGTAACCACTTCTAAGTCTTAGGGTTAAGCAGTTATCCTTCCCCATATAGTGATCAACCACTACTGCTGCAAAGGTTTCTGTCAGTCTATCTTTTATTATCATTCGCTTTCCTTTAAGATGGATCTTGCAAGTGTTTATCTAAGTAAATATGACATCATGTTACGTTAATTTGAAAGATTATGGAAGGATGTTCACTACACTTTATGATCTAAAAATATTTACTTATTTTCTATGAACTGAAAAACAAAGGGTAGCTCTTTTATGGCTTAATCATTTCACTCCCAAAAGTTCAGTTTTGTCCTTTATCTGAAAACATTGGATTGCGCAGCGGTTCTTAATTTTACAGACACTATTCCCCTGGAATGAATGGGCACAATACGGTTTAGAGTGGCTTCACTCTAATCTCTAGCGTATGCTTTTTTATTTTAACCAACTACCAGTATTAGCTCTGCGTGAGATTAGAACTCAAGACGCGTCACTTTAGGCTAGTTCTGCTTGCTTGGTGAATAGCAAGTTTCTGATAGAAATGAAAAAAGCTGATTGCACGCAACACAAAATAATTGAGACCATTCTTTATGCTATGTGTGAGAGTATTTTTAATGCTAAACTAAAGGCTTTGTTTAAAAGAAGGTTGGTGGAAGAAAGACCAAAAAGGAAAAGCATAGGAGAGCACCTGAGCGTGAGTTGAGTTTGCTACTTTTTTTCTAGCCAAGTGTTGAGCTAGGCGAACGACCACTCAGCCATCAAAAAGTTTTCACAAAATAATTTTCTTTTCTTAGAGTTAAAATGTACCACTTTTTCATGACTCAGGCATCATCAAGGAACTCCATCTCAGTGGATACCAAAAAAAAAATCCTGTACAGAAAATGGTGCAAAAGCCCATCAAAGCACGCTGAGTCACACTAAGCTAAACAAATCAGCTTGGTGGAAAAGGGCTGAAATTAACATTGGTCACAAGGCGTGTACCACTAATATTACGTCATAGGCCTTTGTCACAAAGATGTGCAAGTACATAGATATCGTGACACCTTAAAGGTGCCTTATTATGCCTGTTTTAAATAATTGCTAATACATATTTGGCATCTCTAGACTGTTCACTGTACCCTTAATAATCTTCAGAAGGCAGTATTGAACATAACATTTCCTTTGAATCTTCTAAAAGGGTTGTGTTCCACAAAACAAGTTGTGTACCCCCTGTTGGCGCCAAATTGATGATTATGTTCGACCACTGTGAGGCGCTATTTAAGGAGACACCTGTGTGCTCATCAGGAGAGTTTTGGAAGCACACAGTTTTTCAAGCATGACGAGCAACGTTGTTGGAATGTGATTGGGATAGTGTAAGCTGGTTTTTGAAGGTATTTATTTTCTTTATTTGGAACAGTTAATGGACAACTTCATTTTTGAAAGAATAAAAGAGCACTTTAATTTAAGTCGACTTGGATCTTTACTTCAAACCTGCTCACGCCAAGCTCTCAGTAGCGGCATATTGGATAACTGCTACACCCTCTATCCCTCCCACCACTCATGTTTTCACCACGCTCCATGCTGGGTTTTCTTGTTGGTTCACAGAAAATCCACCCATTTCCAATCAATACATTTATATTACAAAACAACAGTTTTGGCCTTTGGACATAAACACTTTTTTTTTTTTTTCATGGGTCACTTCTGGGTCAGTCATCAAGTACATTCTTTAATGAGATGAACCAATCTAAATTTGACTTAAAACATGTTTTATGTGATCTGGCACATTTAAGTCTCTAAAATCTTAAACACACTTTCATAACAGACCTTCTAGGCTTGTACAGAGACCAGAATCTCTGACCGCAAGCCCTGCAGTATAAACATACATGTATGTTTAAAGCACTTGGATAACACTGTTTTCAATACACCTTGCTCTTGATCCCTTTTGTCTGTTTACTTTCATGAGGGTCCTGATAACGCCCATATATTAGCTTGTTTGGCAGCTGTGAACCATATCTTTGGATGGCAACGTTGGTTTTAATGTTTATTTTTATGCTAATCTCCGTGTAGCTGAATATTTGTTTAAGGAAAGTAAGGGTTCTGTCTTCTCTTGGAAAGCTGGATGCTGATGCTTTTGAGATCTAAACCAATGGTGCATTTTAGCTGTAGGTCCACTTATATATGTGGTATTCTTAGTTGCGGCATCTGTTGGCAAGCTATATATATTAGAGCTGCACAATTAATAGTTAAAAGGTCTCGATCTCGATTCCACCCTACTCGTGATCTTAATCCAACATTTATACGATTCTGCCAAAGACGTTGAGGCACGATGACTGCTGATGGGCGACCACAGCTTTGCGCAGCAGCAGTCACATGTATCTGTTACCTGCACTAGAGCAGTGAATGTGAGGTGGCAGTCGAATAAAAACAAACAAACTAAACAGTGTGAAGAAGCGCAATGAGCAAGTAAGTCTGTTAACAGATCTGGAAATTTTAACACCTAAAAAAGGAGTCTTATTCCGAAAGTACGTGTTTACTTCTGTAAGCAACTGAATTATGCTTTTGTGTGATCTGCTTGAGAAGGCCTGGCCATTTGCTTTAAATATAGGAACCAAGGAAGACCACCTTTTCAGATGCATATCAGGCAGAATGCAGAGATTGAGCAGATGTTTCTGAGATGTCTCTGACATTAAATAAACGAGCTGTCCTTTTGGAACAGAACCGAGAGTGATCTCACAGCTTGACTTTTAATGGCAATGCATGTAGCCAAGAGGCCGATTCTGCATGAATCTGCATAGGAGTTTATTTAATTAACCAAACCCTCAAGTGTTTTGCTTCGCACCACAATGTCTAGTCTCTCACCATTCTATCTCAGTGAACCAATCATACTCAAGAGCATTTTTCGAAATAAAGGGTTTTCACAGAAGGACAGCCTTCCAAAGTCAAAGAACCAATCAGTGTAATGATGTAATTTGATATTGATATCTCGAGTATTTAAAGGGACTTCTCCATAAACTCAAGAAGTTTCTGCAATCAGAGCTCCCACATCAGGTCATGTGGTGCGCAACCTCTCTCTCGATGATTAGGTAAATAAGGATTAAGTTTTCTCCTTGTTATTGCGTTACCAGAATACATTTAGTTGGAAAATCATTCTTCTTATAATTGATTTGTTGTTTAAACTGTACTAAATTGAATGTATTTGATGGTTGCATTTTAATGAGAGGTGGATTTGTTTATGATTTACCTGATTAATAAATCGACATAATCATTTGTTTTGAAGTTTGTCCAGAAATCCTTATTTATCATAACTTCTGTTGTATCGTCTGTTACCTGGAGTGTCTCGTGCAGTGTACACGTCTGCAGCTGGCTCCAGATCGTCAGAGCTTTAGTAAATTCTAATTCTTAAAGTAAATTCTAAAAACCATTATGTCTTTCTAAATATATAGAACTAACTATAAAAGTTAATATAATGAGAGAAGGAGAGGAATAACGTGAATATGAATTATTAATTTTAATGGCGTCAGATTTAGAGGTTTTATTGGTTTTATCCAAATGTTAAACATCACTACACAGTCAGCCGTATTACTTAGTTATTCTGAAATTTGAGCTTTAGTCTTCTTGTTTACAAGTATTACTGTGTCAGAAAAATAACATGTTGCTATATTTTGGATAAATCCTTGATTATTCACTACAGCAGGGATATTCATTTAAAAGTCACCCAGGTATTAAAATGTCCTCCAAGTAAAAGGTCCAGCATATCTAGCTTGCAATTGAATAGCCTATTTTATTTCTACATTTGTCTAATGAAAGTAATTCCCAATATTTAGTTATAGGAAGGCATTTTTTGTTGTAACAGAAACCTACATAAAACTAAATAAAAATGCAAAACAGAGCCACATAACTCTGTTTAAATAAAACATTTTGACATCTCTAAAAACAATAATTAAAGTAGATTTTTTGTGGGGGGGGGACAAATACAGAAAGCTTACTTTTCAAGTAAAACTGTTAGTAAAAATATTATGAAAACTAAATACAATATGGTTTTTTTTTAGGTAAATAATAGCAAAAAAAATGTTTCAATCAGAAATATGGGTCTGTGAGTGCCCTGCAAGCAAGTCTTGGTTGGAATGGCATCTGTGCAATTCTGTTGCAGATACATAACTGCACCACTTGGTTTTGTTAATGTTCATTGTAGAAAAGCTGACTCCGCTGTCTTAAGCACTCTTTCACAACAATGCCATCACTGAACATTTTTTTTATTGCCCTAAAAACCCCCAGAGCAGGTTTGTTTGCAGGTTGCTGGGCTGTAAATGTGTGTGTGATTACACTCCTAGATCGCTCACAGTTCCTTAATGTGTGGCACTCTCATCTCGAACATCGGCAATTGTACAAACGAACTGAGTTTAGTTTCATGGTGGCACTTTTAATTAATGCCATAGTTTTAGGGAAGTTCAGTCGATGACCGCTTTCTCCTTGTGTTCATAATATCCGAAATGTTCATACACTGTTGATTTCAAATTTGATAGTGCAGGATGTCATTTGTACATTGTTTTAAAAGGCAGCAATTTGACAAAAAAAACAAGAGGTGAGTCAGGAGATGTTTGTTTCCGGAGAGCACTCGCAATTTGATTGAACACAGAATCGATTCTTAATTATTGACAATCGGTTCTCAATCGTTAGAGAAAAAAATCGTGATGTAACGATTTTCCCAACCCCTCCATGAAATCATTCAAGAATTTAGGACACCTACACGAAACTGAAAGCATGCATGAAGAGAAGTAGAGCTTGACACACAAGTACCAATTGGCCTTCAGTCGTCAGCTTTATGGCTAAAACACAGAGAACAAGATTTGCCAGCCACCCTTCCCTCAAACTGTTGCCTGATAGAGACGCTGCAGATGTTTACAGGCACCGAGTGTGAGAGTCTTTATATAATGAACAGTCTCTGTCTGAACTATTCATTGAGTTTCCTCTGCACTTCCAAGGATTGGGTCAGGCAGCTGAGCCACAATACTTCACATTGCCCTCTCCAAAAACAACTTCTCTTCAGTGTTCTCTAGTGACAGAACATTTTGCATTCTAGCTTAAAGAGAAGAAAAAGGACTTCAGGAGATCTCAATGAGGGAAAAAATGAATGCGTTGTTGACGCTACTGATTTTACACCAAATTAACTTGTTTCTCTGCCATTTTGGATTGCAGCTTATCCTGACTCATGTATGAGCCAGCCCTGAATAACACTTTCACCACACTGAGGGATGCTCCCTTGAGTCCCCTCTGCCCCACTTAAAATGCTTCTGTTGGCACCACTTTGGCAGCGTTGCATCGATGATGTTGCATTCTCAACGAGCACATAATTTCCATTCTGTGGAAAGACGCTGTGATCCTGTCATTCTTTCATGAGTTTTGCTCCTGTTTGAAATTTGAGTAATCAGTTTTGTGTCAGAGCCCAGTTCTCTGTGGCTTGGAAATGGGTTTTAAAGTCCGAGACATTTGGTAGCAATAAGGGTCTCTGATATTTCCTTCTGCCTTGAGGTAGTTGTCAATGTTTAAGAAAGGGATTGTGACTCACTTTGGTTATAGGGAATGGTTCCCCTCATGATGTAATGCCCTGCCAGACAGGCCAAGAGGATATTTTAGGAAGCTGTCGGGAGTGTGGCAGTGAAATTAAAAAGACGTCTGTATTTGGAAGGGAAAGGGTTTCTTTTCACAAGGCACTTTGTTAGTTACCAGGAATGACCCAATTTAACCCTTTATTTTAACCTTTTTTTTGCACTTTTTGTTTTTTCAGATGAAATACAACTTTCAAAATCTGGCAAAAGATTCTGTTCAGAACAGTGTGTAATAATTATAAAAGTAAAGAAAAATTGATTTGGATTTTCATCAAGTTTCTCTTCATAAACAACTATAAATGTAGAGCAACGAGACTTTTGGCATCATCAAAATGAACCTCAAACTGTTTTACATCAACTCAAACAGTTTTGTATGAACAGGGCTTTCAGGGTCCATTTCACAAGTAGTTTTATTCTCATTTGTTCAGGAGTTGTTCAGGAGTGTCCCTAAAGCTTCGTCCTCTGCCACAGAATCATCTCCACCCTCAGGAGGATTCTCCTTCATCAGAACAATCTCTAGAAATATAAAGACATTAAACAAGATTAGATAAGATTTGTCAAAAAAATATATTTCTACACAAAAATTTGCAAAAGATAAAATTAAAAAATGTATAATGATTAGATGAAATAAAAATAATGAATGAAGCAAAATTTGATTGAATTTAAGAGCATGCGCAGCAATAAAGCAATATAATATAATGTCAATTGGAAAGCATTATTGTTATAAAGCTGTGATTAAACTCTGTGTATAAAAACTCCATCACTTACTGAGGTTGAGATGGTGGCAGAGCGCCCCCTGCCTGCGCAGCTGTCCGTCCTCTTCCACAAATCTCCCAGAGGCTCTCCTCGCGATCTTTCAACAAAAACTTACAAACAAAAGCAACTTTGATGTCAAGATCATCTTGACATCTTTCTGGACTAACGGACACGTCATAAAGGATCAGGTTCATGATTGGAAGCAGATGATTTGTTTGACCCCTATGACCACAAATATGCTCCAGTTTTTTGCTGTGTATATATACTCCTGAATTTACTCCATCTTTTTGGGAACTGCTCTTCGAAATTAGAGCTAGTTTTCTACCAGTCATATTGTTATGAAGCACAAAAGCACTCCATTTAAATAAAGGTTGACCTTTTGGGGTTTGTATTGGGCTTACCTTGATTCTGTCACCATGAAAACCTTGTAAGAGATGGCAGTGGTGTATATATTAATAAACATTACCAAGTCAGCAAATACCAGCTTAGTAATGATCCTTCAAAGAATTACCTGATATGTTGTAACACTTAGTAGATTTTCCATGTGTAACATGTAATACAGGTACTGTATTTATTGAGATTACTGAAGATTTGACATCTCTTTAAAAGAGTTTCCAGGTTTAGACTTTCAGTGTGGTGTTATTGTTGCGTCAGCCATTTTCACTGACTACGTTATCAGTGTGGTGTTTATGCCGTGAATCTGAAACGCTCAAAAGAAAGTCTTTGTTTAAGAAAACAGATTATGGCAAAAAGACAAAAATGCAGGAAAGGTCTTGAGCTTTTTTCAAAACTATTGTTGTATGAATATTGCTATTATTCTATATTAACTAATGTTATATCTGAATCTTAGCGTATACAGTAATTGTTTGAATATGAAAGAATCAGCTATAAGAAGAGCTTTACTCCCGTTTATTTCTCATCAGAGATTGTGTGACTACTCCACTCAGGAAGTATCAGATTAGCAAGTCTTGCTACCCTTGGCAGCAATTTCTACCAGTTGGCAAGGATGACAGTTGGCACTAGACGACAGAACTACTTGAGTCAGACTTCCAGATGGCTGACTTTCGGTTATATTACCCTAAGAGTGTCTGTGATCTACTCTTCATCCACCAGTCACAAACCAGGCTTTGAAAATTAGTGGCTAGTGGTGGAGGGGTGTCCTCGCCAGCTGCTGCAGAGTGTGACAGTGGTGCCCACTAGGACCTAATTGGATATGGTAGGGTTGTTTTTATTGAAATCACTCACAGGTGTAGAGCTGACTTGAAATGGGTGCTCAGCCTCTGAGAGCTTTCAGCTGTCTCTCTCTCTCTCTCTCTCTCTCTTGCTCTCTCCCCAAAGACAAAAACAAATTTCAGACCAAAGCTCCTGGTTTTATTAGCTCTGTGTAATGTTTGTGGTGTTGTGTAAAGTGGGTGAATTAAAAGATGGCGGCTCCTTTTCTGCGTCTGCACCAAGACCTAGTCGTACAGAACAACTGGCAATTAGCTGGCTTTATTCTAAAGAATTTATACATATACTTGTGTGTGTTGTGGATTGGTTAAAAAAAAATAATGACAAGTCTGAAACTTTTTTTTATAATATATAAATGTTAAAAAATTATTGTAAGTTGGAGACAGAGACCGTTTAAATTCAAAACATGATTGTTTATTGAATTTTTTTTGTTATACCTGTAACACAGGTTTTGTCATAAAAACAACATACCTGCAATAAACCATCAATATCCTCCCAATTAACTTTTTGCTTCTCATTGGTGGCTGTTAGTTTGAGGTCTCCTTAGACTTTTTTTTTTTTTTTTTCAAGGACTCTCTGCCATTAAAAACATCATTCCTTTCATCTTTGAAAAGAAACTTAAGATCTTTAAACCTGGGAACAATTGCAGTAGCGGTCTTCATCTGTGTGAGATTAGTGCTGCCCTTCCTTTTAGATAGTCTGATGTAAAATCATGATTGAATTTAACTAGGCTGATCTTCCTCTGTTGACTCCATAATTTCTGGCAAAAACATAAAGAATAGAACTTGTTTTTATTTTATGCAGCATACTGTGACAGTGGACACGCACACACACACACACACACACACGCCCGCACGAAACAGACAAGAGACAGAGCTGTTCCATTAATTCGTGAGCGTTGAAGGTTCACATGAAAGTAACGTTAATCTAGTGGAAGCAAGCATATTACAAGCACTGTAAGAGTGCTTTAACTTGTCTGCGCTTTTTCCTTCTCTCACCATTTGAGACAATGATACACATTTGACTCCGCCTTCTTCCGTTCCTCAGTTTTACTCAAAGTTAGACCAAATCAAGGCAATTTCAACAAAGAGCGCAGTGATGCCTCAGTAGTTGACATTTTTTTACGCATTAAAACTGAAATCTGAAAAACTTTTGGAGATTTGACCAAATCAAGATTTAGATTTCGTTTTACCACATGGTTTAATCACTTGGCAACCTGGGTGGGAACCAGTAGTGACTGTTTTATGCAGGGTTTAAAAGGCCCCTTTTTTGTTTTAAAAAAAGTTTTAATAGTCTCTTGCAACATGTTCACCCACAGGTCAAAGTGAAAATTCATTACCTCATAATATGCATTGGTTTGCACAAATCGTTTCAGTGTTGAAGTACACAGTTATGGCAGAGCCACATTTTTTCAGTAATGCCCAAGTCACCTTGTTTTTTCACAAGCCAGACCCTTAAAGTGGCCCAATGAAACTGGCTCTTTTGGTCTTTGGGACATAAAAGAGCTGCTGAGTGGATAATTAGAATATATTTATTTTCTTGTTATACAAGCTAAAAATGTAATTCCTTTGCAGTTGTCTTCTCGACATCATATGCTCTTGATCAGAAAGGGGTGAGGATTAGTTCAATATTTAAGATCAGAACAATGGTTCATGTATGGGTTTCTAATCAGTCAAGGCCATCACAAGACATCTAGTAATCAAATGTCCATACCCGTTCTTCTGATACACACACGCCACTTTGCATGCAGAATTGCACTGCTCAAAAAAGCCTGTTACAATATACAATACTGAAACAAGCGAAGATGTTGATATATATATATATATATATATATATATATATATATATATATATATATATATATATATATATATATATATATATATATATATATATATATATATATATATATATATATACTATGCTGTCCATTCACAGGACATCCGAAACACAGTGGGGAACATCCCAATGGAGTGGTACAAGGACTACCCTCACGTCGGATATGACCTGGATGGAAAGAAGATATTCAAGCCAATCAGAAACAAAGACGAGCTGGACGAGTTTCTCGACAAGATGGAAAACCCTGATTACTGGTGGGAAAGATTCTTGCATCAAATGTTGCTATGCTTGTTCAAAAGAGGTTCATTTAAAGCTAATCTTTTTGCATCTACTCCCAGGCGTACAGTTCAGGACAAGATGACAGGGGAGGATATCCGTTTGTCGGACGAACAGGTGAACCTGGTCCACCGTCTGCAGCAGGGCAAGTTTGGTGACGTCAACTTCAATGAATATGAGGTATTTCAGTCCTTTGGACTTTTCTTCTCGTCTGTGAAGAAATGAAGGTTAAAATCCAATTTTTTTTTTCTTGACTAAAAGATCAGAATTCTTGACAAAAAGTAAGAAACGACACATTTGTTTGTCTTCACATGCATACATAGAGAGCCTAATGCTGGCAAGAGTGTTCCTAAAGGCATAGTAGATGATTGTACTGTCTGCAATATTGCTGTGCTGCAAATTAAGCATGTCCTCTTGTGCTTGTTTAAATGGGTTTTATCTTTACCAACTGGGAGCTGGCATGTGGCATCACTGTGTCATGAAACATTTTGTTTTTGGTCCAGTTAGATGTGTTTGGTGCATTTATATTATAAACCAACCATACCAGGGTTTGTTTGGAAACAAACCTACATGGTCAGCAGTCTCTGTTGCATTGTTTGGTAGGCTTGATATGACCGATTACTCTAAATAAAGTAACCACATGTTAAAGGTAACTTTTCAACAAAAACACCTCTTGTTTTTTTGTTTTCAACCCAATAAACACATTCTGATTCAATTAGTATAATAAAAACACATGGGTTTTCAGACATTTCTTGGTTACATTTTACTGGACAAACTGCTGAACCACATTAGAAAACTGTGTGTGGATGAGGCCTTAGACTTTTTAATCAGAAAAAAAATCCAGACAGCATCCATGAGGATGAAAGAAAATCATCAATAATAAAGGTAAATTAAAGTGAAAGGGAAAAAATTCAATTGGACACTACATCTTATAAACATAAGTAATTGCTTTCATATGCAAATAAGATCATCTCTCATATGCTTTTATCTTGTTCAAGTGCTAGTATAGAATTTAGAGAACTCTGGGAAAAAATGTTTAAGGAAAAACAGCATTTTATCTGTGATTTGACAAAATTTCACATTTAAAAAGCGAGCACAAATAAAGGCTTTGGCTTCCCCTAATGTGGTGTTTAACAGTCTAGTTTTACAGTCAGAGATGCATGAAGTCATCTTTTGTTCATTGTTTTGATCTAGGTTAACCACAAATGAGTCAGAATGGTGATACGAGCTGTTATAAATACAAAAAAGTTAGTTAAAAAGCAGTTTAACAACATCTAGAGTGATCTAATCCATGCTTCTTTTTCCCCTATAAACTGAGTGCCCCTGTAAACCCCCAACATGAAGAAAAAAAGAATCACCTATGATCTTCCCTAAAATGAAACTGACCTACTGATGATATTCTGCTGATATTCTGAGACTGTGCTAGGTCTTCATCCTGACGTTGTGATTTCAATCTTTTTTTCTTTTTGTAAGATTATTGTTGGGCATTTTTGTAATTTATGGGAAAATGTGCAAGAGAAACAGACAGAAAAAATCGAATCACATTTTCCTCTTCAACAATAACTAGGCGACTGTCTCATTACACAATTGCCTCAATTGAAGTATTGTAATTCCCAACTCTCCTGAAAGTGTTGTTTCTCAGAGAAAACAACTCTATTGATGAGCAGTCAAGTCTTAGGTGCTGAGGTAGAAGCGGATTAGAATAGTGCTTGATGAGGAATGAAGAAATTGGCATTTGAGAAATTGCAATTTTAAAAGTTATTTATTCTCTTAGAGCTAGCGAGCCACAAATAACAGATTATAAGAATTAAGCCGCAGGCTGTATGAAAAGGGCCAGACTTTGGACATCTCTAGAGTAGAACATCTCTCTCTCTCTCTCTCTCTCTCTCCATGAACTCCTTCAATCATCGCATCTAACCACCTGCCCCATCGATCCCATCCCTTCTTACCTTCTACAAACCATCCCACCTGCCCTCACTCACATCATCAACTCCTCGATCACTACCGGCATTTTCCTTAATCCCTTTAAGGTGGCCAGAGTCACCTCGCTTCTCAAGAAACCTACATTTGACACATCACTGGTGGACAATTACAGACCTGTTTCTCTCCGCTGCCCTACACTGCCAAGCTCATCAAACTGGTCGTCTTCAACCAACTCTCTTCTATCCTGACTCAGAACAACAAGCTCGATGACAATCTATTAGGCTTCAAGAATGGACACTCAACAGAGTTGGCTCTTACACAGTCAACAATCAGATCCTTCTCTCTACTCTCTCTGTGATGGCCATCACTGGCACTGTACTCGACTGGCTTGAGTCCTATCTCACTGGTAAATCTTTCAGTGTCGGGTGGAGGGGTGAGGTCTCCAACACTCATAGACTACTCACCGGGGTTCCCCAGGGTTCAGTCCTTGGTCCTCTTGTCTTCACCACCACCTCCCTGGGCCCTATAATCCACAGACACAGGTTCTCATACCACTGCTACGCTGATGACACTCAACTCTATCTGTGGTTCCCCCCTGACAACTTGTCAGTAACTACCCACATAACTGACTGTCTGAACGACATCTCTACTTGGATGAAGAACCATCACCTACAGCTTAACAAGGCCAAGACAGAACTTCTGGTAATCCCAGCCAATCCCTCTGTGCATCAAGACCTCACCATCCAGTTGGAATCCTCTACTATCACCCCTTCTCCTTCAGTCAGGAATCTTGGAGTGATTGGCTGGATGAACAGCTGTCCTTCCAAGACTACATCACCAAGACAACTCGAGCGTGTAGGTTTACGCTTCACAGTTGGAAAAGATTTCTGAATTAGAAAGATCAGGCCCTTCTTAACTGAGCATTGAACTCAACTCCTGGTTCAGGCTGTGGTCCTTTCACTTCTGGACTATGGCAATGCTCTCCTAGCAGGACTTCCAGCAAATGTGCTCATACCTCTGCAGATGATCTAGAACTCTGCAGCTTGTCTTCTCTTCAAGGAACCAACGTGAGCTCACGTTCCTCTGCTCTTCATCACTCGTCACTGGCTCCCTAATGAAAGCTCGTGTTAAATTAAAGTCACTTATGCTGTCGTACAAAACTATCTCCAAATCAGCCCCTGTTTACCTTCACAAGCTCACACTCCTACATGTCCTCCAGAAGCCTGCGCTCAGAAAAGAAACAGCGGCTCGTGGTTCCGTCCCACAAAGGCAGAAAATCTCTTGGCAAAACCTCTTCTTTCACTGTCCCTGGCTGGTGTAACAAACTCCTGATCTAGATCCAGTCAGGAGAGCAGCAACACTAACAGCTTTCAAAAAGCAACTGAAATCTCTTCTCTTCAGGGAACACTTACTATGTAAAAAAAAAATATCTTCTCTCTTTGTTTTCTTCCTGATATGTTTTTTTTATTAGTTGATACAATTTCTATTATGACCAAATTGCATATTGTGTCTCCCCTTCTGTAAGTCGCTTTGGACTAAAGCATCTGCCAAATGCATAAATGTAAAAGTAAATGTCCACTAGTAATGAGTTCGTTATTATGTAAATGAGAAATAGACTCCAGAGTCCTTGCTACTAAATGTTTCTTATAAACTCCAGCTGCCACCACTGGTTCACAAAACAGTCTAATATGGTTTGCTTCTGTGATAATGGGTGTCCAGATGAATGATCATCGAACAGCTGGAACCTTGGAAATAAGGAGAGTGCATAGAATTGGAGCACTTATCTCTGCAAAAATTATTTAAAAAAAAGCATATACCATTCTCCTTTTCAGGCACTGCAAGCTTTTTTTTTTTGTCATTGTTAAGATGAGGTTATGTGAATCATCCCATCTCATTTTAGGGTGTGTTCTTTAATCATTGAATTCTGTTTAAGATTACTGTAGAACTTTTCAATACATTGTATTGCCATCATTAATATTTGTTTCTATAACAGTTATTTAAACTCTTTATAACAAATTATTTAAACTTTTGCATCCAACCAGTTGTAGACAAACGTACCAAGTTGTATGTACTATTATTTGTATTTAAATACTAGATATTTATTATTCTGATTGGTTTCATTTTCTTGTTTTGTTTACTGTTTTTCCCAGCCTTCGATTGACTTTTTCTCCAATGAATTGATGATCCACCCCGTCACCAACAGGCCTCAGGACAAACGCAGCTTCATTCCTTCCCTACTGGAGAAAGAGAAGGCACGTTTGCTCTACTCTCTACCTATATTTACAGTCAACCTTGATATGTCTTGAGAATAGTCAAGTTTCCTTCCTTAAGTGCTCCCAGCTGTGCTTTCCTTCAAATAATGATCCTATGAGTGGAAAAATGCACTGTAATGGGCATCTGAGATTGGGCGCTCAAAGAAATCAGATCTGTAAACCTAAATGGCTTTTTTTTTTTAAAGAAAGTGTGTCTGAGTTCTGTAGCCATGTGTGGAACTTGTCTATTGGGATGTGTGCTGAGTGTTTGGAGAAATAATCACACACAGATACGCTTGATGATGTGTTTGCATGAGAGCTTGGGCTCATCTGTAGCATCTCAGCCTTAGTCTCTCATCATCAGGTCGGGAAGCTGGTCCATGCCATAAAGATGGGCTGGATCAAGCCTCGCAGGCCCAAGGAAACCTCTCCACAGTATTACGACCTCTGGGCCAAAGAAGACCCAAACAGCATTCTGGGACGCCACTCCATGCACGTTCCAGCGCCTAAAATGAGGCTTCCAGGACACGAGGAGTCTTACAACCCTCCCCCAGAATACCTTCTGTCAGAGGAAGAGGTGAGTGCTCATTTTACTGTGCTATCTCCAAAATTATTTTTAATTGTTACCGTTATGTTCAATTGTTTAATTGTTGGATAGCATAGTTTTTTGAAGAGTTCTCAGTATTGTAGATTGGTGTTGAAGTTATGTTATGTTATGTGAATTTAGGGTGCTTACTTTTGTTTGGTTAATTTTTCCCAGACCAATGTAAACAGCTGACACATTTTAGCACTTAAAGTCTTCACACCTAGACAAATGTAAATCCGCTTGAACATTTGGGTAGCGTCTCTGCAGGAGACTTTTTGTAAACTTCAAAGCTCTGCTTTTTAAAGTTGATTCAGTGATACTCCTTGCCCATGGATGACACTCAGAAGTAGTGATGTGTCATTGATTAAAAGAACAAAACTTCAAAATGACTCACGAATAACAACTTTTGTTAGGGAGTTAATCGTTTTTTTTGGACCAAAATGAACTACTTTTCCTATCCCTGCTCAGGGGACAACAGTGACACACCTGGCAGTTTTATAATCTTTTTGGGCACAACAAATAAATTTAGAAATAAAAATAATATATATATATTCAATGAAATATATTGTTACAAGATGTGGGAAGATTTTTTTATTTAATTACAACAGTGTAGGAAAACATAACAATGGCACAACACATACCAACATCCACACAGCAAAATCTACTCAGCATTCTTTGCAACAACGGTAAGTTCCAATTAATGTAAAATACTCCACCTCACCGCAGGCATGGCCCAAGGAACACATATGAATGAGTGATTTTCAGGGATAAAGTCACAGCAGCTCTCTTCTTCTAAGGGTTCAGCAGATGTTGTGCAAAGATCAGCAAAGCAGTGAAAGAGACTCAGAAGGTGCAAGTTTTAGTGTTTAACTGCCATTAAGCCAAGTATGCACTCACCATCATAATGGAAAACCTATGTAGAAATTAGTGCTATCAGACGTTTAAAAAAATTTGACTAATTAATCGCACAATTTTTCTAAATGAATCGCGATTAATCGCAATGACAAGACTGAAACTTTTTTAAATCTATAAATATAAAATGTAATTAATTAATGTAAATTGAAAACATAGAGACTATTTAAATTCAAAATATAATTGTTTATTGAATTTTTTGTTTAACTTGTAACAGGTTTTGTCATGTAAACTACATATTTGCAATAAACCATCAATATCCTCCAAATTAACTTTTTGCTTCTCTTCTTTGGTGGCTATTAGTTTGTGGTCTCCTTAGACTCTTTTTTTTTCCAGGACACTCTGCCATTAGCATCATCATTCCTTTCATCTTTGAGAAGAAACTTTAGGTCTTTAAACCTTGGAACAATTGCAGGAGCGATCTTCATCCGTGTGAGATTAGTGCTGTCCTTCCTTTTAGATAGTCTGAGGTAAAATCCATGAGTGTGGTGTGTCGTGTGGTGTAACGTGTTCATCCTCTGTGCCTTCTCATCGTCATACAAACTGCATCATACTTCATTTAAAGCACGTTCGCCACAACAGGAAACAGGAAAACTGAAACAGCTTTAATTGCTTTGCTTTATTTTTTCACGTGTTTTACCAATCAAATTAATGGCATATGTTAACGCGTTAATTTTGACAGCACTAATAGAATTTCATACGAAGCCATTTTTTAAGGCAATCAAACAGACTGACAATGAAGGAATCATGCAACTAGGAAAGAAAGACTGAGAGTTCCCCCTCTGTGTCGGTTTTCAATGAATGTCCAGAGCACACTGCTATAACAACTTCAAATTTATTTTCCATTTTTCTTAAAAAACAGTTGCTACAACTTTTCAGCATTACAATCACTTCCCTGTTTGTGTCCCATGTCCTGTTTGCAACACGTTTCTCACACACTCTCATCAACCAATCAGGAGCATGGTCAGATGCAGCAGGTTGCTTCACAGCTTACTTACCTAGCAGTGATGTGCTTATAACCAAGAAGGTGAAATTCTAGCTGCTGTGTACCTAATGGAGGAGAGATGCTGTTATGTAATCGTGAAATTATATTACTTCATTGTTAGCGTTGCTCTTGGTACAAAATAGTTACTTGATTCATGTGCGTTTCTTGTGTCATGCCTGTAGTGGGAAGAAGTCTTTTACATTTAGAGCCACTGTTGTTATGTGTGAGGGACCAACCATGAAGACAAGAGAACATAGTGAAATTCCCCCCAAAATATAATTTCACTTTTTCCCAAAATTTTAAATGAACAAAATCATCACAATAATAATAGGCCCACAAAATGTCAGCTTAAATTTTGAAAGAGCCATGTTGGACCGAAAAAAAACCAAATATTTCTGGAGTCGCAAAAAATTAAAAGCCATGTATAAGCCTTATATTAAAGGCAACACATGTATGTATCTATATTAACTATATTAGCCTACTATAAAAATGACTAAGATGGCTACAAACATTTAAAGAGCCTTTGATTAAACGTTTATTTTCCCTGCACTGCATCCTGTAGAGCATGACGCACCACGTGACTACTCTGTTGTACGATGCTGCCTCAAGTTTAACTTCATTACAATATTTAGGGGTTGAGCACCAACGGTGCACGAACCGTATTGTTTTTCGAAAAATTCTTTTTAATAATTTTTTTTTATTATTATTATTATTACGGAAGTCATTGCGGGCACTTTTGAATACCTGAACATTGATGAAAAGCCCCAGATTTTTGCACACGCCTCAGACCTGGTGAAAAATTTCTTAAAATTTCGGTCCCAAAACTAATCGTCAGGAAGTCAGATATTTCGTAAAAACCTCTAAAAATAGCCGTTTTTGCTCGTTCTACACTTTGACGAGCTCCTCCCACAGATTTTATCCAAACATCTCCAAACTTCTTGAGTATCATCATAAGGCATACGGCACGTGATATTGAGAAGCTTTTTTGACTATGATAAAGTATGTGGTCATGGCGATGGACTAATGTCCAAATTTCGACTTGAAACAGAAAGTTGTTATAACTCTGGCATGAAAATCCGATCCGGCTCAAACTTCTCATTCTCATCGTAGTCCAAGCCCGAAGTCAGGCGTACAACAACGAACATCCGTCATAGCGCCACCTAGTGGCGAGCATTGAAAGCCTGTTTTTTTTTTATATATATAGTTTTAAGCTTCTATTTCAGGCAGTGTATTCCATACACACTTAAAACTTGTCGCAAGTGTGAAGAACCTTAAGACCTACAAAAAAGCAAATGGGGTCGAGTTTCGAAACTGGACGGAAAACCGGATATTTTAGGTTTTATGTAAAAAACACAGACTTATACTTTGACAAACTCCTCCTTGGCGAAATGTCCGATCCAGCTGAAAATTGGTGTGGTTACTTCTAAAGCATGAGAGAAAAAAAGTTATCAAAAGCTAATAAGTACATCAAATGGTCTTGGGGTGGTGCTCTATAGCGCCACCTGAAGCGAATTTGTAGCTGTTGCTCTACAAGTTTGTCGTAGGCGAATGAAATCTTGTACACATGTGTAAATTACCAAGTCACAACTTTTACTAATATAAACCCTGTTTCCAAAATCGAAGGGAAGACTGATATTTTGCAAAAACCTCCAAAAATGGCTGTTTTTGCTAGTTTTTTCAGTCTGATCCATCTGAAAATCGATGTGGTTACTCGTAAGGCATGAGAGAAAAAAAGTTATCAAAAGCTAAACAGTATGTTTAAGGGTCATGGTATGGTGCCCCAGCAAAGTTCACCCGTCAAAAATGTGCAAAAAAAATTCAACTCTGTTCAAGATAATCCACTATCAACAAAAACCGCCTGGCATGATTATCCTTGTCAGGCTGAACAAAAGGATATGCATCACTGTGACTGCGCTCCAAAAATTGTCTCTACAGCACCTCCTTCTTGCCCCCTTAAATGTGACCAAAATCTTCTTTTTAGCCGTTTTGACCCATTGAACATGTTAGAAAGCCCTCCAAAATTTGTTCGAAGGTCATGTTCAATTAGTATAATAATTTAACACGGTCACTTAAATCGTGTCTTGGACGACAGCTCTGCAGCGCCCTCTTGAATGCGAAAAATCTTAACTGGCAATTTAACAAATTACTCCAAGGAAAATTTCCAGATGGAGCTGAAATTTGGTCTGCTGACTCTTAAGGCATTTGGGACCAAAAGATATCAAAAACTTAGAAGTTCGTCACACGGTCTTGCTGTGGCACCTTAACGAACTTAACTATCTTTTTTAAATGTGTAGACCTAAATTGATTTCTTACTGTGGCACTCACATACTTTATCCAAAAAGCATGAAAAAATTAAGGAATTATGAGCCTACCGTTCTGACCGAAATTATGTTTAAGTGACCTGTTATTATGCTTATAGTGCCCCTACTGCCTGTGTATATTTGTGGCTATATCTCCCACATACTTCATCCAATGTACATGAAAAAAATTAAGCGTGTCAATCTCGTGATTCTGAACAGATTGAAATGCTAATGTTATGCTAATCTTATGACACCAACTCTTGTTTTTATACGAGTTGTTTGTGTAACAATATAGATTGTCTTTACGTTTAAAGCTTTGTACCGTTCAGTACTTAGTAAAGTGCCTTTTAACCTTATTTTGAGCTCTCGAAGACGACGAGTGAAAAAACTCGAAAGGCCGGGAGGCGGTGCCTTTGCTCCGGTGGATGCATCGTGCGAGACTTCTCCCATCGCTGCTTGCAGCTTTAATAATGAATTATGTTTCATTGTTTTGATACAATTAAAGAAATGCAATTAATAAATCAGATTTATGGTCATTTTTATTTTGAGGACTCCAAAAAACATCGAAATGGAACGTGCATAACGTGCTCCTTATCTGGACAACAAAAATAATAATAAAACAACAGCCTTTTAAAAATATAAAATATATAAAATCAAATTCATGCCGTTTAAGTTTGTTTTGATAATATCCCTAAGTGTCATTCCAAATATATACTGACAAAAATAAGAAATCACTTTATAAAAACAGCCACTTTGTTACTAAATACATGCATGCATTCCCTGGAAATGTCTTTCCACATTACTCTTCTTTTTATTTGACAACTTCTCACTGCAGAGCAAACATTCAGGCAATCCTTTCTCATTGCCAATGAATGCAAATGATTCGATCCAAGAAATGTTGAATCCTCTGTTCTAATCAGTTATGTTTGAAACTTTTTTGAAAGTGAAATTAAATAATTAACAATATCCGTCCAAGGTAAATAAATACAACAATTTATTTGAAGAAATAAAGCTATTAAGCAACAAGTCTAGAATTAACCAAATTTATAAGAAGTAATTTCCTGGTAAACATCCTTTGCCAACAAGTAAGGCCTGTGATGACCAGCAGCCCCCCTGATCCTGGTAACCAATATTACACTGTGTGGCCTGCTGGGCATCTCATTGTGAAATATGTAGAGATGTTTGTGCTGTGTGGCAAGGCATCGTACTCATCCAACTGGTATGAGTTTAGCCATTTTGTCTTCTTCACCTTTAAAAAATAAGGATTGTTCTCTCTTATGCAATATACCCTCTCTTTCAACTTTATGCTTTTTATTCTCATGCTTCACTTCAAAATTGTTTGCATTAAAAAAAACAATATACCCGGGCAAATGTAAATCCTCCACCATCTCTATCTCTCATCATAAGTATTTTCATACAGTATCATACAGAGAAATGAAGGGATTGCCCTGGGGACCTCTCTGAGCTGAGAACAGCAACAGGGTTGAATAAGAGCAAACACTGGATATTGCTCTTGAGCACTCACACCTGCACCTCTGCTCCTGATTTGCCTGTGATGAATTTGCGTTTGTTTTCCATGCTCTCTTCATGCCTTCTCTACTCATACGCAAGCAAATTCTTGCCTTAGTTTGCCTGCACCTGTTCTTCAGAGCTACTTTGTCTGAGGTGTGTTGATGTTTGTCTTTGTGTGTGCAGAGGCTGGCCTGGGCTCAGCAGGACCCAGAGGACAGGAAACTGAGCTTTCTCCCCCAGAAGTTCTCATGCCTCCGAGCTGTTCCTGCGTACTCACGGTTCATTCATGAGAGGTTTGAACGCTGCCTCGACCTGTACCTCTGTCCCCGCCAGAGGAAAATGAGGGTGGGTTCATCTTTTATGCAAAAAATAATCCCTCTAGCATCTCTACCCACGACACTTGATCAGTCCTAAAGTGGCATCACATGCAGCCATGAGAAGGGGGACTTGTGAATCATATTAGGGGAATACATTTCAAGTGGGTAGGGGGTCATAACCAGAGGTTTTACTGAATGTTTAGTTTGTATCTAGTTTGTAAAGCTAACTGTCTCTTTATGTGCCCAGGTGAATGTGAACCCAGAAGATCTAATCCCCAAACTGCCCAAACCCAAAGATCTGCAGCCCTTCCCCACCAACCAGTCTCTGGTACCAGCTCTTTATTTACTTTCTCCTAATCCAGGACTACGTCAATGAATGATGGAGCAATGTGTTTAATGCTCATAGACTGATGTAAAATAAGAGTGTGAGCTGAATCTTAGATGTGTGTCTGTGTGTTTGAGATAGGGATGCACTGAGAATTTGGCCAAAGATGTACTTGTTCAGGTTTTAGTCTATTGTCAGCTCTTTCCCTTTAAATGCAATGAACATGACTTATTAATCTCACAGGTCCCACACTGCAAAAAGTAATCTCTCAAAAACAAGAATTATTCAATAAAATAAGCTGCAATTCAATTAAAATAAGCTAAATTATCTACCAACAGAGCATGGTTATTAAACATGATTAAAATAAAGTAAATTAACCTTGCCTCAAGGAGCATGTAGATTACTTAAAACTATTACAAACAGACTAACTATTTTCACACAGAAAATAGTATCTATATTTAGCAAATGCTAGTTTTGTTGTCTTGGAATAAGCCACTGCAAAAATTTCACTTGTCAATGTATTTTTTGTTTGTTTTTTCGTTTCTTTTTTTTTTTTTATTAACTCAGTGTCTTTCTATATTGTAAATATTCCACTTGTACCAATAGATGTGATGCCTTTAAAAAGTATTTCAGTTTTATTATACAAACTTTACGGGAGAGACATTTGCAGCCCTGCATGAGTAACCACTTAACTCTACTGTTTGTTACTTCAGAGGCCGGCTGAGCTTGATCGTGCAATTCGCTGAATGGTTTGAAATTTGTAAAAAAATGATCACTAAAACTGGAACAAACAAATAGTTTATAAAATCGCTGCTGGCTCTTGAACCCCCGCTGGCATTTAACGGGCAAGCAGCTGCTAGAAACAGCTGTGCTGTGAGCAAACTGGCCAGACATTTATATAATAATTATGTTTTTGAAAACTAAAATGTACAAATGTGAGAAAAAATTTGTTAGGCTGAGTGTTTAAGACTCTTTGCGTTTATTGCTGTAAAAATGTACGCGTTAAAGCATGCGATTCATTTTAATTGTATAACGCGTAAAAAAAATTAACGCGGTTTCAGTTTTTCCTGTTTCTTGTTGTGGCGGACGTGCTTTAAATGAAGAATGATGCAGTTTGTATGACAATGAAAGCATGGAGGATGAACACGTTACAGCATGCGACACACATCGTGCTCACGGTGGACTGCTGGGCTTCTGTGAGTAATGACAACTACTGAGGCATCACAGCGCTCTTTGTTGAAATTGCATTCGTTCAGTTTAACTTTGTGTAAAACTGAGGAACGATAGTACACAGAGATTTTGGGGCAACTAAAGCATAGTACATCCAACACTCAATCTGTTTTTGTGTGTGTGTGCTTGCATGTGTGCTCATGTCCACTGTCAAGCTATGCTGCATAAAATAAAAATATTTTTCAGAGTACTGTAAAACAATATTAAGAAGTTGAAAATTAATACATATGGCATTGAATAATGTGATGTAAGTAAGTAAGTGGTATTGCTAGCCTTGCAAATGTTTGCAAAATGATGGAGTGAACAGAGAATGATCAGCCTATAGTCAAATTCAAACATGATTTTACCTCAGACTATCTAAAAGGAAGGACAGCACTAATAGGAAAAACATATCACCTTCCCCTAGTATGACCGGTGGGGGGTGTTTGGTGGTGGTCAGCAGGCCGTAGGCTTGGATTGGCAGCCACGTTCTGTCAGACTGCACCAGGACAGCTGAGGGCTTCCAAGGTAGCTTATCACCACCAGAGTATGAATGTAGAGTGAATAAATACATCTCTATAGCTCTAAACATTGTAAAGTGTCTTTGAGTGTGTGGAAAAGCACTAAATATATTGAACGTATTATAGATGTAATGGTGTATAAATCTAAAAAGAGACCAAATCTAAAAACATCTTGCCTTTCACACACAATAATACACAATTTGGGCTCGATGGAAGGCATATTGCATGGCCTTGAGATGAGAACTAATATAAGATTCAAATATGGCTCAGGGGCTGAAACTAGAACACTCAGATCTAGTTTCCCCTTATATTTAAACCCTTCTGCAGAAGTCCACAGCATTTACCAAGCACTGTGCAGATATCAAAAAGGGATTTCATGTAGTCCTGCTCATAATCTATTGAATCAAGCCTCGCAGCTGAAAGTCAAATTGTGCACATTAGTGCAATATTCTGCACATTTGTAGTATAGTTCGTTTATCTAGACAACTAACGTGTAAATGATCTTTAACCAGCTGATAGTGATTCGAAAACAGCTATGTGTTGCTAGATGTGGTTGACATACATGTCTCTCCATCAGATCTACCGTGGGCACTCCAGTCTGGTCCGGACCATCAGCGTTTCCCCTAGCGGACAGTGGCTTGTCTCTGGTGAGAAATTGTTTTTTTGTTTGTTTTTTCCCCCAACACAGTTCTAGCAATGAGAACGAGCACACAGTGCAGGAAAATTTTAACACATACACATGTATCTCTCTGATGAGCCTCTGTGCTTTGTGAACCTGCCCTTGACCAACAAACCATGGACTTTCATTGGGGTGGCAACACATGTTATTAAAACCTGTTTCAGCTGGGTTTTTTTTTCTTCAATACCAGTTGAACTGTACAGTTTGATTGTAAGCAACATTTACAAATAATTTTTACTATTTAGAAAAGGTTTCAACAGTTAACATAGCTTGTGAGCTTGAGGAGGTAAACAGGGGCTGATTTGGAGATAGTTTTGTATGGCAGCATCAGTGATTTAAATTTAACACGAGCTACAATGCGGAGCCAGTGAAGAGTGATGAAGAGGGGAGTAACATGAGCTCGCTTTGGTTCCTTGAAGATAAGACGAGTTGCAGAGTTATGGATCATCTGCAGAGGTTTGAGCATGTTTGCTGCGATTCCTACTAGGAGAGCTTTGCAGTAGTCCAGACGTTAGAGGACCAGAGCCTGAACCAGGAGTTCAGTTGCATGCTCAGTTAAGAAGGGCCTGATCTTTCGAATGTTGTGCAGTGCAAACCTACACGCACGAGTTGTCTAGGTGATGTGGTCTTTGAAGGATAGCTGTTCATCCAGCCAATCACTCCAAGATTCCTGACTGAAGGAGAAGGGGTGATAGTAGAGGATTCCAGCTGGATGGTGAGGTCGTGATGCACAGAGGGATTGGCCGGGATTACCAGAAATTCTGTCTTGGCCATTTTGAGCTGAAGGTGATGGTTTTTCATCCAAGTAGAGATGTCATTCAGGCAGTCAGTTATCCGAGTAGTTACTGATTGGTCATCAGGGGGGAACCACAGATAGAGTTGAGTGTCATCAGTGCAGCAGTCGTATGAGAACCAGTGAGATAGGACTCAAGCCAGTCGAGTACAGTGCCAGTGATGTCCATCGCAGAGAGAGTGGAGAGAAGGATCTGATTGTTGACTGTCAAACGCACAGAGAGTCTAGTTCCTTTGTGTGTTTGATGTCTAAAACTAGCAGTTGTTTCGACTTGTATACTGTATGACTATTATAAGCACCGCTTTTTGCTTTTGCTATTAGCACTTGTTCTCTCCACCAATATTAATAACGACTTTTTTTTTTACCCAAGTAAAGAGTCGGATTTTAAATTTATAGAAGTACTTTACTTCAAATTAAATGTATTCAAGTAAAAGTACAAATGCCCCTTTTTAAAAACTACTTTAAAATGCAGACGTGCACAAAAACTTCTCAATTCAAGTAAATATAATTCTCTAATTACATCGCTGAACAAGTTACAATTGGGCCTAGAACTAAGCATTTTTCAGAACTATCAAACTTGTTGCCAATGTAAATTCAAATACATCATTTGTTAAACCTTTGCATTGTGTTTTTATACCTTTTGTAATTCATCTCTTGTCGGTTGATCAGTATTATGAATTAATTTTAAAGTTAAAAAGTTATTGTTTTGGTACAGATTAACTAAAAGGTGTGAGGTAGGATGGTTGGATTCGTATTTGTGATGCGTAAAGAAAGGGAGCTCATAGGATTTGATTTCTTTGGATGAGTTATTCACTGACGTCACAAAGCTCTTAAATACAAGTAAAAATGACCGGCTGTTTCCTCAGACCTTGTCAATATTTGTTTATCTTCTCTCATCTCACATATTCTGTGTGTCTGCTGTAGTCTTGATCTTGGAATGAAAGCTTCCTATTTTTTGACAAATGCTCTGAATCGGTTTTTCTATTGTGAGAAACAGGCTTGTGGTGGACACCTGGTGTATAATGGTTGCATAGTAGCTGAGACAAAATAACTTTATTTTTTTCTTAAAATAAGCTGGCGAGTCGAATTGGATCATTTAGCAGGCTGGTTTTGGCCCGCAAGCCATATGTTTTACATCACTACACTAATTTAATAAAGGTGTCTATTGTCTACCGAAGGCATGGATGTGAATTATATAGAATTTAAATGTGAAAAGCAGTCAGTTTAAATCCACGAATAGAAACAAAGACAAATCTACCCAGGGTAATGTGAGATTTTAAGTCTTACAGAGAAAAGGTTTGAGTCTGTTCATCATTATATCCTTGTTTAAGTACATGGTCTTTTAGATTCATAAATGCACCGTATTGCCTCCACCAATCTGCCATCTGATCACTATTAGCTGGAGCAGGATTTATATTACTCCAGTCCAGGCATTATTTTAATAACACCAGCAGTCCATTTCACAAACCAAATCGAGTCGGTTCGCTATGAAAATGCAGCATCGGATTTGAATGAGCTGATACAGGTAATGATCCCAGCCTTTCAGAAACACAAGCTTTCTCTTAGGGGGCTTTGTGCGATTCTCTGTACGAGGGCACATCTTTAAATGGGAAATAAACTGTAATTTAGCCTGGTTTTGTTCAAGTTAGGGTGGGAAGAAGGCATTAGAGGGAGCAATTAGCTGTTACTAAAAGTTTTTAAGTGTGGAGACCAGCCGGTCTCTGAGAGCGTGCAATCTGATTTTTGCAAAAGGTATCAAATACATCAAGGTTATATGCAATTGTACTATGGATGTTGGTCATATTGAAAATATCATATAGGCATAATTCCACATGCATGTTTGTCACCAATTCCTTGCACTACGCAAAAAACATTTATTGCAGTTCCACCTTGTGGTCAGTGATCTAGAAATTAGCAAATAACTGTTGCTAGCCTTAACTTACTCTCATATGGTTAATCATCTTTTAGGCAGACGACATTGATGCCACTTTGCAAATGCTTGCTTTGCCTTCTTATCCGCTGTGTTTAATTAAGGGGAACACATATTTGTCAAGCTCCGATCTCTCTGTTTTTGCTGGACCGTCTTCAGACTATGTCGACTAATCGTTATGGAATCCAAGCTGTTGTAGAAGATATGTGAATGAATGTAACATGAAGTTGCAAAAAAAGATTGTAAGGCTATACCTCAGCTTTGCATGTAGATACTTCAATCAAATCTTTGACACTTGAGATTCTAACTATGATGAGGTTGCTTGCAGAGTTTTATCAATTCCCCCAGTTTTTTAACTGATGGCTTTGAGCAGTTTGTAATGTCCTTAATTTGTAAAAATGTCCTTAATGAATTCCCGCCAACCTTGGTGTATGTTATTTCAATGATAATTATTTCAATGATAATCTAAAGTTGCCTGCTAAGTTTGGCTTAATGCCCTCTGGTGTAAATCTATATGATAAAATTTAAATTTGCTGTTTAACTTCAGCACAAAGCCCCTGCAATTAGTTTTAGTACGTAAGCGTGTACATCTGTTCTTCATCAGTGTAAAGTGGCAGTATCAGTTCAGCCGTCCATAACAAAAGTTCATAAAGCCCAGATGCAAACCCATTACACTGAGAGCTTGCTCTTTTGTCTGCCAATAAAAAAAATATTAAAGCGCTAATAAAAAAGCTGTTCCCACAGTAAAGATCTCAGACTTCAGAGCTCTTCCTGCCTTGGGACAGCCAGCCTCTTTTTCTATCTTTCAATGAGTTTCATTTTTGCTTCCAAAAAAAAAAAAATAGCATCAACTGACTCTTGAGCTGTATGTTTGGATCACTCCTTGACATAAGAGCATTAAAACATTAGAGCATGACCATTTTAATTAAACTCCTTAAAAGCAAGTGGGTTTTTTTCATTGGTGCTTCCAGCATTTCAGTTTTGTGAAATCTTATTTCATTTCGAATGTTTTGTGTTTTGAATCAGTTTGATATGTAGAAATGTCAAGGAGAAAGTATATCAATCAATGGCTTTGTTAGTAATAACTGATTACTAGATTTTTTTAATCACCAGAGGGGGCGCTCTCATATACAGATTGTGACCAACGAACGCCTCTCCTTAAACAAATACAAAAAAGCTGAGCTGGAACTTGAACCCGCAACTCTGCGTTACAGAGCAAAAATGTTTTACTATCTGGTGCAACAAATCAACAGGTGGTTTTTAGTTAAGTTTAAAGCTTACTTCAGTTGTTAGATTGCTACTAATGAGTAGGTTTCGAATACTTTAGCTTTTTATGTTTATTATTGTTTTAATGTCTAAAACATGTTTTACTCACATCTGCCATATACGCTGGGAATATCAGTTCTTTTACACCTACTTAACTGCTTAAACTACTGTGAGGTAAGGAAAATATACGGCTGTGTTCAAACACCAAAGTAGACATTTCCGCTGATCACCCACTGTATAGCTCCAAAGCTTTGAAACTAAGCTCCGGATTTTGTGCAGAGCTCAACCACTAACTAATATCTAATTACTAGTTCTAATCTAGTATCTAATAACTGTATTATATATATATATATATATATATATATATATATATATATATATATATATATATATAATAGAATAGAATAGAATGCCTTTATTGTCACTATACACATATACAATTTGCATTATAAACATGTACAATGAGATTAAGAGCATCTCACTAGTCAGTGCAACATTTAGTAAGGAAAAATACTATAAAGTGTCAAGTACAATAGAAATATCTTTAGTAATAGTGCAAAGAAGAGAGGGGGGAGGTAGGTGGGGTGGCAGTTCTGTTTAAGAGCTAGACAATGTATAGTGTTAAAATTGCAATTGCACAGCAATCATAGTTTTTTCACCTATAAGGTTATTGTCCATGTAAAGTGAAATAAAGTGAGTATATTGCACATGTTGATGTCACACAGGGTGATGCTTGGGTCCGGTTAAGTGTAGATTAAGCCATTCCCTGTGTGCGCCTGTTAGAGTTTAGGGTAGTGATGGCTTCTGGGAAAAAACTGTTCTTGAGTCTGTTTGTCCTCATTCTGATGCACCTATAGCGCCTTCCTGAGGGCAACAGTTCAAACAGTCCAGAAGCCGGGTGAGAGCTGTCCCTGATGATGTTCTCGGCTCTGCTGAGGCAACGGGAGGTGTAAATGTCCAGTAGGGAGGGGAGAGGGCAGCCGATGATCTTCTGTGCTGCTCTGACCACCCTCTGGAGTCTCTTCCTGTCTGCCAGGGTGCAGCTGCCGTACCATACTGTGATGCAGTATGTCAGCAGGCTCTCGATGGACGCACGGTAGAAGGTCAGCAACAGGCTGGAGTCCAGATTGTGCTTCCTGAGGACTCGCAGGAAGTGTAGTCTGTGCTGGGCCTTCTTGGTGACCACTGTGATGTTCTCCGTCCATGAGATGTCATCCGAGATGACGACGCCGAGAAAACGGAAAGTGTGGACCCTCTCCACACACTCACCGTTGATGTAAAGGGGTGCTAGGTCGGTGCTGCGCCTCCTGAAGTCGACGATGATCTCCTTGGTCTTCTTGGTGTTCAGAACTAGGTTATTCTCTGAACACCAGGTAGTCAGCTTCAGGATTTCCGCTCTGTAGGCTGTTTCATCACCCTTTGAGATGAGTCCGACCACAGTGGTGTCATCAGCAAACTTCACAATGAGGTTGCTGTTGTGGTGCGGCCTGCAGTCATGGGTGTAGAGACAGTACAGGAGAGGGCTCAGCACACAGCCCTGTGGGGAGCCTGTGCTCAGTGTGCGAGTGGAGGATAGGTGGGGGCCAAGTCTCACAGTCTGGGGCCTGTTTGTCAAGAAGTCTTTAATCCAGGCGCATGTGAGAGAGGGGAAGCCAAGAGTGTCCAGTTTATTGATAAGTGTGTCTGGAATGATTGTGTTGAATGCGGAGCTGTAGTCCACAAAGAGCATTTGTACATAGCTCTGCTGCTGCTCCAGGTGGTTCAGCACAGCATGTAAAGCTAAGGCGATGGCATCTTCAGTGGATCTGTTCTCGCGATATGCAAACTGGTGGGGGTCAAAGTCTGGTGGGAGGTAGTCCTTGATGTGCCGGAGAACCAGTCTTTCAAAGCATTTCATGATTACCGGAGTGAGGGCCACAGGGTGATAATCATTGAGGCTGATGGAGGAGTTCTTCGGCACTGGGATGATTGTTGCTGATTTGAGGCAGGAGGGGATGACTGCCTGGGCCAGGGAGAGGTTAAAGATGCTTGTGAAGAGGAGGGCAAGCTGGGGGGCACATGCCCTTAGCACCTTTCCAGGAATTCCGTCCGGGCCAGCGGCCTTCCTGGTGTTCACTGCTAGGAGCACCTGTCTGACATCTTGCTCCGTTACGGTGAGTGGCATGGTGCGGCAATCGGGTGGGGGTGGCGATGAGGGTTGAAGTGGTGGCAGGGCCGGAGCAGATGAGTGCTGCAGTTGTTCTGTTCCAAAGCGGGCAAAGAAGCTGTTTAGCTCCTCTGCTAGCGTCACACTCAGGTCTCCCATTGTCACATCACAGCCTCTATAGTTTGTGATGTCATGTATGCCCTGCCACATCTGTCGTGTGTTGTTGCTGGACAGATGGGAGTATGGAGCCAATGGAGTATGGTTCAATGGATTAAAGTAACTTGTCTCTTATTTAATCATTTATTTTTAAATATTACATTTTAAAAATTCCTATGTGATAAAGTGAAGAAAATTTTTAAATAAAACAGAGTCAACGTCATGCTTTGTTATATACACTAGTAAAATATTAAACATTCTAGATATATAGTTCCTACTAAAATGTTTGTCGAACTGTGATTATTTTGAATATACCTTTTCTTTGAAACCCGAGTAGTGGACCTCAGGCTAGTCACCCAGTTCATCTGCCACTGGTTAAATAAAAAAGGAAAATCCTGTGTCCAGAAACACAACTACAAATTAAAGCTGCAAGCAGCGATGGGCGGGCCCTCGCACGATGCATTCGCGGGATCCAAAGATGCCGCCCCCTGGTCTTACATTTTTTTTTGTCATGTACATTAAGTTAAATTTGTAAGAGATACAGCAACAAATACATTAATTTCCCTTGGAATTCATACAGCCAGCAGGAGGCGCTATGATTGTATCATCAAGTAAGCATATCTACTTGTTCTGAGGGGTAAGCTCATCATTCCATACATTTTTTACATTCACTGCTTATTGACAACAGCTATTTTAAACACATTTCAGAAAGCCTCCAGGTGGCGCTATAACAGTCTTATGCCATGAGCATATTATTCCATTTAGAATTACCAGCTCATCATGCAAATTTTTTGTCATGTACATTGAGTTAAATTTGTAAGAGATAAAGCAACAAATACATTAGTATCCCTTGGAATTCATACAGCCAGCAGGAGGCGCTATGAGTGTATCATCAAGTAAGCATATCTAATTGTTCTGAGGGGTGAGCTCATCATTCCATACATTTTTTTCAGTGATTGGATTAAGTATGTGAGAGCTACAGTAACAAGTACCAATATCCCCATACATTTGAGAAGGCTCAAATTCGAAGCGGTGCCACAGAAAGACCGTGCGACGAACTTCTGCGTTTTTGATAACTTTTGGTTCATACTGTCTGAAGAGTCACCAGACAAATTTTCAGCTCGATCTGGCAATTTTCCTAGGAGGAGTTCGTTAAAATGCGAGATGAGCTGTTTTCGCATACTAGATGGCACTGCAGCGCTGTCGTCCAAAGTAAAGTTGTAGAAACAGTGTCAGATTACTATATTTATTGAGGCTGAGGTTTAGCCGAAATTTGGTGGGGTTTCTAACATGTTTAAGGTGTCAAAACAGCTAAAACATCTATTTTAGTAACATTCAGGGGGACGCTGTAGAGCTACTCTAAGAGTGGTGTCACATTGCGGCCTATCATTTTATTCAGCCTTCCAAGCTCATCATGTCAGGCCGTTTTCGTGGACAACGGATAAACTACAACGGAGATATACTCAAAAATATGTCAATTTTAGGCACATTTTTGAATGGTGAAATTCGTGGGGGCGCCACCCAAAGACCGTTTTACAAACTGCTGCGTTTTTGATAACTTTTCATCCCAAATGTCTCCCGAGTAACCACACCAATTTTCAGCTCGATCTGGCAATTTTCCTAGGAGGAGTTCGTCAAAGTGCAAGATGATGTTTTTTCAAAATTGTGGGTTTTTTTCAAAATGGCCGACTTCCTGTACGATTTGGCGAAAACCTGTAAGAGACTTTTCTACTTGGCTAGAGGTGGTACATATGTGTGCCGATTTTCGTGACTGTAGGTCGAACCGGACCCCGATTTTTCCAGGGGGCGCTGAAGAGCCATTTTTTATGCTACGATCACGCCGACTGTGTCAGATCGCAATTTCCACCAAGCTTTAAATTATTGCCGATTTTGGTGAGTTTTCGAGCACGTCTAGATGGTGAAATTTGCGATTTAGGAAGCGTAAGAATAATAATAATAATCCTAACAGATACAATAGGGCTTCGCCGCACAGCTTCGCTGGCGTGCTCGGGCCCTAATTAACTGAGCAGCTCCAAAAAGATCAGAGCCCTCGACAGGAAGCAATGCTCGGCCTCAGGAAGTGCTTCTGCCCCCGAGCCAAACACTTACACACACTGCCTTGTGTGGGAACCTGCTTCAGGCCACAAATGCTGAGAAGGATTCATTTAGTTGAAATCCATGATGTTTTCTTGAGTGAGTTGCAGAGAAGTCAAAATCGATTTGAAGTTGAGCCGTTTGTTTTGTTAGTATATACTTGAAGCCTTTTGATTGATTGTTTTTGATGGATCTCTAAGCAGTTGTGAATGGTTTTGTAAAACCTAGTGACTTGTATTAATTATGTATGCATTCATGTTTTGGTGTATAACTTTCCTCAAAAGATTGAGCTACATGAACCTCATGGCTGTTTCGGTGCTGCTTCTACTTCTTTTAAGAGTTGTCTATTAATGTTGCTTTTTGTATTATCTTCAAATTTCCACTTTTTTAATCATAGTAATATTATATTGCTATTTCATGTTGGTTTAATTTAATAACTTTTGGTAATATCATGAAAGTGTGAATTTATATCAGTAATTCCACTCAAAAAGTGAAACTGCTTGCACTGATATATCAGACTGATATATTTGAAGTGTTTATCTCTTAATTCTGCTGATTATAAAGGACAATTGACAAAAATCAGTATCTCACAAAATTAGAATACTGTGAACAGGGTTAACATTAGCTTCAAACCTGCAAAGCCCTTTACATGGTCTCTGTCTACTTCTGTAGGTTACACAAGCATAGGGAAGACTGTTGACAGTTGCACAAAGATTGAGCATTGACCCCTTGCACAAGGAGGGCAAGACACCAAAGGTCATTGTAAAAAAACGCTGGGTGTTCACCAAACCCTTTGTCAGAGCCCATAACAGGTGATAGGAAAGTAAAGAAGTTGTAGGAAAAAAACACTTCGGATAACCGAACCCTGGAGAGGATTGTAAAACAGTTAAAAAATAATTCACAAACAGTGGCCTGCAGCACGAGTTGGTGCATCAAGAAGCACCACACACAGATGAGTTCAAGACATGGCTTTCAGCTGTTGCATGCTTGTGTCAAGCCTTTCCTCAGAAGCGTCTCACCTGTGATCTAAAAAGGACTGGACTGCTGCTGAGTTTTCTGATAAGTGTCTTTAGCTTTTCCTGCTGGTGTTAGTCTAGAGTATTTTCTGTGTTCCCAGGGCAACACAACCTCTTTTTTTATATCTATACATTTTAGAGCGCAGCATGCTTCCTGCTGTTGACCAACTTCATGGAGATTCCAGCAGTACTTGGCACCTGTATAAAATACCAAAACCCTGTTAAACCAGTTCCTGGTTTAAGCAGCATCTTCCTTATTGGCCAGCAAAATATCTTGGACCCCAGAGAATATGTGTGCTTGAGTAATGTTTTCATCTTCTGAGATACAGATTTGTGGATTTTCATTAAATTTCAGTGAGAGTCATCAAAATTGAAGGAAATAAGCATTTGAAATGCACCAGTTGTTGTATAGTGAATTCCTAATGTGCTATCATGGTATTGTAATTCTACGAACAGCACCTGAACAGTTAATTTCTATAAAGTATTTTGCTTTCATCGAACATCCGAAACTACCGGATGTTGTCCGCAGCTCAACTACGCTCACAGATTTCAAAACTAAATTAAAAACATATCTGTTTAAACTGGCATTCCAATAATGATCTCTTGGTATTTGTCTAAACAGATATGGTGCCTGAGCACCATATACATACAAACTGTTTGAAAAAACAATGTGGTTCAATGTTCCTCTCTAACCTATCCTCATTATTTATCTCACCTCCTGCAGCTGATGCTGATCACTTGTTTGTTGTCTATGTTACAGTTTACGAACCGTTTTCTCCATTTCTTAGTTCCTGTTTTGTCTTTGTTTGTTTTGTTTGTTTTTTGTTTTTCAGGTCCTGTCCGGCAAACCGTTCATCGATGGATTTTTAGTTTGTATGTTCTTTATGCTGGGGAGGTGATTGGCACCTGCCTCAGTCAGCGGGAGTCCCCTCTCTGATCCTCATGGGGACTTTGTGAAGCTGCTTTGAAAGCAATTGCTAAAGAAGCGCTATATAAAAACTGATTGATTGATTGATTGATTGATTGCATTATTATTTTAATTAATTTAGCGGTCCTTAAACATAACAATAATTAATATGATCCATTGTGAATAGAGACTCTCTAATAAATATAGAGTGAATCGTGAAGGGACTTAAATTCAATCTATCAAAAAGCTTAATGAGCATCGTGGCAGACAGATGCAGTGTAGTTATTGCTCTGTCAATGCGTGCATATTCTTGTCCTCAAGCAGCTGTGTGCTCCAGACAGCCTGTTATTCACCACAGAGCCCATCCCTCCCGCTATATTTGTCTCTTTACTGCTCAATACTTAAAAAGTGATCATGGCTTTGGAGTTCTTCCACTCCACCCTCAGCTCTGTGCTGTTTTTTCCGCTGTTCACAAAGCATGCAGATGATGAAGTTCAAATTAGATTTTACGTCTGATCACAAGGTTCTAAGGACATTATGAAAGAAAGAGGTTGATGTCTGACTTGTTTGCAGGAGTGCAATTATCAATTAAACTACCATCTCTCAGAATATTCCAGCTCATTGTCTTTCTGAATTACTCATTTGTTTTCAGTAAATGTATTGACTGGACGGCTCTCCCATCTCTCCTCAGGTTCTGATGACTGTACGGTGCGATTCTGGGAGGTTTGCACCGCACGCTGCCTGAAGACAGTTGAGGTGGGCGGAGCTGTGAAGGCTGTGGCCTGGAATCCCAATCTTGCGATCTGTTTGGTCGCTATCAGCTAGTAAGACATGCCTCATGTTTTAGTTGAAGAATTGGTGCTGTATTCAAAACATTTATTTGAAAATAACCATTCTGAAACCCCAAATATTCAGCAATCCTAAGGTTTTATGTTTAAAAAGTGCTAGGGTTTCTTTTAGCAGCATCCTTGTTCTCACTGTACACCAGTAGTTAAGTGACAATGTTTTTACACAAGAGCCTGTGTGTAGAACTGTACACACCTATGTAGCTCTGCACACGTTGACTGCAGCGTGTTTGCAGCATTGTTTTTGCAGTGAGTGGCGCTTCTCTCTTTTTCAGCTTTCTTTTAGTTCTCCAGTAGAAGATGAGTTCTCTCCTCATTCTGTGTAAACCAATCTAGTGCCCTCATCTGATATAAAGTGCATTTTGTTCTGCATTGTGTACAAAGTGGTCTTTCACATTAAAACACATTACTTTTATTTAATGTCTTGTGAAAATACTCAAAATTTGAAGGGGCCACTAGTGTTTGAGAAATTATTCTCAGATGTAAATACAGATGCAGATGCAAATGTTATTGATTTTTGTTTTTTCACCTGAAACTTTTCCTACAAGCTTTGAGCTGCAGTCTAAATCTGGCCTTAGACACATCTCCAAGTGAAACAAATCTGGATATTTGAGTGTCTAAACAGCTAAATTCTAATTTTTTTCATATGTGTTTCTGAATCTGATGTTAGTTTTTTGCAATCTGACCTCATCTGAATGCTTATGTCGCACTTTTCTAAGCTTTGCTTAATTAGGCCCGACTTGATTAAGGTTTCTTACAGGTACATGTTCTTTGAAGAAGACATTATTTACTGGAAGTGTAACAAGGACATGCTCAATTGAAGCAAAATTATTCCAGCCCTTCTAACTCTACTTTCACCCATACACATCTCTGTAATATTTGTTCTTTTGTATCTCAACCACTGTGTTAGTACCATTGAGTACTAGTAAAGTTGGCTCTGAGAAGATATTTGCCCCCACTAAGCCATAAGGATGCCAGGGAGCAGGTGCCTGTGTTTACTTCCATTAGCAGTGCATTCTGGAGGATGAAGTTTTCTATTCTGTGCATGCGTCACATTGGAGCCACATTTTGCACACACACACACACACACAAGTCTGATAGCGCATGTTATTTGTAATGTAATCAAATGCACAAAAAAAATTAAAAATGAGCATTAGACCTGCAGTCTGAACGTACCCTAAAACAGGACCACATGGCTGGTAAATACAAATCAAAACAAACTGGGAAAGTAGCTGCTCATCAAATGCACTCCAAATAAAGACAACATGCAAAAAACGAAAACGCAGACAAAAATACTAGCGCTATATCCTATAGTACCTAAGGAAACATGACACTGACTCATTTTGTTCTGTCTGCCCAGTGACGACAAAGTGTTACTGCTTAATCCTTCTCTGGGTGACCGGCTGGTCTGCTCTGCCACCGATCAGATCATCTCATCCTACGAGGAGCCAGAGGAGGTGAAGGAGCAGCCAGTTCAGTGGAGTGTCTCTGAGGGAGAAGCGCATGAGCGCGGTTATCGCCTCGTCCTCAAACATCCCAAGGTGACTAGAACAAACCTCATCTCATTTCAAGTGGGAAAGGAGCTATTTGCTTCTGTGCTAAATGAAGCTTTTCATTTTATGAATATTCTGTGGGTTTTTTTTTTTTTTTATTGAGCAAGGTTTTACAAATTACTTGCTTTAAGATACTTTCACGTAAAGATGTTTTGAGCACAGAGAATCATTCCGGAGTTGTTGGCAAACTTGGTCAATCTAAATCCATATAGTAAAAGAATGAGAGTGTTTGACCATGCATATGTGTTAACCTGCTGCAGGAGACTTTCAAAACCAAACCTTTCAAAATCGTAATAGAGGCACTTCATAGTTAACAGGCCTTCACGTCATTTTAACAGAGCCTGTTCTGCATCAGTAAGCTCAGTTATGTCCTAATCGAACATCCACCAGTCTGAAATTGGCAGTCAATTGAGCTAAATTTTCTGTTTTGTATTTGAGCTTGCTGCAGTATTTAAGTGTTGTCTTTTGAAAGTAACTATTCAGATGAAGCTGCTTCAGGTTGAAAGGAAGGACTTCATCTCCCAGTGAAAAATGTTCAGTTGACCCTCACATGAGTTCTGCAACAACCTTGTATTCAACAGTGTCATTCTGAAATGTGAGATACCTCTCATTTCTGTTTAAAACCACTGGAAAAGCCCAAGATGCCACACACACGTTTGGGTCGAAAATGTTCACTACACCCAAGAGATTAATTAAGTTGGATTACTTTTACCCAGAGTTCTTTCTTTCTCTAGGTGGTGAAGCAGGTAACGTGGCATGGGAAAGGAGATTATCTGGCGTGTGTTATGCCAGACAACAGCAGCAGCCTGCAGGTGTTGATCCACCAGGTGAGCAAGCGGAGAACGCAGAACCCCTTCCGCAAGAATAAGGGTCTGGTGCAGTGCGTGTCCTTCCACCCTGTCCGGCCCTATTTCTTTGTGGCGACCCAGCGCTATGTTCGGGTGTATAACCTCATCAAGCAGGAGCTCACGAAGAAGTTGATGGCCAACTGCAAGTGGATCTCCAGCATGGCTGTTCATCCAGGAGGTGTGTGATTTTAGAATTTTTTTTTCTTCTAGCTTGAGCTCAGCTCAATAAGAAAAGATTTGCCATTGCTCTTCCAGAGAATATGAGGGAACCAAACCCGTTGTGCTTTCTTCCAAGTCATTTTATACCTTAACTGACCAAAGCATCATTTGTTTTGTTTTTTCTTTTTTCTTTAAAGGTGATAATGTGATCTGCGGAAGTTACGACTGTCGTCTGGCTTGGTTCGACCTGGACCTCTCCACCAAACCATATAAAGTTCTGCGGTGAGTGAGATCGGACAGGTGTGAGGGGTTCAGATCCCAATCTAGTGTCTCACATCTCCGTCTCGTATTTTTCCCTGTCCCAGGCATCACAAAAAGGCCCTTAGGAGCGTTGCCTACCACAGGCATTACCCGCTGTTCGCCTCGGGCTCCGACGATGGCAGCGTAACCGTTTGTCATGGGATGGTCTACAAGTGAGTCTCATCTGCAGAGGTTTTTCATCTATCTGGCTATTGTAGAGATTCTGGTTTGAATAGCTTCACATGGGCACAACACGCTGTTCCAGAGTTAGTAAGTTAGTGTTTTACAGGAGACCAGCAGATCAAAAGCACCGATACCAGCGCAACGATACCACTTTCACTGCAGAATTCTGCAGATGTGCTTAACAGGTGCAAAAGTGTATGTGGTCTGAAAATGTTTGAACATCAAAGCTGGTGTCTAAAGCTTTTGCTACCAGCAATGTCATATCACCGAGGACAAAGAGCTCACTATTAGCAGGAAAAGCCAACTCTGGAAAAGGAAAAAAATGTTCCAGCATGAGCTTAACCGAGGCTCTCACTTATATGATTGTACTTGATGATCAGTCACTGTCAGTTGTGTATAATATTTGATTTAACTCTCTCGTCAGTGTAGTGGACCTTGGAACAAAATCACATCATCCAAAGATACAAATCTACACCCGCAGGGGCATGTCTGAGAACATGCTCAAAAGCGAAGAATCCTTAAATAAATGTTTTCATTTATGATGATGCGAAAAACATAAGTCATCAATGATGCTGAACTTTGATGCCTGCCGTGTTTCTGTTAACGGGAAGTTCCAGAGTAATGCGATGAACCCTGTAGCTCTAGGTTGAAATACCCCAGAAACAGACTAAAAGCTGTTAATACAGAAATCTTGTTGTTCATAATTAAAAAAGAAACATGTCCATTACTCATTAAAATGTTTCACACATTGTTTGGCTAGGTTGTTTCTTGTATTAAGAAAAGAAAATGCTTCTGTTTTGAATATTAAGAATAGTGATAAGTCAAATGTCAGACATAAAAGTGTAATAAAAGTTCAAATGTATTTGTACTCGCAATTGAGACACAGAAAATCAGTGAAATAAGGCTCACAATAGAGTTGTAAGACAAGCTTGTGCACTGGTTTACAGGAAGAGAAACAGATATTACTCATTTCTACGCTTAGTTTTAAAATGTGGATTGTTACAGCATTGTAGTTCTAGTTCTGTTGGAAAAAAAAATCCATGCTTTTTAGGTGAAGGGAAGTGTTCTTACATCTAATATAGTTTCAGCCAGAGAGGGAGTGTGACCCATCTTCTGCTTGGGACACTGGTATATGGTGAGCGCACTGCCCGATGTGTGAAGCAGTTTGAAACAAAATTTTTTAGTTTTAATAATATTTTATTGGTTGGCTGCACAGCAGAATTGTGGAAAATTATATCCACTCTTCCCTGCTTTATGTGATAAAACATTCCAAGATGGTTCTAATTTGATACTAACAATGCCTGCTTGATTGAATAAAAATCAAACTGTGGTGCTGAGGTGCCTCTGGTTGATGGAACAGTGATTGACACAAAAGAATACAGACGTTTAGGGTTCGCTTCTAGAGCCAAACCTCAATCCTGCTTGTAGAACTGTGTTTTATAAGATCTGTTATTCAGTGGTTCCGCTGAGTTTGAAACTGAAAGACTCTGTGTTTGTCTGGCAGTGATTTGCTGCAGAACCCTCTGATCGTCCCTGTGAAGGTTTTGAAGGGTCACAGTATCACCCATGACCTCGGGGTGCTGGACGTGTCCTTCCACCCGACTCAGCCTTGGGTCTTTTCCTCAGGGGCTGATGGAACCGTGCGTCTTTTCACCTAAAGAGAACACCCCAAGAGCTTTCCCTCTGGTCCCCCAGGACAACAAGTCAAGAACATGCTCTCTGATGTTATAATGTGTGTTTGCCTTATTTCCTGTTAGAAGAAAAATAAATCCCGTAGAGGGTCACAGTGACTGACTTACGCTGTCAGAAGAGAAATACTGCTTTCCAGATCAACTCATCAGTGCCCCTCGAGCCTGACCGAGTCCTTGGGCAAGGAAGCTGAATGTGTTTGGTGTAGTGTTGTGACAAACATGTCATGAAACTAAGCTGCGAGCGCTTGTTTTCAGTCCTGGAAGTCTGCCACCTGTCTTTCTCAATAAGTCCTATTTTTGCTATGTTTTATCTCCTAAACCTTTCTTCTCATGTTCAGCTTGCTTTTTAATTAAACGTGTGAAATAATCTAAAGTGTTGGAGTCTCGTTTTTCATGCGAGTCTGGGGATAGGTTTGGTTTCCTCCTGCGAGAGACCCAGACGCCGCTGATCAGACACACAGGGTGTTTGTGTCTGGATCATGTTGTGCAGATGTCCTCCATCAGTGCTTCCAGACGCGGTCTCAAGGCCACAAGCCATGTGGCTGTGCTCTGTTTATCTGACTCTATCTGCAGAGATGACAGGATTGCTGTTTCACTTATCTAGATGTGATAAAAGCAGCACTCGGCAGAGATCAGGTACTTCACTGTTATTCAGCTGCACATTTATGGTCTGTATCAGTATTTATATAATTAGATTTATTAATTTATTAAATTAATTTAAAGCAATAATGGTGCAGTGATTTGGAGTTGCTTTAACATGAATTTGAATGACACCCTAAACGTGTCCAATAAAAATAATCTATTAGCATAATTTTTACTTAAAAGTCGATCGAACACTTGTGTCTGCATTGCATATCTGATTTTTTTTAGTTACTGAGAAAGCGATGATCTGAACATTTTTCATTATAAAAAACCTAGCTTAGAAGTAGTTAATTACTTTGACCATGTTTCTGAAGCTTAGCTTGCTACGTTTCTCAGGGTAATAGCTTCAGTGTAGTGAAGCTACATTTAATGAAGAGTAATTTTTAGCTTAGCTCACTACGTTTTCCAAGTAGCTTGCCCAACACTGACTGAATCTGTTCCACGCAAGTATGTGTTTCTGGTCAAAAACTGAAAATGTTTTGAACAAAGTTAGTCTATTGGTGAGACATGGACATTACAGGGGAAAGGCCCAAGCACTAATAGCAGCAAAGCTTGGTGAGAAAGTCCACATACAGGAAGCTTTTTCATCTGTGTACATTTGACAAAAATATATATTACTTCAGAACTACCCTATTAGAACAGCTACTGTAAAGAGATAAAGGAAAGGGCTGTTGAAGGATAACTATAGAGATGAAAATGCCGACCAATTACAAATGAACTGCTAGTAGTTTTTCGTTTTTACAAAATATACTTTACAATTTTTTAAGCCGTTTTTTCCAAAGCAACTAAGATGCACACTAGGGAATACAACCAATGCATTAATAGATGCGAACAGCTGCGCCATAATAAAGTTTTATTTATAAATAATAAAATGATCATTTCATGATAAAGCCATGAAATTTGTCATTAAACTAATTATGTAGATATATAGATGCTTATATCCAAGAATAAAGCTCTTACTTTTATTAATGAACTGCTTACAAATGTGTATTAACATAGAAATTATTATATTATATTATTATTATAATAACTTTATAAAATATTAATTAACCATTTGCTAATGCTTAATTAATGATCTGTAGTGTTTAATTTTAAATTTGGAAAATTTTGAGTATTTCTGCACAAGGTTTTTATCAAACCTGTGGGATGAAATAACTATAAAATAAGGTCTGATGGTTGAACTGAGAATGTTAAAGCTCTTGTGATTTCAGCCCCTGAGCCACGTTAGAATCTTATATTAGTAATCATTCCTAGGCACTCCAATCTATGGCCACAGATTCTGTCTGGGCCTGGTTATTAGTACTTTAAAATGTACATGATGGAAAATGATTAAGAAGATTGTATCGCTACAAATTTGACAAACTCAGTCGTCTTCATCCCCACTATTATCTTTCTCATAGTTCCTCCCGTACAGCACAGCAGTGACCAGCCCAGTGCTTCTTCCACTTCGACTCATGTAAAACTCTTCTTCCTCCCATCCTGAATGATCCGGGAGCTCCAGTGTCATCTCGCTTCCCAATATACACGGGAAGACGTATTTGGTTTTGAACTTGCCGCTCATCTTGAAATCTATTCGTGTAAGAGCATGTTCCGTTTCTTCTCCACAGCCACTGAGAGTGTGATCATCCCCAGTACACCTGACCAAAGCACACACCTCCAGATAATACAAGCCATTCACCACATGTAAGCCCTTAAACACTCCTAGAGCATGGAACTCCTGTCGGTCGTTCCTCTGGAACATCAGCTGGCAGCAGAGCGAGCCGCTGCAGACACTGATGTTCCCTTCATAGCCACGTAAAGGCACTAAAGTGTAACGATCATTCATCATGATTGAAGTAAAGCTGGTGGAATAATCAGAATCTTTTCCACAGTAATCTAAATTAGGTTTAGTGCTGAAACCATTCAAACCCCGTCTTTGATTAAGTTCAGATTGCCTATTTGGATATCCAGAAAATGGCACCAATTTAAATCTCTCACTTCCTTTGCCCACAGTAAACTCCGGATCTAAAACCGGCACTCTGCGCACAAGCAGTTTTCCAGAATCCCCCTCTAGGTCATGATGTATGAGGGAATCCCATGGTGTGAAAATACCACTCCCTGTTATGCCCATTGCAGCACACTTAACATTGGCAGCAAGCAAAGTGATGCCAGCTGCATATGAGAATGAACGCTGAAATTGGACCGCAGCCAGCAGGGGGAGCTGGTTCATCCAGGCTGTTGGATATACCACTTGGCGAACACCAAAATCCTTCACTAGAGTCACTGCTGGATCTTGAAATAAAATATCGAAACAGGTGAACACTCCAAACCGTCCAGCAAACGGTGTGGTAAAAGTGACAAATTCTGTTTTTGCTGGCTTGTTAAATGCAGCCTCAAAATAAAGGTTTTGTTTGTAGTATCTAGCAACTATGGTTCCCTGATCATTGAATACCACGTTGGTGTTGAACTGGTACTGCCCATCTTCTGGACACTGAGGATCAGGGGTCCGATCACAGATCTGACGGGATGCCATGTTAGCCACAACGAAAATGTGGTTTCTGCGAGCCATACAGCTGAGCCTCTGGAGGACCTGAGGGAACAAACATTCAAAAAGTACAAATCACTCCTTATTACAGTCTGGTCACCTAGTATTTCAACTCGTAGTGTATTTTACAAAATGCCTATTCATCTACAATAAAGGATACATTGACGCAAATTTAAAAATCTAGACCAAAATGGAAGACATGATATCCATCAACTTGCTATCACTAAATTTGATTATTTACTGACATTAAAGATTCAATATTATGGGTTTTTAAAGGTGACTCATGTGGTGTGAAACATAGCTTTTGGTTTGAGGAACACACCGCTGGAATTTTGAGTCTGAAAGTGCTTTGTTTATCAAAACGTTTGCATTACTGAGAGATAGACGATTCAGTGTTGCTGAAATGAGTCCTAGTTGAATACCTTACACGTCACTTAGAAAAAACAAATTCTCCAAAAACATCAAACACAGGGGAAGCAGGGTTATGCAAGCTTTTCAGAGATTCTCGTCCAGGAAGGGAAAAGTTTATATTTTATCTGATTGCTGGAGAATTAATTATTCTCTGTGAAGTAAGTAACTGGTACCATAATTTCACTCGGGAGCATGAATGGTGAAAATAATCACAAAAAGCCTTGAGGTTCACTGGTGGGTTTGACTCAAACCTTGGCTCTTTATTCAACCATGCCAGTTTAATGTTGTTCGATTGTACTCTATTTATTAGTTGTAATTTCTGTCAACACATTTTCTCTAAACACACTCAAAACCGGGCCAGATAGTTTTCATTCATTAACTCCATAAGTTGCTCTAGTTGAGTTGCGTGGAGGATGGGTCATTACTAAAAAAAGTCATTTGGGAATCACAACCAAATCCGGTAGAATGAAATGCATATTACAAGAAAAGATTTTTCGACCTTGAATGTATGTCCTTGAAGGAGATGCATCACTCGATATCTCACAAACCCTCTGGCCTGTGTTTCATGATTATTTTATTAGGTTGTGTCATAGCAGTTGGTGTAAAAGATCACAGCACGTCCTGGTGGGAACAGGTGTGAAAAAGCATTGTTCACATTTGCTTTATCTGCTTTTCTCACAAAAAAAAATTCTCAAACCATTCACTGAAAATCTACTCACTTAAACCTTCTGACTCTTGAAAGATGTCAAAGTCCTTTTTATTAGAGGCAGGTGATTTCCAAAAGGCTTTCCCTGCTGAAGCGCAATAGATCGTTGATTGAAGTTCCTCAACCAGCCTCTAGGGGGTGGAGTCAGAAGTGAGCAGATTTTCATTGACACCCATGAAAAAGCCCAATGTCACACCTTTTTACCCATTTTTAATTATCTGCAAGTGACACTTCCATGATGGCTTTGAGCATTCTGAGCCTTAGTTACACTTTGAATGAAACTGATGGGTTTTACCTGGTCAGTGGTGCTCTGCTTTCAGCAGTTACATATATAGCCCTGTCCCCATAGTCATGCTCAAGTCTGCAGTCTGGTGTGCAGACTGCCAGTTTTAGGTTCTGAAGTTTGCTCAGCAGCGACACATATGCACCCTAAATGCAGCCTTCACAAAACCAACATGAGAAATATATTTGCCAAGAAGCTTTTTGAACCAAACAGCATCATTCCTCTCTCTTCTCAAAAGGAATAGATTGCAACTTGTCTATAACTACCCTGTTGATTTCTGTTAGACTGTACAGTTGCCTCCTCAGCTGTAAAAGGTTTTCCTACATCCAACGAAATGCGATCCTGTCCTAAAATGTGTCCTCAGGGCCCCCTAGCTTCTGACCTTCATGACGTCACCAGAGTGTTGGCTCGAGTGAAGGCCACAAGTCCAGTGTGCCTTTTTGGACAGGGTCCCTGTCCCATAATACCACCTCAGTGCGCCCAATGGACGTTAGTCCACAAATGGCCAAAAGAGGGCAGCATATTCCAACTTGTGAACACAAATCTGTCTCAGGGAAATACATAAAAATACTGTCACATGCATGCACAAATTGTCTACGAGCAGTTCTTGTGTTCCAGAGTCAGGGTGAGGCAGGTACTGTTGGTAGTTTTCGGAGGGGGGAAAAAGTTTTTCAATTACATTTCAAGACAATTTTCATGCATTAGATTTTAGAGGTTTGCACAACAATGGAAAACTAATTGTTCTACAATCCCCAAAAAAATATCCTTGGTTGGGGCAGCAAACATTTTTAAATTAACCCTCCATTACAAGAAGGCCCTTTAATTTCCATTTGCAAAGGTAGGCTGTTTTGGGAGCATTTTAGAAGGTTTATCTTATGAATGAAAGCAAGAGAAGCTAGAGCTGAGCGGGTATCGCCATCAAAGGTCTACTAACACTCTTCCATCAGTGGAAAAATGTAACATTCTTTTACTGTTGCATCAGCTTTCTGAATTATTCCTTCAATTACTTCAACATTGTTTCGTTTTTCTCATCAAAGTCAAAAAGCCTGACGCAGATGCATTGAATATCCTCTCGATCATGATATTTGCAGTGTTAAAAGTGACTTGCAGGGCCTCACACTTTCTTTGAACAGTTACACAGTTTGCATCAATCCATGGATTCTCGAATAAGTGAGAACCAATCTAATCTTTCCAATCCAGTGAAATGTAATCAAAATTAAATGCAAAATGAATGTAGTGGAAAAGCCCTCAAAAACTAAAGCAAAGAAAATCTAACCATGCGGTGCGGTGGCAAAGCACTGTATTGCGTCTGCTAAGCAATGGTAGTGTGCTATTGGGTATAAATAGTATGCAGCGAACTACTTAAAGATGTGAAGGGGCTCGATATCAAGTGATCATTTACATTTTTTGACATGTTTACCTTCAGTATGTTACAGATTTTAATAAACAGCCTAAAGATTCCTGGGAGAAATAAATATCTCATGTCCCCTTTAGACAATCATGAGTAAATGAAGTTAAAGGCCTGTATATTAGCATACATCATGGATATATTTTCTCTTTCTTTTTTTTTTTTTTTTGCACCTCAGTGTTTGGAAACCTGTGTGGATCTCCACAAGGGCTCCAGATGATGGCCTTAGGGTCAGGAACGATCTCCAGATAAGCAGAGATAGAGGTCCGTGTGAAGTTAAATCCTTGGATGGCATCTTCTGGAAACACTATGATCTGTGCGCCCTGTCAAACAGATGTAGTGTTTTACTTGTTGGTATGCTTTTATATATATATATATATATATATATATATATATATATATATATATATATATATATATATATATATATATATTACACATTAGATAGATATTTTATTTATAATTACACACTTACTAACCTATAACACAGTTCCATTTATATTGTTACATTAATTTATTAAACTTGTATTTCTATTTTGTCGTTACACTGAATGTGAATAAAAAAATGTTCACATTTATTATTGAAGTTTATGTTTATAATTTGCATGTTAAATTAGTTTGCAATATTCCCGCCATAGATTTCTATTCTAACAAAAATAATTTCAAACATTTGAGTTTTTTTTTTTTTTTTTTTACTTAAATGGCGAATTGTTTAGCTAAGCCTCCTGTTCTGACATAAAATCCCTAATATTGATTCTAAGATCAGGACGTAATGTCTGCTTAAGCACTGAGAAACGCTATATTTTAAGTTGCGGTCGAAGTATTTTTTTATACAATAAAACATCAGTGAAGATAAATAGTTCTAGTTGTTTACGATTGGAGTTCACACCTGCTGTGCCGCGCGTGCACTTTGCTCCTCGAGCACGCGCAAATTCCGGTCCATGTGCTGCAGCGCGGCGCTTCGGTTCAGCGGGACCCAGGGCCGTGGATTCAGTGACACTCGGTGCTCGTACACAGCTGCCACATACGACGGGTGATTCGGGGCATTTACGTTACACATGCCTCGGAAAAACTGCACAAACACGGACAACAAGAGCATCACTGGTCCCCGGAGAGCCATACCTTTAGACCCGATGTTCAACCGTCAGTTAATGTTAACGTTAAAGTTAAATGTTTAACTGAAAATGTTTAAAGTACAGGGGAAACGAGCGCTTCGCTTCATAAGGCACGCACAAATGGGTTTATAAAGTGAATGGTTTTCAAACATGTTTCACAATAACCGGAAGTACGATTTCTTTAGTTCCGGTGTTCTATAGGATTTTCCTGCCTCGTAATTTTTCCTTCCGCAGTAAAAAAACGATGGACTAGTCTGTTGGTTTTCCCTACCCCATCGAAATTTCCTTCAGCATTCTGCTGCATACAGTTGATGTATGACGAGAAATTATTTTGGTCTTTTAGTAATTTTGGTTCAACTGGGATGTTTTGATTTAGCAGACGGACAAAACAGTGCCATTTCACGGTCATGATTAAAAATGCTGTTTGTGTAGTTTCAATTAATAAAAGACAGTGAGACTGATCAAGCACTCAATACGAGAATTTAGCGTTATATTACAGAGAAAATAACCCATGAGATTTATCTACTCTAAAAAGACAAATAATATTGTGGCGACCCTGCACGGCACCGTGCCCCGGTGCATTGTGGGTAACGCTATTTCGCTACAAAAAGGGGTATTACTCGGCTGTTGTGTGTTTGTGCCACGTTTAAATGTTGTTTTACGTTCGTTTATGTTGACAGGGATTGTTATTTGTAATGAATATGTGTTTGTGTGTGGACTCACCGTCTACTATGCACTCGGTGCAAATGGTCTGGTCTGTGTCAGCTACCAGGTTATGTATGTGTGTGTGTTTGCCAATAAAACCCGCTTCAGTGAAGTTTCAGATGTGCTGTGTCTGATTGGGTAATTGCAAGGAGAAGTCCTGGAGGCGTGGCTGTTCCTGAGAACTCATCAGCTCAGACCTTCTATTCACTAACAGTTCTTTTAAGAGCTATGAGCAGCAACAGCTCCTGAAGAGCTAAGAGTTCCCTGGGGTCGAGCGGTGTATGGGACACAGGGATCTCTCATGAGTAGATAGACACCTGGCGCCCCGCCAGACTAGCTAGCTTTCCAGTTAGCATAGCGCAGATAACACAGCTCAGCTGCCACCCGAACCAGCGGTTCGTTACATTGGTGTCAGAAGTGGGATGGCGAGCTGTCTAGGAGACAGAGTGGAGCTGAGCCTGGCGGAGATCGAGAAAGCACTCCTGGAAATGGATGAGTCACTCCACGTGCTGCATCGAGCAAAACGCCGGCGGGAGAATGCTGCTCCTGATGCCGCGAGTGAGCGCCGGGCAACGTCAGCGCCCCACCGGCGGGAAGCAGAGCGAGGCGGTGCGTCCATCAAGCTCCCACGCTATAGTGGAACGGCAGCGCTGGAGCCGTACCTCGCGCAGGTACAGCTGGTGGCACGTCACGAGGGGTGGAGTGATAGTGAGACGGCGTTCAGAATTTCCCTCGCATTGGAAGGCCCCGCCTCACAAGTACTACTAGACTTGGCGCCAGAGGAGCAGGGAAACGCAGACGCCCTCACGGCAGCGCTCAAGTGCAGATTCGGGCAGCACATCTCAGCAGAGCACAGCCGGGACGAACTGGCCGAGAAAAAGCGGCGGATGGAGGAGAGTGTGGGGGCCTTCGCGGCGGAGATCCGCAGTTGCGTTCGCCGGGGTTTCCCCACCTTCCCGGCGGACGTACGAGAAGAACTGGGTCTCCAAGCGTTTTTGAGAGGGTTGGCGCCAGAGAGGCTTCGACAGCACGTCAGGTTGGCAGGACCCGCCACCTTGCAACATGCCCTACAGCTGGCAGAGAGAGCAGAGGAGATTCTCCGCTCCAGCCCGGCCACATCACATGTCCCTGAACAAAAACAGCCCAGCCGAGCAGCTGAACGAGAGATGCGGGAAGAGGCGAGCCAAGCGAGGATCGCTAGAGAGGAGTGCTGTTACCGATGTGGGGAACCCGGGCATCGAGCCAGAGACTGCCCAGCTCCGAGCCCCAGAACCCCGGGCTCGCCCACCGGCGGGAAACGACGGCAGGGTGAGACAGTGAGGGGAATCTCACCCTGCTCCCATCCCCCTCCTCATGAGAGTGGGCGGTGCGGCCAGAACGGCGGACTGTATCTCAACTGTGTAGTGGGTGGTTACCGCTGCAGAGCACTAGTGGACACTGGGTCGACCATCTGCCTCATAAGGCGAGGACTGCTGCCAAACACAGCAGGGGTGTTACCAGAGGACTGGACCCCCACCAACACCGAGCTGCTGACAGTGACTGGTACCAAGACCTTGATGCCTGGAAGGAAGGTCCTTCCTGTCCACGTCAAGCACCTGACCACGGCCCACGAGTTCTGGCTCGCAGACATCCGGGACGAGTGCATTCTGGGGTTGGATCTTCCGAAGAGCTGGGGAGCTGTGGTCAACGTCCCAGGGGCCCTCCTTCAATTAAAAGACGGAGCAGTACCTCTGCAGACCGGACGCCAGCGCGAAGGAGCTGCTGCCCCCTGCAAATTCCTGCATCATGGAGCCCCAGCATCTCGTGCCATCGAACCTCAACCACCGGCGCTAAGCGTAGTCGTCCCGATGGGTAGGAATTCAGTATCGAACGCTGTCGTTGCGAATCAAACCCGTAGGCCGTCGCGAGAAACCACTGTAGCGATAGAAGAGTTGGCTCAGCGCAGCAGCGCTCACTTGACGGAGGGTCAGCGGTCCCAGTTGAGTGGACTGCTTGCGGAGTACCAAGACATTTTCGCCGCTAACGAACGTGACTGTTCCCGTACGGATCTGGTAGAGCACCACATCGATACGGGATCAGCCACGCCGATTCGCTTGAGACCACACCGGCTGCCTATTGCTAAGCGACAAGCAGCAGAGGAGCTGATCCGTGAGATGGCGTCGAGCGGCGTTATTGAACCATCGGATAGCCCGTGGGCGGCGCCTGTTGTTATGGTACGCAAGAAACACGGGGGGTGGCGCCCTTGTGTGGATTACAGACAGTTGAACGCTGTGACGCGCAAGGACTCCTACCCCTTACCTCGCATCGACGACGCCCTTGATCATGTCACCGGGTCCAGCTGGTTTAGCTCCTTGGACCTTCGTAGCGGATATTGGCAGGTGGCTCTGGCGCCTGATGCGAAGGCGAAAACGGCGTTCTCGATCGGCCACGGACTGTGGCACTTTAATGTGATGCCGTTCGGGCTTTGTAACGCGCCGGCCACATTCGAACGGCTAATGGAACGCGTGCTGAAGGACATACCCCGTTCGCGCTGCGTTGTGTACTTGGATGATCTTTTAGTTCACGCTCCAAACTATGAGCAGGCGTTACAGAACTTAGGTGAGGTCATGGCTGCCATCCGTAGTGCGGGACTGCGTCTGAACCCGGCAAAATGCAATTTGTTGTCGCGTCAGACGCAGTTCCTCGGTCATGTCGTCAGTGCGGACGGGGTATCCACTGATCCGGAAAAGACCGCAGCGGTCCGTGATTGGCCCCGGCCCGTGAACGCCCCTGAGTTGAGGAGCTTTCTCGGGCTAGCGTCATACTATCGACGGTTCGTTAAAGGATTTGCTACGCTAGCCAGCCCGTTGCATGGGCTGACCATGAAAGGGAAACGCTTCGTATGGTCGCCGGACTGTGAAGAAGCCTTTGCGCAGCTGAAGCAAGCCCTCATTGACGCACCCGTGCTGGCATACCCGGACCCTAATCGCCCATTTATTTTGGACACAGACGCGAGTGGCGTAGGAGTGGGGGCCGTGCTCTCCCAGCGTACTGACGACGGAGAGCGCGTAGTGGCCTATTATAGTAGTAGTCTCAATCGCGCCGAGAGAAACTACTGCGTCACCCGGCGCGAGCTGCTCGCGGTAGTGCTAGCTTTGCGCCATTTCCGCCCGTACGTGCTCGGAACGAAATTCACGTTACGAACGGATCATGCGAGCCTCACATGGCTGTTAAATTTCCGACAGCCAGAAGGGCAAGTGGCACGGTGGATCGAGATTCTCCAGGAGTTCGATATGGAGGTTCGCCACCGAGCAGGGAGACTACATGCGAACGCGGATGCTTTGTCTCGGCGACCATGTTTGACCGAGAGCTGTTCATATTGCGAGCGCCAAGAGGCACGGGAGTTGGGGTTCCCTGCAGTGGAGGCGGCGGCCCTGGGTGAGGGCACTGGCGAGCAGAGGGCCGCTAGAGCAGCGGCAAGTTGGAGTGGACTGGAGCCCAGCGCAGCGGCAGCAGCCACCACTGACCACGACAGCATCAGTGAACAACCCGAGCTCTTCAGCAATGAGCAACTCCGGCAGCAGCAAGCGGCTGATGAAACGTTGGTGGAGGTGTTGGGCTGGTCGGTGACTGGCGAGCGCCCCGAGTGGCCGGAAGTCTCGTCAAAAGGGCCCGAGCTGAAGATCCTACACGCCCAGTGGGGGAACATAGAGCTGCACGACGGGGTTCTGTATCGGCGGTGGCGAGCGCCGAGTGGAGGAGCGGATCGCGTGCAGCTGCTGGTACCTCGTGGCCTTCGAGCCGAGGTCCTTCGTTGGGTACACGGCGCGGCTGGGGCTGGACACTTCGGAAACGCCAAAACCATCAAGCGACTCCGCCAGCGTTTCTACTGGCCAGGGTGCCGTCAGGAGGTGGAGCTGCACGTCCACTGCTGTGACACCTGTACCGCCCAAAAGGGCCCGATCCAGCAATCACAGGCCCCGCTACAACCATACCTAGTGGGGGCCCCCATGGAGCGAGTCGGGGTGGACATTCTCGGCCCCTTTCCCGAGACTGAGTTGGGTAACCGCTACGTTCTGGTCGCTATGGACTACTTCACTAAGTGGCCGGAGGCGTATGCGGTGCCCGACCAAAGTGCTGAGACAACTGCTAAGTGTCTGGTGAATGACATGTTCGCCCGCTTTGGAGTACCTAGTGAGCTGCACAGCGACCAGGGGCGCAACTTCGAAAGCAGAGTCTTTGCAGAGGTGTGTCGGCGCTTGGGTGTGAAGAAGACGCGGACCACCCCCCTACACCCCCAGAGCGACGGATTGGTTGAACGGTTCAACCGGACACTTGCGACGCAGTTGGCTATTCTGACGAGCCAGCATCAAAGGGACTGGGACACTCATCTGCCTCTTGTGTTGTGGGCATATCGGACTGCGGTGCAGGAGTCCAGCCGGTGTACGCCCGCAGCACTTATGTTCGGCCGCGAGCTCCGGACGCCGGTGGACTTGGTATTCGGGGCCCCACCAGAGCCCGAGATACCCGGCGGCCAGGAGCTGGATTATTACAAGCGTTTGTGCCAGCGTTTGAACTCCGTGCACAGCTTGGCACGAGAAACTTTGCTTGGTGCGGGTGCACGTCAAAAGCGTGCTTATGACGTTCGAGCACACGGACCTACCTTCTCGGCTGGGAGCCGTGTATGGATATACTGCCCACAACGGAAGCGGGGTCTTTCCCCGAAACTGACTCACCAATGGCAAGGGCCCGGGGAGATACTAGAGAAACTGTCGGACGTTGTGTTTCGAGTGAGACTGCCTGGGCGGGGCCGTCGTGTTGTGCTCCACCAGGATCGTTTAGCTCCCTACCGTCCGCACGCTCCTCACACGGAACCAAGTGAGAGTGTGGTCAACCCGCCCATCATGCCGTCTATATCTGAGATGGCCAGCCAGGAACACAGTCCGCATCGTAGGCCGCCTGATGAGCAGAGTGCCCGGCCGCGGCGTGAACGCCGACGACCAGCACATCTAAATGACTTTGAGCTAAGCGCTGACTACAGTTGAGTTTTGTGAGGATCACATGTGTTCAGAGTCCATGCGGTTCAGCTATTGAAGTTTTGAGGGTGTGAGGACACTTACCCTCTTGAGAGGGGGGCTATGTGGCGACCCTGCACGGCACCGTGCCCCGGTGCATTGTGGGTAACGCTATTTCGCTACAAAAAGGGGTATTACTCGGCTGTTGTGTGTTTGTGCCACGTTTAAATGTTGTTTTACGTTCGTTTATGTTGACAGGGATTGTTATTTGTAATGAATATGTGTTTGTGTGTGGACTCACCGTCTACTATGCACTCGGTGCAAATGGTCTGGTCTGTGTCAGCTACCAGGTTATGTATGTGTGTGTGTTTGCCAATAAAACCCGCTTCAGTGAAGTTTCAGATGTGCTGTGTCTGATTGGGTAATTGCAAGGAGAAGTCCTGGAGGCGTGGCTGTTCCTGAGAACTCATCAGCTCAGACCTTCTATTCACTAACAGTTCTTTTAAGAGCTATGAGCAGCAACAGCTCCTGAAGAGCTAAGAGTTCCCTGGGGTCGAGCGGTGTATGGGACACAGGGATCTCTCATGAGTAGATAGACACCTGACGCCCCGCCAGACTAGCTAGCTTTCCAGTTAGCATAGCGCAGATAACACAGCTCAGCTGCCACCCGAACCAGCGGCTCGTTACAATATATTTGTTCAAAACAATACCCTTTAGTCAGAATTTCGTAGCATATCATTGTTTCATGCACTTTGTGTACCAAGGCGGGTAAACAGACAGAACAGCGCGATTTCATGATCATGTTTAAAAATGCAGTTTGTGCGATTAAAAAAACTGTGAGACTGATCAAACACTCAATAAGAGACTTTAGCGTGATATTACAGTGAAAATATAGCTGTATTAAACACTCTCCTTGTCCTATAAAATAAGTGTCCATCTACGTTAAAGGAAAATACTTTTATCCAAATGAAGAAATTCCATCTTGGTGTAAAAAAGGCAAATATAAACATAAAAAGACTAAGAATATATTTGTTAAAAAAAACAACTTCCTTGCATATCGTCGTAAGGATTTTTTCTTGCACTTTGTGTACCTATGCGGGCACATTTCAAGAAACAAGGAATTTAAAGGAATTTAAACCTTTCTTCCATGCTGTAAAATGGCAATTTAATTAATAAAGAGTATGGTTTTGGAGTGCAGATCATGAAAATAGAAGTTAAAGAGCTAAATAGTGGAAAACTTACATTTCGCAAGAAACGTAATTAGGAAATAACTGGCGTGGTTATAAGAATGAGGAAAATGACTGATGACAAAGTGTTTATCTGCTAGAGTAGTTCCTTTAAGAGAGCTCTGTAGAATGGGAGATGTTAAAAGCTGAGCGGCGATAAGAAGAAGATAGGGAGAGATCGGGCGTCCCTGTCTCAAACCACGAGTTAAGGAGAAATTAGGTAATGTGACGTACTTCAATTTAACAGAACTACTGTTATTATTGTACAAGGTTTTCATTGTCTTACAGAAAATTTGTCCAAATCCACATTTGTGTAGTGCTTTAAAGATGAAGTTGTGCTCGACAGTCAAAAGCTTTGTGAAAATCAAGGAATAGGATGGCACTGTCCAAATCAATAAAATCACTGTACTCTATGGTCCATTAATGGAGCATTAAAGATCTTAACTGAGCACTCACTGTTGATTAAATGATTAAAAACTAGCCAATAATCAGTTCTAGACTGTCTAGAAAGATCTTTGTTACTCCAGGTGTAAAGAAGTGTGTCAGGAAATTGCTGTCTGCACATATCATTAAGGTTAAACTTATCCATTAAAACTGTCAGTGCTGAGTTATCCGAGTTCGAGGTCCTGGGGGGCCCCCTATCTAGTGAGTTATTCATTGTTATAACAAAAATGCCCTCCTATAATATTTGAAATAGTCGAATGTTTTTTTGTTAGTTGATATTTATTTCTCCAAGTTTTAAAATAAAATAGAATTGTCAAAGGAAGAGTTATAACCATATATGTTAATAATATTAAAGCTATGTTTTTATTTCATTTTTTGCTTCCCTTTATTAATTAAATCTAAAACAAAACGTGATCTTTGACAGTCTAACAGTATTTCAGCGGGAGCTGATTTAACTTTAATATGTATGATCAATCACATGATGGTATTATTATTGAAACAGGTGATTGATTGTGGCGGTTATCTGCTCGTTGTTTAAATTTCCCCAGAGAAAAACATGGCAGAACCCCATCGATCCCGAGATGCTGCGCTGCACCTGCTCAGGTAACACGAGAAGCTTCTCCGCGCATTCACTGCAGCTGTTTTTCCCCACCTGTCTTTATATGAACATTATATGCAGACAGACTTGATGAAGGAAAACTTAATGCAGGCGATTGTCTGTAAGAACAGGTGGCGTTCCACACTCTTAACACTCAATTGGTTAATTTGTGCTTTTTATTATGAACGTTATGAGACCGCAGTAAAGTTAGTTTCGTCACACATTCGTTTACAATAAATGCTACCACGGCAATAAAACGCCATTATTCGGACAGCAAGAACCACACACTAAAAATCTAATTTAAAAATCACACATTTATACTAACATTTTGCCAACTATATAGTTTTTCCTTAAAACAGTACTCCTGACATTCATTGGAAAAAAAAATAACTAAAAGAGTGCATTAAATGCTTAATAGTCATAGTTACTATAGGTAATGTGTTTTAATGAATGGCTTGAAAACAAAAAATATTATCATAATCACCTAAAATTTATATATTTTCCAAAATGTAATCGCCAAAGTAACTAGTCACGGGACAGACAGAATAACTACAGGAATCACCTTTCTCTGATTTATGGTAACGTTTTAAGTCTTTAAAAAGTTTATCACAAAAAAATAGATACTTCTAAATCTACTGTATTAGGGATATGTCATGACTGGATGAAGATCTTTAGCCCTGACGATGACGTGCTTATCAGGTTTGGTGACATCTTAGTTAAGAGTACATATTTAAAACGTAATTCTCACCTGCGTCATCGTCACGCTGCCGTCAGAGAGGAATTATGGGGCGCGCACGTTAGCCCCTCCCCTCGCTCGCATGCGGGTGGAAAAAAAGCTTGCATTTTGTTGCGCACTTGGATCTATTTCTGCTTGCGCAAATATTATTATCAAATTATTATGATTATCAAATATACACACTCCATTAATCGCATGGATTTGTGGCTATAGTTATAGATGTTTTCACAACAAAGATGTGAGCGTGCATGTGTGTGTATTGCTATCATAGAAGGAACATGTGCAGTACAGGTCTGCATCGAAAGAATACCTCCTTCAGACTGATAGTTTCAGTTTTTGGTCTATTTTCGCTGTGCTACTCATAGCGGTACAAAGTCAAATACTCTGGAATTTACAAGGACATTGAGGGTGTTTTCAACAACCAATCACAGTCAAACACAGGTTAGACTCAGATATTTAAAATAAAACAAGTTGCCAGACTGACTTTTTCTTTAACATATAAAGTAAATGCCAATATCATAGTTGTCATGCCAACTTGAGGTAGCCTACAAACCGACTTACCAAAATAAAGTATAAATAAAGAACAATGTTCAAAGGAAAGTAGCCATACTGGCTGCTAACGTAGTCTGAAAGCCCAATCACTGAATGCTCCTCGTGCTAAACTATTGCTTGACAAAGATTAACATAAAGCAAAAGTGCTGGTACTACTAAATGTGCACTACTTGTGTCTTTAAATACATGTTATGCATGATGTATTTGACTAATACTAAATACAGTAAATGTGTGCAAATTAGGATGGTTTGGAGACACTGAGACACCAAGAGGACAGAAAGTACAAACGAAGTCTACAGAAGACTTAAAAAGAGGAGGAAGAACACCCACTCAATGATGGTTTATAGTTCATTACATCATTCCAGTTCCCGTCACTTCATAGCTGATGTCTTCACGAGTGTTTTAATACTGCTCTGGTTTGGGTTAGAAATGAGCAGGCATTTGGTGTATTGTCCCCAGGACTGTGAATTCTCCTCCGGACGTGTGTACCGTTCATACAGTGTTGAGAAGCATCATCGCTGGTGTGTTGGCGGTCACAGTGAGGGGCCGAGTCTCTGGGGCAGTGTTCTTGGGGGATTTCAGAGATAATCTCCTCAGACTCTTCTCTAGATCCGAGCTCTTCTGAATCCTGCGGGGGTTACTGTGTTCAGCTTTCACTTCTGCGCCATCCGCCCTCTCACCTGGAGGAAAACAGAAAAAATGTAAAAGTAATCCCTTGCACTACAAAATTACTCTCTCAGAGATGTAATAAGCTAAATAACTGTACTATAACTATATATAGAGGTCCTTCTAAAAAAAATAGCATATTGTGATAAAGTTCATTATTTTCTGTAATGTACTGATAAACATTAGACTTTCATATACTTCAGATTCATTACACACAACTGAAGTAGCCTTCAAGCCTTTTATCCCTAAACCTGGGGTTTAGGGAAGTGCAGCGGGAAACATCTGTTAACGAATACCCAGGACTATTGCCCTGGGTTGAGTTATTTTTGACCCAGCGCTTGGTTACTTTAACCCAGCATATTGGACTACATTTTCGAACCAACAATAACTAAAAAGTAATTTTTTTACATTTATTCTACTTATTTCTTATTAGACCTGCTATATAAATAGTTCAATAATAGCAATAATGATCATATTAACAATAATTAGACACATGGTCAAAAGGTGAAGATAAAAAAATGATATTAAATGAATTAAATGATATTAAATGAATTGTCAATTATTTAATTTATTTCATCAAAAGAAACTGAATTCAGTATAAGATCCAATTTTATGGGATGCATTCAGCTTGATAATATGCCGCAGGACTATACCGAGGGTGATTCCATTTCTGCAAAAGTTTCTGACTGGAGCACACAGCTTGGGATAATAAATGTATAAAATACAAGAAGATGGACAGCTGTCAACATCACAACTTAAACAATCAGTAAAGGAAGCAGGAACTTCCAGTTACTATTCTCAAGGTCTTTTAGCAGCAGTAAATGGCAAGTGGAGGTTTATGCCAGAAATTAAAGTTCTAAATAAAAGACTCAAGCAGTAGGTTGTTTTTAGTCATGTGACTTAAACGAGGTTTGAACTCATCTGGTGGCCTTGAAGTGATTGAGTAAAATAAGTGATTACAGGACCTTACTTAGATGGGTCACAAAGCGTTAACCACATTGTGTTCTGAAGAAGACCTCAGGTTGACCCTTCTGCGAAGCTCGATGTGCGCCTCTCAAAAATTGTAACTTCACGTCAAGGCTTTGCAGACCTTCAGAGACCACGAGCTCTGTGATTGGCCGAAGCGGAGCACTCCTCTCTCTTTCTGGATTTACGCTCCGTGTTAAATGCTTTGTTTACAGTTGGGTGAGAGCGGAGCTTCCACAGAGAGCAATTCGTTGAGCTGACGCAGAAGGGTAAATCAGGTTCAGCCGGGACTGCTCCCTAGGGCTTCGAGTGTAACCAAGTGTAAAGTTAACCTCTCATTCGTCGTTTAAAATGACAAGAGAGACCAGTGCTGATGCTTAAGGTTAAACTCAAGCTGATAAAAAAAAACACAACTGACTTTACAAGCCTTGCATTCGCGCCCTCCCCGAACCGCATGCTCGTGTCCCAGCCTGCCCTGACCCGCTACTCCTCGTTTGACTGAGGGGAATTCAGGTGAAGATGTCGTAACAAGGGTGGTCTCAACCGTCCCTTTTACTGTAACCCAGCGGGTGGGTTAAAAAAATAACCCAGGGAACTGGGTTACATAAAATAACCCAACGGTGGGGTTAGAAAAAAAAAAAATACCCAACATGCTCAACCCAGAGGCTTGGTTAAAAAAAAAAAAAACAGCGTTTTTTTAGAAAGCGTAAATTTAGATTCTAAGAAGACTTATTAATTAAAAAGTATTTTTTTATGTTTGTACCAATACATGATATCTTTACTTCTGTAGATATAGCTCTTTCCATTGACTTTGAATTTAAATCACTTGGTGTGAGCATGCAGTCAGAACACTACAGTAGCTATGACTGTCCGGGTCTTTTCTGAAGTTTTCTATCCTCTAGTCCAGTCCAGGTTTTCGCTCAATCGCCTTTGTTGTTTTGTTCTCTCTCCCACGTGTTTCCTATCATTGTGTTTCACCCCCAATTGTTCCACTGCACCTGTTTGTAATTCCATCATTATCATCTTGTTAATCTATCACTAAGTTAGTTCATTTTGTATGTGGCTTGCATCATTCACTTCCTGTGTGATGAACAATCCTCTTGTATTTATTTTACCCCAGCTTTCCATGGTACGCCTCCCCTTGCTCAGCTCTAAATAATCAGTTACTGCCTGACAATGATAAGAAGTTAGCTGTTTGGAAGAAGTCCTTAAGTTTTTAAGTAAGTCCTTGAGTTTTTTTCTCACCTCTCTCCTGTTCGCAGTCTGGAGACGAGGCTCCGCTGCACTCACTTCGAGGGCCCAGAACTGGAGAAACCTGTGGGAAACACTCGAGAGAGCCAGGGAGCTGCAGCAGCTCAGGGTACACTGATGAGGAGGCGAGCGGGCGATATGGAGAGGATGTGGAGGAGGACTGGTACAAGCAGGCAGTAGAAGAGCTCATGCTGCAGGTCGAGTGTGTTTCTACATCGTCTTCTGATGCTGTGTTGTTACATCCCTCTTCCAGATTCACAGATAACACTGCAGAAGCAAGAGTTGGTGTGTGAGAGGATGAAACAACTCAGATGGCCGTAGGTAGTGGTGTGAAATGTCAAAATCTTGTGCTACATGACAAATAAGACCTTGGTTGTTATGGAACACTTCATTTTTTTAATCGCCCAAAAATTACATTTTTGTGGCTTTGGATAAGTGTAAAGTGACTGTTTTAATCTTGATGATCTCGTGACATTCATGACATCCTCCTTCATAGTTTGAAGTATGTGGAGCTGCTGGGAGGTCCGGCACTAAAGTGGTTTTATTTTTATGTTAGACTCAGGTCATACACTGTGCAATGTGAGGGCTGCTCCTTATCCTTTATTGTGGTTGACTGATGTACCGCAAGGTTCCATTCTGGGGTTTATTTAATTTGCATTTCAATAAGTATGAGATATCTTATGTTTATGAAGCTAGAATGAGGGGCTGTGTTTTCCTTCTAGAAATCTAGGGGTACTTGTTGATCGTGATCTGAAGCTTGGCTGTAAGGTGTTGTCAGAGCATGTTTTTTCCAACTGGGTTTAAGGAGAGTGAATTATTTTCTAGACAAACACGCTTTGAAGTGCATCAGTCATTCATGAGTTACAGTAGTCCAAGAATGAACTAATCAGCGGATTCAATAATTTTCTGACAGCCAGACTTCAGGCAGAGCAGAATGCTGCTACTGGATTTTTAACTCTAGGAAGAACTGCCACGTAACCCCAGTTCTGAGCAGCTCCTGTATGTAGCGGAACACTCCAGAGCGCACGTTTCGCTCACCCACCAAACATCTCCCTGGTGGTCCCTAGATCATGGGGGTGCAGAACCTTCTGCGTCTCTGCTTGGCACCTGTGGAACGCTCTCCCCCTGTGCCTTAGATCAGTCTCTGTGTTAACTGTTTTTAAATCCGCTCTAAAAACCCTTCTTTTTAAACTTCCATTTAACTAGGATGAGGCAGACAGGCAACTAGCATCTGACTGTTTTTGAGTCTGGTTTAAATCCTTTAAGTATTTTTGACTGTTTGTTTTCATGCTTTTGTTAATTTTTTTTTCTTTACAGTGCTTGGACAACAGAAATGGTAAATGTGGTGCTAAACAAACAACATTTTGATTGGCTTTTTTTGCCGGTTTTAGATAAAAGACGTTCAAAACCCTTGCTGCCTTAAAAGGAAAATTCACCTCAAAAATGCAAATCACTTACTCTGATGTGGTTTTAGTGGTGTTAATACTTTACTTTGTGACTGTCCCTTTACCACTCATTTCTAGCGCCTTAGGCATCTTTTAAAACCCCATGAAATGTCTGCATCTGGCATCGGGGGTCAGATACCGATTCATTACAGTGAAGAGAACATAAGATTCAACTTAATAAACCTATCTTAAGAAAAAAGTTAAAAAGCGTTGACGACAAATGAAAGAAAGATGTCTCTTGATCTTGAATGATGTCTTATTACACTCACTTGATATCCCATCCGATTCTATGTTGAAGATGAGGTCATCACCGGTGGGGCATTCATCTTCAGCCCCTACCCCTCGTCCTCGTGGTCCAATGGCAGAGAGCCGGCGGCGCTCGTGGATCTCGTCTGAGATTGTTTCCAGGTTCCGAAGGGTGCTGCGGTACTCTGCTTTGGCCTGGGTGAGTTTAGCCTGCCGCTCATCCACTCTGTGCTTTAGTTGCTGAATGGGAACAGATCAGTCATGTGTGTTTAAACCATAAATGTGTTCAAATTAGGTTGTTATGTTATCTTTTCATCATACCTATTAAATGATTATTAATTGCTGTAATCGTTAATGTTAAACATTTTAAAGAAACATTAAGGTAATAGTACTCAGTTTTTAATTCAATGCCATAACACAACCACAAGCCCTGCTTAAAGTTTTGAAACCCAACAGACAATGGTCTTCATTATTTAGTGTGGATCTAGGCACTGAAGCATTCTGGGATCAACACTGCTCAGAAACTGATATTACACAATAATTTACAATAATATAATAATAAATGATGTGGAGAGGAATTTCAAATTTCCAATTTAAATGAAATATGTTGTTCGGATCAAAAAAAACATGTAGCTTACCTCGAGCTGTAGATAATATTTCGCCTTCAGTTCAAAGTAAGGTCTGCAGCAGGAGAAGGAAAGAGACAAATGAGCCACAGGGCCATTACCATGGCAACAAAAAGACATCCATTAAATTCCAGGAGCAGAAACACATCTGGAAAGCTTTAGGAGCACTTCTCTCTGGACTCTATCCATCCATAACAAACTCTGATCTCAAACACATTCAAAGATTTGTTTTGCTTCTCGTAGAAGAAAAGAAAAAGCTTAATGTTTCTTAAAAGACTCTTTCAAAAATGGTGAAGTTTAAAGTCAATTCACAAGACGAAAGTTGTCAAGGACATTATATGAGATGTGTTTTTTCTTGTTTTCTTGTTCTTGTTTAAAATGAAAACTGATGTTGTCTGTTGGACACTAAGGATCCATGATTAATTCCAAGTCAAAATTATTCACAATATCAACAATCAGAAGCAATCCTCAGACCTGGACTTGTTTATGGTGCGTTTGAGTTTTTTCTCCAGTTGTTGCATGTGGCTGATGGCTCCGTTGTATTTGGCTGCAGTTTCTCTGTGCTCGATTTCACTCCGTGTCCTGCTTTGCTCCGCCTCCATCACCTTGAAGAGCCAATTACAGCAGGTCTTATACACTGATGGTTTGTTCTGGCTAAAAAATACTTAATTGATACGTATTTTTTATAAGGATAAGATATGGATACTTTTTCCCACTTCCTGTCACCAGACCATTTCTGCGAGACTTAGTATTGGTGCGTTGTAAAAATGGATCTATATTTTAAGGATCTTAAGTCATGTAAACTTAAACAAAATAGTAAAACCTTTGTAAGCCCATCTAAAGTAAATTATTGTTTTTAGTCAAATAAGAAAATGTAAAACTTTTAGAATAAAATATTAGAAATGCTGTGATGTGCTTGTGTGGGTTTCCTTTTACGCTCTAAAAACATGCTCTTTGTGTGAAATGCGAATGATTAATTGGGTTATTACAGTAGAATGTAAACTATAGTCGGTTTTACTATTTGAGTGTTTTTATATTAGTTAAACAGTTTGACTTAAAGTATTGTCTTCAGTTTTGGGTTGCATGTAGCATTCTTTCACCCATCATGAATAAAAGATAGTCTTTATGTGATCAGTGTTCTTTAGTTGCAGATTCTCATTAAAAGAGTTGGGAATGGATCACCTGAAGAGCAAGACTTGTTAACCGCAGTACAAGATTGGAGATTATCACATAATATATAAATGGCGAGGCCATTAAGGAGAATATAGGAGAAATAAATAACTAACTAATAAAAAAAATCCAAATCTCTTTATATAGCCTTTTTGTTGCTTCAAAGGGGCTTCACAAACAAGGCCTAATGTGAATTAATGTAGTTTAAATGAAGGTTTAACCTAGTTTATGTGTTAAATAGAATGGCAAAATAAACGTAAAGAGTGTTGTACTTGTGATAAGCTTATTTTTGCCTAATGTGCAGGTGATCATGATGATTCGTTTTTTTAGACTTGCGTTTACTAAAAAGAATAAATCGGTAGATTTATTCAAATCTGACCCACTATATATATTAGGACAAAGACCAAATCAAATACTTGAATCTGGGTACAAGAATTGCTTATCTGTGTCTGTGATCATCAACACAAACCAGATAGCTAGTGTTATGCTTAATAAAACGTGTCAACTAATGCTCATACTGTACCAGTCATAATCATGCAGTGAAATGTAAACTTCATAATGAATTTAAGGGTGATATCTAATTCTATACATAAAAAAAATTCTGAAATGTCAGCAGATGGTGAAAGCTGATCGTGAACAATCCGTTCACATGCAAATAAAATTAACTACTATAATCCATATCCAGTTCTTGGAACAAGTGACTCGGAAGAACTAGTCTAATCTACATCTGGTTCTGGGTACACTAAGAGGCATTGAATGAAAGAGCAATGATCGAGTTGAAGAATGAGGAGTTGCTCTTTACGCTATCTGGTTCAGGGTGTGTGGATATTAGGGCACTAAAGAGCTGTTACAAGAACGAGGTGATTTGCACTGATGAACAAACTATCAGTCTAGATCTTTGTAACGCTGCTGGCGGAGCAACAGCATTGGGAATGCACCAAAGAAAAAACGATTAACTATCTACAAACAGTTGAACATTCGTTCTTTTACAAAGAATCGTTCATGAATAAATTAATAACACATCACTAGAGGGCAATATAGAGAATCCAATTCACTTATTTGTATGTATTTATGTTATGTTCTGGAAGGAAGATATTTGGCGCACCCAGAGTAAAATACCCATGCCCACATGAGAAATTACTTATGATTATGCTATTTCTATAGGCTACAGTTTAGAAAATACATTTTATTTAGTTTTGTATGTAAACCAAATGGAAACACCAGTCACAAAAAATATGAAAACAAAATATGTCCTTGATTATATGATAGAATTCCTTTGTTTTGACCAAGATTGGTTTTAACAGAACTTTACCTTCTAAGGAAAAGCTTGTTTTTTGCAACATAAATACAGATTTGACAGATATTGTTCTAATCATCAATATCGCCTGATGTGAAAAAACATTATTGCTATTTATCTTTTAATTTATCTTACCCTCTGTGTGGCATGGTTAAGCATCTCCTGCCAGGCCGAGTCGAACTGTCTTGTGTCCTCCTCAAGGAGGCGCTCCTCTGCCAGGGCGATGGTCTCCTTGGCTGCCCGCAGGATCTCTATGGCACGCTGGTACTCCTGCGTGGCTCTCTGGGCTTCCAGCTGAGTCTGAGGAGACACGATGCAGAAGTTTAGAGTTCACATGAAGCTTCCACTCAAGCAACCGAGCTGTGGCTATTGGATAAGTATAGACCCCTAGTGATGTTGCATTTGATGGAGGACGTGTTGATGGGGTAAACAAGTTTGACATTCGTTTCGACACCATATAAATCTCACTATGTTTTTGTGTTTTATTCTTAAGTTTACGGTTCTAGATAATGCTTTTATTCATACAAAATATGCAACACTTTTTATTCTAATCAACACTCTTTATGTGCTAAAGGTCCTGTAGTCGATGATCTTGACAGACAAACTTACTGAAATTGGAACCATGAAATGCATTTGCCTTCAGCACAGTGTCTAGCTCACTGGTGTTTAAATGGCGTCCTATTCTATTGTAAGTCTATTTCAGAAGTTAGTTGTTAAGAACTTCTCTGGACAAACACAAACACACAGATGACATTTTGATTTTCTCGGTTGAAAAAAGTGAACACTTTCCCATGAAAAATTTCCCATCTGCAGAGCTGGACACGATTTATGAGTGGGTATGTAGCATAATGACATGCTGCATGTGCTGTAGAGAACAATGCCCCTATTTAGGCATTTTCTGATTTGATGGGTGATGGCATGAGAGAGCGGGACTGAATCTGTGGGCGGAAAAGTCACACTTGTGTTTTCAGTGAAGCAGAGTCGTAATTCCATCAGTTCCAGAGGTGGGTGGAGTTTGTGACTCAGAAATCCTTCAGTGATTTACATATTATGGAAGCTCACTGTTAGGACTGTGAAAGTCCTTTGAATGGTCTCTCCTTCTACTTTTGTAGGCCATGGGGAAGACTGCTGACTTGACAGTTGCCAAAAAAAGCACATTTTTATATGATGTCATATACATCTTATTAATCTCCCTGTATCTGCCAAGTTAAGTTTCATTTCAAAATAGAACAAACATTTTAATAGTTGCAATGCCTTAAACAGGCACTTTTTGCAGCGTATACGGTTTTTGTTTCATTCAACCAAAATGGCACTTTTTTAGTTCTAAAAACTCTTAGCCTCGTAGGGCTAAAGGACTAGTTAAAAACAAAGGAGGAGGTCACCGAAGACAAAAACAATGTTTTATTTCTTGGAATATACGACATGAATCATAATTTCCATGCATGTTTGTGTAATCCTGTTTTTTTTCTGGGAGCTCAAACACCGACTAACCCGGAAGTGAACCGTAGCAGTACCGTATCAATAAACAATGAAAAGAACAAGAATTTTTTTAATGTCCCAGACCTTAAAGTGTTTTGGGCACTAAAAGATGAATGTATGTCTGGGAAATATGAGGATTTTCAATATGCAGACAAGCTAAACCCAGCAGGGGTGTGGTGGACGTTTTGCAGTAGGAGGAACATGGGCTACTCGTTTTGAGGACCAATTGAGGAGATTCAAAGATACTGTTTATGATAAATACTGCCTTCTGAACGTTATTAAGGGTGCAGTGATAATCTAGAGGGGGCAAATATGTATTATTAACTTTATATAAGGCACCTTTAAGTATTTCTGCACGTTAATAACCTAACGCTAATTTAATGTGATGCTGTTTCACCACTTAACTGATGGAACCACACTAGAAACAACAATTGGAGCATTTTTCAAATGAAGACGCTATGGTTCTCTCACACTGCTCTTGATTCAAGAGGCTCTGATGCCGGCCCTCCACTTCCTCTTTTGAAAGAAAATGTATTTGTTTGTTTGAAACAAAACATGAAAAAGGAACAAAGTTTAAATTTAGCCTGAATCATAATCAAATTAGAATGCTCTGCCCCAGATGTAGTTACTTAGATCTATGGCTTAGTTGTTTTGGTTCAAGGTTAAAGCTTTCCAAGTTCTTCCTTTCGTGCTTCTGTAATGCATTAAATAGCCGGCACTCGTTTCTCATTTCCCCGGCCTGCTGACCTAGTTTTTCCTCAAGCTCGCTCATACGGACTCAAGAGCAGTGTATTTTTCATGAGCAGCAGTAGCAGTGCTCGATCTTTGCCCTGAAATCATTTAATGAACCTCTAGATGCTGAAGAACTCAAAAACAATCTATCTTCCCTTAAACAACACAACCCTCTTCTCCTCTTCATCCTAATTCTGTTGAAGATATTCATCCAGTTCATCTAAGAAGATGTGCAGGAAACCTTCTGTGGCATTTTATTGAATTCAGCTTACTTGGAATCTCTCGCCTTGAAAATAATGGCGTTATTTTTGCATACCCTACTTTCTAATCAGTTCATGTTTCAGTGATGTTTTCGGGAGCTGTTCTCTGAATGGCTGAGAGTTAAGCGTTGGTTTCTAACCTGCTGGTACTGGCAGTTCTTCTGTCTGTCTCTCACCCGACTCGGGGCAATGTGAGGCATCAAAGGGCATCTATTAGGACCTTTGGACATGATGTGATTTTAAATGCTGTCCTGAACGTGGCAAGTTTCAGTTTAAAAAAGCATGTAAGATTTTTTATAATTGCTTAATAAAACTGTCCTTTTGCGATGTGAATGGGCGGTGTGGTTGCATGTTTCATGTCCGGTTCCAGAAAGGAGCAGAAGAAGAAAGTGTAATATATATGTCGATGTATTCATGTATCTGGCAAACAAACCATAAGTAGCCGTAGCAGATGAAGCTCAGGATCCAGATCATAACTCGATCCCTTTTATCTGTGTTCTTGTATTAATTGTGTAACTTTTTTGAAATGCACTCTGTGCTCAGCCACTAAAGACAGCGAGGTTCCCTCAATAGGGGGCATAAAAAAATACTTGAGCTCTAAACAGAAAACAAACATACCAAAACCTAAAATAACTAAACATAAAACATATTCCAAAAAACTATCATTAACAGAAGTTGAGTAAAGAGATAAGACAGGATTTGTTCTCACAGCCAGCTCTCTCAAGTGCCCCCTACTGAATGTCCCTCGTCTGAGCACTGAGCCTTCCGGGACACAAAGAAACATGTCCTTAAACATGTTGCTTCACGACTGATGTAATAATTGGACCATTACCTGGAGTGAGCTAATATCTATAATAGAGAAACATTCATTCTGGTCCTTCAGCTATTCACAAAGAGGCATCAAGTATTATTAACACTGGTTTGCATCACCACAAGAAATCTACCTTTTAACTGCATTGGGTTTAGTATTGAAGCCATTCACATATCTAATATCAAGTGAAGTCTGGCTTTCTTTAAAAAGGGTTCCGTTAATAACAACTTTTTTTCTTGGCCTGTGTCTGTTTACTTCTGCTGAAGTGAATCGGCTTGACACAGATCTTTAAAAAGATTTGTTGAACTAGTTTTCTTCCTTCTTCCCTTCTAATCTTAGCAAAGATTGTTTTAAAGCACTCTAGAATTACTAAATATAAAAGGCTGACTGGAGAAAATCAATTAGGATGGGTCAGAAAATAGTTTTTGTTTTTCATTCAGCATCTATAAAGGATCTGCTAAATATATATATTTTTGTTACTAAAATAATTTTAATTCATTACTTTGTAAATTGATAATGTCTTTAAAAATATCTTTGAGACCTTGAAAGTAATGCCGAAAGTGTAAAAAAGCAATACATTTCTTCTCATTGATTTCCTTCCCAGACCACTGACCAATCAGATTAATTGTTATTAATTCAGATCTGATAATTGTGCTATTTATAATGTTGTTATCATCCCTACGTGTTCCACATTCTTTGACAGTGGAGATGCACACAACAAAATTATTTTATTGGTTTAGCATAAAGAGCATACAAATCTCTTCATAAAACAGTCAAATTTTTATTAGGGTTGGGGTTGATGCCCCAAGCAAAATCTGTGTTCCCATGGGATACAAATCTATCTGTTGTTAAAAAGTTCAACTTTCAGCGCTGCCAGCCAAACCCATGCAGCAGTAACGTTAATAGGCCCTACATAAAATGTGTGCAATACATTTTATGTTGTAAGTGCAATAACAACAGTTGTTCTTTCCGATTTCAGTCTTACAGAGGTCCTACTACATGACAGACTTTTTAAACTGCCGTAATTGCATGTAATGATTTTAACCATTTGTAAAGCATCCATGTCACATTATATGGGGGGGGGGATTATTTTTTAAAATAAACATTATTTTCACATTATTTTTTTAAATAATTTATTTTTATTTAATTTTTTATTTAATGGAATTTGGATTGGACGGTGTAGGTGCCAATCATATAGACAAATATAAACAAATACAAAAGTAGCAACAGCAGGTTAAAGAAAAATAGTGTAGTACAAGTAGTTACTGCACTAAAAATGTAAAAGTAAAAGTAGACATGTTTAAAACTACTTGCTAAATGACAATCCCTAACCCTACTCAATTACAGTAACCTGAGTATTTGTAATTTGTTACTTTACACTCCTGAATTTCAGTTCTTCATTGTTTTAGTATTTTAGAAGCTTACTTGTCAAAAGAAACATGTTTTGACCCTCAGTTCAGAACACCTTTAATGCTTTTGAGAATGTTTTGTTCAATAATATAGTTGTGTTGGAGTCGGGGGCTGAGCAGAATCTCAGCGAGTCACCTCTAGGTTATTTAAAGCATTTTAACTGCACTGATTTATCACTGTCACAAGGTGGTGATGTGGTTAATTTCAGTGCTGAGAGCTGCAGTAGTCTCACTTCATCCTCACTCACATGACGCTGACCACACAAACTCCATCATGCATTGTTTATATGCAGTTAAAAGCGAACGGACCTATAATGAGCTTTAAAAAAGTGCTTCTATTATGGTTCTTAAAGGTTTTGGGAGTCTCCAGCAGTAGGTTAACACATACATGAGATGAACTTTTATTTTCTTAATTAGGGGTCGAGCACCGAAGGTGCAAGAACCCTATTGTTTTTCCTCAAGTCTTTTTTTTTTTTTTTTTTTATTATTCCGGGAATCATTGCGGGCACTTTTCGGTACCTGAACATATATGAAAAGTCACCGATTTTTGCACACGCATCAGACCCGGTGAAAAATTTCGTAAAATTTTGGTCCCAAAACTGATTTCTAAAAAATTGCTCTATAGCGCCACCTAACGCGTTTTTACAGCTTTTGAGCATCCAGTTTGTCGTAGGCGGATGAAATTTGGTACACATGTGTAAAGTACCAAGGTGTAACTTTTACTAATTGAAAGTCTATCTCCAAAATAGACAGGAAGTCAGTTATTTCGCAAAAACCTCTAAAAAAGGGCGTTTTTGCTCGTTCCACTTTTTGACGAACTACTCTCACAGACTTTATCCAAACATCTCCAAACTTCTTGAGTATCATCATAAGGGATACGACATGTGATATTGAGAAGCTTGCTCGACTATCATAAAGTATGTGGTCGTGGCGGCGGGCCAATGTCCAAATTTCGACTCGAAACAGGAAGTTGTTATAACTCGGGCATAGAATATCCGATCCGGCTCAAACTTGTTTCATTCTCATTGTAGTCCAAGCCTGAGAACAGCCATACAACAACGAACGACATCCGCCATAGCGCCACCTAGTGGCGAGCATTAAAAGCCTGTTTTTCATAGTTTTACCCTTCTATTTCAGCCAGTGTATTGCATGCACACTTAAAACTTAAGACCTACAAAAAAGTAAATTGGGTCGAGTTTTGAAACTGGACGGAAAACCGGATATTTTAGGTTTTATGTAAAAAACACAGACTTCATACTTTGACGAACTCCTCCTAGGCGAAATGTCCGATCCAGCTGATAATTGGTGTAGTTAGTCCTAAGGCATTTGGGATGAAAAGTTATCAAAAACGCAGCAGTTCGTCAAACGGCCTTTGGATGGCGCTTTATAGCGCCACCTGAAGCGGTTTTGTAGCTGTTGCGCAACCAGGTTATCGTAGGCGAATGAAATTTGGTACACATATGTAAATGACCAAGCTGCAACTTTTACTATAAAAACTCATTTTCCAAAATTGACGGGAAGACAGATATTTAGCAAAAACCTCAAAAAGTGTCCGTTTTCTCTCGTTTTAAACTATGACAAACTCCTCCTAGGCGAAATGTATAATCAAGCTGAAAATTGGTGTGGTTACTCATAACACATTAGGGAAAAAAAAGTTATCAAAAGCTAAGAAGTACGTCAAATGGTCTTGGGGTGGTGCCACAGCAAAGTTCACCCTTCAAAATTGTGGAAAAAAGTTTACATATTATGGTCTGTATCTCTTTTCAAGATAATCCACTATCAACAAAAACAGCCTGGTATGATTAGCCTTAACAGGCTCAACAAAAGCATATGCATCACTGTGACTGCGCTCCAAAAATTGGCTCTACAGAGCCTCCTTACTGCCCCCTTAAATGCTACCAAAATCTTCGTTTTAGCTGTTTTGACCCATTGAACATGTTAGAAAGCCCACCAAAATTTGTTCGAAGGTCAAAAATACTCGAAAAAGGCCGGGAGGCGGTGCTTTCGCTCCGGCGGACGCATCGTGCGAGACCCCTTCCATCGCTGCTTGCAGCTTTAATATGGATTTATATTCATCTTTTTTCTTAACAACTTGTATCAAAATTTATAATAAACAAATATTTAATTAACATTCCCTTTAGTTTCGTTCACTGTAAGCTTACAAACTTAACATGACAATGTCTCCCCCGACTTTAGCAGAATAGTCTTAATATTTCATTAGAAATGTAATTTAAAAAGTTGAAATCATATCAAAACTAGGGCTATCAATTTGGCTGAACTGGGAGACATGAAAGAATGATAGGTGACAGAATGTGTACCCTCTTGCTTGGTTTCAACTCCTGAATGATTCTCTGTGCTGAAAACCCCTCCTTTATGCGACAGTCCTCACATTGATTGGAGTTATCCCCAAGTCTGTTGTAATTGGATGAGGCGTGCAGTGTGGATAAGAAGTGGCCAATCAAACGCGATCCACAGAGAACACAACATCCTTCTTTAACGCATAATAACATTTGGAAACTGCAGTAAAAGCTGTGAGATAAGTCTTCTCGGGGGCTGAAAAAAAGGCTAAGACTCGAGGGTTGAAAGAAAAAGGCAAAGACCCCGAGGTTTGAAAAAAAAAAGGCAAAAACCCCGGGGTTTGAAAGAAAAAAGGCAAAGACCCCGGGGTTTGAAAGAAAAAAGGCAAAGACCCCGGGGTTTGAAAGAAAAAAGGCAAAGACCCCGGGGTTTGAAAGAAAAAAGGTAAAGACCCCAGGGTTTGAGAGAAAAAAGGTAAAGACCCCAGGGTTTGAAAGAAAAAAGGCAAAGACCCCAGGGTTTGAGAGAAAAAAGGTAAAGACCCCAGGGTTTGAGAGAAAAAAGGTAAAGACCCCAGGGTTTGAGAGAAAAAAGGTAAAGACCCCAGGGTTTGAAAGAAAAAAGGCAAAGACCCCGGGGTTTGAAAGAAAAAAGGCAAAAACCCCGGGGTTTGAAAGAAAAAAGGCAAAAACCCCGGGGTTTGAAAGAAAAAAGGCAAAGACCCCGGGGTTTGAAAGAAAAAAGGCAAAAACCCCGGGGTTTGAAAGAAAAAAGGCAAAGACCCCGGGGTTTGAAAGAAAAAAGGCAAAGACCCCGGGGTTTGAAAGAAAAAAGGTAAAGACCCCAGGGTTTGAGAGAAAAAAGGTAAAGACCCCGGGGTTTGAAAGAAAAAAGGCAAAAAACCCCCGGGGTCTGAAAGAAAAAAGGCAAAGACCCCGGGGTTTGAAAGAAAAAAGGTAAAGACCCCAGGGTTTGAGAGAAAAAAGGCAAAAACCCCGGGGTTTGAAAGAAAAAAGGCTAAGACCCCGGGGGATGAAAAAAAAAGGCATAGACCCCGGGGTTTGAAAGAAAAAAGGCAAAGACCCCGGGGTTTGGAAGAAAAAAGGCAAAAACCCTGGGGTTTGAAAGAAAAAAGGCAAAAACCCCGGGGTTTGAAAGAAAAAAGGCAAAGACTCCGGGGTTTGAAATAAAAAAGGTAAAGACCCCAGGGTTTGAGAGAAAAAAGGTAAAGACCCCAGGGTTTGAAAGAAAAAAGGTAAAGACCCCAGGGTTTGAAAGAAAAAAGGCTAAGACCCCGGGGGATGAAAAAAAAGGCATAGACCCCAGGGTTTAAAAAAAAAGGCAAAGACCCCGGGGTTTGAAAGAAAAAGGCAAAGACCACGGGGGTTTAAAGAAAAAGGCAAAGACCACGGGGGTTGAAAGAAAATGGCAAAGACCACAGGGGTTGAAAGAAAATGGCAAAGACCCCGGGGGTTGAAAGAAAAAGGCAAAGACCCCAGGGGTTGAAAGAAAAAGGCAAAGACCACAGGGGTTGAAAGAAAAAGGCAAAGACCACAGGGGTTGAAAGAAAAAGGCAAAGACCACAGGGGTTGAAAGAAAAAGGCAAAGACTTGGGGGTTGAAGAGGGAAAGCTGCTTGAGTTGCAGGAACTGCTGGAGTTACTGCTTGTTTGTTTGGCAGCTAAACAGCTACAGCAAAATATATTGGCCCCTCTCAAATATCCCACAATGTCTTGCATGCAGAATTGTTCTGTGTTTAAAAGGACTGTCACATGTAAGCAGTTGATTTGTTCGAGCAACACTGCATGTCCATTAGACAGCAGACGTGTAAAGCTAGCAAAAATACCCCATCTTGCAGAGAAGCCATCTGAGCGAGCAAGTAAAATTAAAACTTGTCTAATAGCCTTAACCCTAGCTTTCCTAAGTTTTCCTTTGTTTCCTGCTCTTCAGTGGAAGCTGCAAATGCTTACTGAATAATTCTGTTCTCAAGCTGTGCTCCTGTTGGCCTACAGTTTTCAAGGGTTGACTTGTACACTTTTAAGTAACAAAGAAACATGAAATAAACCTATGAAATGCATGCTTGTTCTTGACCTGTCGGGCAGTTTTTCGCGCCTCCCAGTATGGTTTGGACTCCTCAACAGCTTTCCCGATTTTCTTGACCTGCTCGTCCAGCTTCACCGTGGCCTCCATGAGGATGGCTCGAAACTTCTGACGAGAGTCCTTCATGACAGAGACAGAAACAGCAAAGTTCACTTGGTCTTGAGAGACTTTAAAGTAAGCTGAGGTAAGATCACCTTTTTTGTAAACAGTGTTATTTCCACAAAAAGGTCACCCTTTCCCCAAAAACAACAGACTTTTGATAGACAAAAACCTCAAAAACAAACTGAACAAGAACAGATAGGCCTAGAAGAAGAAGGTCAACCAAGAGATCATAAAAATGCAAAGTAAAATACAAAGTAAAATAGTGCTTTGCAACAGAGAGCCTGGAATTGCCTTAAAAACATGACCACAGACCAGTGGCTTTTTCCTACTATTAGCTATTAAGGTTATCATAAAGGACCGTATCACTGAGGTGATCAAACTTATTATGGACTTGGTCCAGTTTGCTCATCAGGCCAACAGGGGGTATATGATGCAAAAATGTATATGAACAGGGGGTATATGATGCAAAAATGTATATGAACAGGGGGTATATGATGCTTTCTACAAGCATTTGGAGATGCCTAACAGCACAGACAGGATCCGGTATGGAGACTTCTCCTCTGCATGTAACACCATGCAGCCGACCATTTAACTGAGAAGCTTGTTAAAGATTTCAAGTAAGGCCACATCGGGACGAATTTTGATGTAAATCTTTGTGGGAAATGCACAATTGCTAATATCCCAATAATAAGCAAAGATTCGGCTGCACAGATCTGGAAACCCAAAAAAAGTTTGGCCATATCACGGTGGATCTTTTTTGTTGATGTGTGAGGGGTGCTGATGTTAAATGGATGCACGACTTGAGGGTGTTTTTCACACTCTCCACAAGCGTTTTAGACTATGTAGCGTAGAAGACAAGAAGAGAAGCAAAAGAATAGAAGAAGACAAGCTGGAGGAACCGCTGGATTGGCTTCCTGGGTAGGTCTTAGCCAAAGAAAGCTGCAAATCAAACCAGACGAAACTCCATGCTTAAGATTAGACTTAAGGTCTCTACACACCAGAGCCACAGATGCACTGCGTTTTACTGTATGTAGGAGATGCACCCCTCATCTGCCAGCTTGCCTCCTCCTGTACACTAGATGGTGCGTCGGTAAACGGCCAGTGAACTACGGCCACACTGTGGGCAGCTGCACCTAACGTGTGTGAGGTTTCTTTGTATATTGTAAACTCTTCTTCTTTTGTATGAACATCACAAATGCGAAAGCACAATTATTTGTTTTTTTTTATTCATTCCTTTATGTACCAAATAAAACAATTTCTCCTGTCGATAGTCTGTCCTCACGCTGTGCAAACAGCTAAAACTCCTGATGTATAGACTGCACGAGACGATCAGGGATCGGATGACAGCACTTTCACGTTCAAAGGACTTGTTGCTGTAAATAACGTTCTTTCATTTTTTTTTTTCATTTAATGAAACACAAAAAAATAGAAAAATGAGCTGTATGTTTTAGTTGGGAGGTCCGCAAAATGTTGCTTGTAGTGGAGAATGTGTATTTAGTTTTTTTATAAAGTTGTTTGTATTGACATAAAGGGATTCTCCTTGTTTGAAGCTTGTTCTCAGACGCAAGACTCACCGTGTGTGACAGAATTAACGTTAACTGTAATGTTAAAAGCCAAATGTCCCTTCACAGCTGCTGTAACGTTACAGCGGCAGTGCTTACGTGTGCTGTTAAAGCACTTATTCAGTTAAAATAACATTCATTTATCGTTTAATGGACCGTGAAACTATACAAAAAGAGAAAGGTAAGCTTTGTGTTTCAGGTCTTTTCTCTGTATGTGAGCGAACGATTGCTTTAATTATAAACAAAAAACACACGTTTCTTCTGGTCTTTTTTCTCTCTGTGGGTTCATCTAATGAGGGTATTGTGAGCAGTTAGGGTTAGGGTTCAAGTACCTTTGGTCACGTGAACAGGGGAACCAATCACAGCGTTTTGATTCACTGTGTGAAAAAAAATGACTCGCAGCATTTCTTGGAAACTGATGCGTTGATGCACTGCGTTTTTTTTTCCAACTGGAGTGTACCCAAACATTAGCGCTTAAGTAAAAAAAATCTACTGCAGTGCATCTCCTGCTTGCATCTTCTGGTCTGGTGTGTAGAGAGCTTTAGTCTTTCAGAAAGAAAACAATATAGAATCAAGTTGGCATAAAACACAAATAGCAAATTCCTGTCTTTGTGCTGATCGAGGGAGTAGCCCCAAACAAAGTCTGGGAAAGTCATATTCCATCTAGGCAGCCAGAACTATACTTTCAGCAATACGGGCATCATTCTTTATTCTCAAGCATGAAATGCTTCACAACTCGTGCTCTTGTTTCTGGTGAAAAGCGCTGTTTCAGCAAACTCCATTCCATTCTTCATCAGGAAAAAGAAGGAATGCTCATCCTGCTTTTTAGACAGGAAACTCCTCAGCAAATCAGAGAGGAAAATGGGAGGGTTTAAAACTCATTGATTGTCCATAGATGACAAATTTTTGGTTAAGCTCAACTTAAGTTGTGCTCTGAATATCCCCAAATCCACACAGGAGGAATATAATTTAACACACTTTTACTTTTTTATTTTATGGTTTGCCCTGCGGAAAATGAAACACCCATAACTAAGTTAATTGTTTTGAATATTAACCTTTAGATTATTCAATCTGGAACATTTCAGATTTTATAAAAACACTAAATGGTCCAGACATCTAAGTACCAATAAGCAAGAGCTATCAAATTAGGTTGTGGTGCTATTGGCCTACAGGCGAGTTTCTTTTGGTATCATTAATCATCATTTTATCTCAAGGATGGCTACCAACACTGTGCAATTGACACAGAAATGTTGTTTAATAATGCTCTCTAAAAAAACTTGCATATGCATATCCACAGGATCCAAATATGGCATCCAAAAAAGGAAGTTATAAATTATGCAAAGCTAAGCAAGTAAACGTAAAGTTTAACCAGGTTTTCTTTCAGTATCTCAATGGTCTGGAATGAGAGGCATTTTCCTGAGTGAGTCCTTGAGCTGTCGAGGCTTGTTGCGTTTATGACAGGAATGCTAGATTTTCACAATCACAAACCTGTCGATCGCATACACTCCACTTCCTAAAGGTAAAACTTTTCTCCCCACCGCAAACTATTCAGCTCTTCATCTTCTATGTCTGCTCCTCTCAGACTCATCACATGAGCTTATCTATCTCACGCTACTGATTTGAAATGGTGGAATAACCTTTCAACTTCCCCTTAGCATGGCTTTCAATGAAGAAAACTTAAAAACGAACAAACAACGAGATCATGAAGCAAGCATGTGAAATCCTGGCTCACCTCCAGCTCGGTCTCCCATTGGTTGATGTTATCTGTGGACTGGTTCAGCTTCTCCAGCTCCCCCTGAGACACAGAGACATATATCAGGTTAAGATGTCAGATTACACCACACGTCTCTTGTGAAGCAAACACATCTGGAAAGTGTTATCAGATAAAGCCCACGCTGAAAGAGGTTCATTTCAACGCAACGATTTCAGCTTGTGTTGAGGAAGTACAGATTGTGATTTCTTTATTCTCCTAGATGGAGAATGAAAACCAGTTTGTCCTGAAAGATCAACACCATGTTTTGTTTACCTTGGTTATTTTACAGGGAAAAGTGCTGATTCACTGGTCTCTGAACCACAAAACTAAATCAAGGTTTCTGTAGGATTCATAAGGTTAAATTTAAGAGTTTTTAAAACCGTTAACAATCAAATTTTAGACCTTTATCATAACATCAAAAACGCATCCAAAACTTTCTGTTTCCTGTTGTGACAGACGTGCTTTAAACGAAGAATGAATAAGACACATGCACTTTGTATGACAATAAGAAGGCACAGAGAATGAACACATTACAGTACGTGACCCACATCGCGCTCAGGGGCACCGCTGAGCTTTTGTGAGCAATAACAACTAGCGCATTTTGTTTATTTTGTCAAATTGCAATCATTCAGTCTAACTGTGTCTAAAACTGAGAAAAGGCAGTACACGTAGGCTTGTCCGGATCATTGTTTTGAAGTGGTGAGAGAATGGAAAAAGCGAGGACAAGTTAAAGCACCCTTACGGTGCTCGTAGTATGTTTGCATCTACGACACTAACGTTACTTCTATGTGAACACCTGGTGTGCGTGTACTTGTCATCTGTCAAGGTAAACTCCTTTTAAACACATAAAATTAAAATAAAACTATATTAAAAAGTTGAAAAAGAAATAGATATGTTGTTGAACAATGTAATGTAAATAAAATAAATTTTCTCCTGTTCAGCTTTGTGCCACTTGCAAAATTATGGAGTCAACAGAGGATCAGCCTATAGTTAAATTCAATCAGGATTTTACCTCAGACTATCTAAAAGGAAGGACAGCACTAATCTCACACAGATGAAGATCGGCACTGCAATTGTTCCAAGGTTTAAAGACCTCAAGTTTCTTCTCAAAGATGAAAGGAATGAGGCTTTACTAAGCGAGCCACCAAAGAAAATAAGAAAAAAGTTCATTTGGAGGATATTGATGGTTTATTGCAGGTATAATGTTTTTATGACAAAACCTGTGTTATAAGTTAAAGAAAAAAAATCAATAAACAATCACATTTTGAATTTAAATAGTTTCATTGTCTTCAATATACGTTCATTTTTTTACATTTATAGATTTGAAAAAGTTTCAGTTTTGTAATCGCGATTCATTTTAAAAATTGGTGCGATAATTAGTTAATTTTTTTATTGATCGAAATCGCTGATTAACACCCTAATCATCGCTTTTATGTTATTGAACATTTATGAAGGTTTTCTCAAACTCTGCCAACCCTAACCATGCTTTTTACAAAGTTTAACATATATGAGCATTTTAACAAACTCTGGCTATCCTAACCATCATTTTTTAATTGTTTTAGCATTAAGGAGCATTTTCTCAATCTCTGGCAACCCCAAGTCACAACAAAATAAATATATTTCAGATGAGCTTTAAGTGGACATGCGAGAATTATTTAAGACCCAGAACTGTGAATTTAAGACTTTTTAAGGCCTTAAGTTTTGGGTTTCATATTGTAGACTTGCAGAAACTAATTTTGAAGATGTTAAATAACAAATCTTCAGCAGAAGAGGAAAGAGAAACTCTTTTTCAAGTTATTGAAGGTTTTGAAGTTATGATTATTTATTATTTTATATTTTATTAGCTATTATCTTAACAGCTCAGATGAATTTGCACTCAAAGGCATTAGATTATGTTGCTTTATTTAAACCCTTGGGTAGATTTGTTTTGCAGTTAGGTGATGATGATGATGGTGGTGGTGGTGGTGACAGTGACGATGATGGCAATGATGATGATAGCACCACACACATATACAACACGAAATACATTTTATACAAGCATATCTTCAGCTGCACCTAACAATAATAAGCAACAGGCTAATATCTACTGGAAAAGCAAATCAACATCAAAATATTAAATATATATTACAATCATAAATATGTAATAAAATCAGAATAATAAATAGCGCAAAAACACTAAAACACAGTTTGTTCAACTTTATGGCTGGAGCAGATTCAAAACTGTTTTTGTAAGAAAGTGTTCAACATCTCAAAACCTTTTCCTGGAAGTTAGGAGTTGAAACAGGAAGTGCCGTTTATGTCTTTCATAAACCTACTTTGGCGATTGTTATGGTCACAAGTTGCATAGTAACCAACAAAGTTCAGTGACAGAAAATCAATGTATTGAAGAAGAATAAGAATAAGAATGCAGCTGCCTTATTTCTGAATTCTGAACCACTGCATTATATCACTCTGATTGGCTCTTTTGTTCATGTGACTGAAAATGCTTCAGTCACCACTTAAAGGTGCTAACAGCTCAATGCCCCCTTGAGCTAAAAAAACAACAACAATGAAGGTTGTTTCTGTGCTTCTGTTTGTGAGTGAAAAGATGGATCCACTTAGGGGCTTTTCAGATTGGGAACATCTAGAATCTTCCGTTATCGACAACGTTCGCTCCCCTTCCTCAATCCCCTACAGTTTTATGTTCACACGCTATTTTTCAGATTCTGGACACTTGGGTACATATGTCACCAGAAACGTGTAGGGTGGAAGAAAAGATGAAAACTCTCGCGTCATCAGTTTGCGACTGCTCGCCGAAATATACGATCGTCTGAGCATAATAACGTTTGGTGACCTCAGTGTTTTGAGCGTCCTTTCGAGCTGAGAGACTGGAGGCTCTCGTCTGCCCAGATCTCCATCAAACAGTGGATCTCCTCGCTCCTCCACAAACATCCTTCTCCAGCCGTGTTGATCTGCGTATAAACAGAGAACGAGTCGAGGGATTGCCACGTCACGTCGAGTGCAGACCACTTCCTATTCTGATCCACGCGCTCCGTCCATATCACTGCTCGACCTTGTGAACCATTTCAGAGACTCCCTCTGGAAACGCTTTTGGAAACGCTTCATGGAAAACAAGAGAATTGCTTACACACACACTACAGTCAACCGTTACCAGAACCACATGTTTGTGGAAACGGAATACAGACGCCAATCTGAAAGGCCGCTAAGGCCCTGTCCACACGTACACGGTTATTTTGTAACCACACTTTTTTTTACGGAGTTAAGGGGTGCATCCACGCGTAACCGGAGAAGCCTTTTCCCTGAAACTGAGTTATTTTGAAAACACAAATTAATTTTTTTTTTAACACTACTGACTTGTTTCCATATGGACAAGATAACCGTGAAAATTCTGGTTCAGCCAGAGTTTGAGTGAGTTATATGATCTTCATAACTGATGCAGCAGCATTTGCTCAGAGCTCAATATGGTTTATGGGAACACAGCGAGGGTTTGCGCTCAGGCTCTCAGAGCTAAAGCAGATCTTCTGAGATGTTCAGGACTACACAAGCACATAAGATATTTCATAACGTGTTTATTCATAGAACAGACACCTCAAACCACAGCAGTGTTATTGCTGCAGACGCGCTCACCTTGTATAAAACACAAAAAGCACCAGTTTTGAAAAACTACTGTTTGAGCTTCAGATAAACGAGGAAGTTTATAGAGTGAAAAAGAGAGAATTTTCGTTTATAAAAGATGCTCTTCTCATCTCTGTGTGAGCGGTTTTTCCCCGCCATTAAAAGGAAACAAATCTAAAGAGATTGTCAGCTTGTAGCTGAAAGAAGCTTCTAATTGGTTGACCTAACTTCAATGGGCGAGGAGTCTGCTGCCCTCTACTGGGTAGACACACTCATTGCAGCATTTCAGATCATTTTACCAGTTCTCGGTGTGGACGCAATTTTTTTGTAAACGGGGTAAAAAGAAAAAAAACGCTTTAAAAAATATCCGGGTACGTGTGGACAGGGCCAGGGTCTCTCAAACACACAGCTACCCTTCATGTTACTCGTTCCATTCAATAATACAGCAACATCTTTTACTGTGTACACAACATGGTAGTCCTGTCTTCTGGTGTCTTTATATCAGTGGAGCACTGGGTTAGTTTAACTAGCACCAGAAAGGTACTTCTATAAAACAAATGATATTGTTTTTCTTACCTTCAGAAAGTCAGCCAATTAAATAAAAAATAATAAAAAAAAGTTTACATCATCTTCCATGTCATCTTTGGCAATAATATAAAAAGGAACTATTCAATATTTATTTTTCTGAATATTCATAAAAAAATATTCCATAAATAGTACTTGTGGAAGAGGAAGCTGTTTGTAAACATGAGTTAAAATAAAAAAAATGTGAATGCTCCCCCACAATACAAGCAATGAAAGGAACAAAGGAGATGATCATGTGGGTTTTCCCTTATTAAATCACACACCAGCTGCTCAACACCAGGAACAATCAGAAAACTGACCGACCGACCGACCGCACGCAGTGGCAGAGACTTCAGTTTATATGAGTTCATGTGGTGGGCTACGCTCTTAATCCCATCCTTCTAGAGTGGACATACAAGAATCCAAATGCAAGAGGAAATCATACAGCAAGTGTGAGGAAGTATTTCACTCGTCTAAGAGATGTCTAAACAACCAAGGAATTCTCTGTCCTCCCAATGAGGCCGGAGGCCCTCTGATGTTTGCTCAGCGCTTTCAGGATTCTTCAAGATGTAGATCGGTCTCAAAACAAACGCTCCATGTGTCAAAGCCTCAGATTTGCTTTGGTATCACACGAGTGTTATTATTATCCAAAGTATCCCGACGTGAATCAGTCAGCGAGAATGTTAAATACAGCAAAATAATAGAAGTGTTAGAGTAGTAAGGCGATTGAAGTAAACAATAAAAGATTGTGTTTATAAACAGAGAAATAGTTCTAACAGACATGTGCATTCCACATGTTCAATTCATTCAATTATATTCAAATTAATTCACTGCTATAGGTTGTCAAACTTGTCTGCGACTGACAGAAAAAGCATCAGTTACAAGGAATCGCGTCAAATGTATGAATTTAAGTATCAGCCAAAATAAGAAAGGCTACACATAGATGGTGACCAAAAATTTGTATACTTCATTTTTTGGCATACAAGTTTCCTTTTAGTACTCAAGCTATCTTGGTTAACCAAGTGCTTCTTAATCAGCTGTAAATTGACATCAGATATCAATTGTTTTTCATTTCCAATGGTTTCAGAGCATGCTTGAGAGTGCTCGCTGCATGTTTTGCTGCCTATCACAGAATACTTTTGAACACTTTTGCTCTATTCTTTGCAGAAACAAGTGCACAGAATTCCCATCCATATGAGGTCAGTATGTTTTACCATTTCTCCTGGCGCTCGTGTGCTGTTAAACTAAAGCGGAGCATCATGAGTTTTGTTTTTTGAGCCAGGAAATACCAAACTTTGAATCTGCAGCTCTTGGTTGTTCCAGGCTAAAGTCTCGTTTAAAAAAGCCCAGGCCAGGCAACATCTTCCTCCCACAGGCTGACTAAATTATAAAACATGTTTAATAATCTGAAAAGGACTGAAAACATATTATGGTTGTTCTTACATGCTAGTCAACTACTGATGATGTCTATTTTTATTATTTCATTTTTTTTGCTACATTTAATACTCATCATTGAAGCAGCAGAGATGACTTAGAGCTGCTTGAAAAAAAGAAAATGTCTCAGTACTCATGTACTCTAACTACATTTCTCATTTACTTGAGTAGATTGAGAGAGATTTTTATGAAGGGTAACTTTTGCTTGTCCTGAAGTAGTCCTACTCCTGTGTGGTAAAGGACTGCTCGTTTGTACGATAACTGGGTCAGTTGATTGTAACTAAAATTAAATTTGATTCATATTTTGGTCAAATTTGTAAAAAAAAATTTATACAAATTAAAACAATTAAAACAAAAATAAATGATTCTTTTACAAAATTATGGGTGGAAATATACTCTTAAACGACAAAAATGGGTTTGGTTGTGTTTAGGCATGTTTACGTAGAATACAACATAACCTAGCAGTTTCATTCCGGAGCAGGCCAACAACCAAGAGCTGGTTAAACACTTTACAGAGAATAGACTTCTCAAGGTTGGTGTGGAAAAGATATTCGCGGTAAAGCCAGGCACCAGATTCGGGGAGGACGGAGGAAAGCACGCCCGTTAATCCGGATTAAAAGCATCATCCGTTCTGAAGTGAACGTTCCTCGTTTGTTTGGTGCCGATACCTGAATCCTCGGGTCGACCTCTTCTTCCCCCGGAGACTCCGCGTCTTCGTCGGATTTATTCTCTTTCTCCGTGCCGCTCATCTTGATCTTCACCGGTCGAACAAAGCACGTCTCTGAGCGGGTAAAGAGCTCCGAAGCTCCTCGCCGACCCGTGCATCGGTTGTCTCGCTCCGTCACGCGAGAGGAAACCTCGGTTGAATACAAGAGTCTGGTGCGTTCATGTCAAATCACTGTTTCAAATCCACTGCAAATCCACATCGAAAATCCCCGGCGGTCCGGAGAGAGCGATCCGCGGAGATCTGGCCCGCCTCCTCCAGCCAACAACTCCGCCGCTGAGGGTCACTGCAACACACAGACGCACTCGTTCCACGGACACTGTTTATCGGAATAATAACGCACGCACGCACGCACTCGCACACAAAACGCACGCACACGCGCACCCTCACACACGCGCGCGCACGCACACGCACGCATGTACACTCGCGCGCGCACGCAGAAAGGACTGTCCTTGAGGAAAAGAAAACACTGTCTAGCATGACATTATGCTGAGGCGTATGGTTCTGGAAGATTGAAAGCAGATTATTTTCTGAAATTAAAAAATGCAGTTTCGTATCTGGCAACCTAAGCATAATAGCACATTTCTAGCCTGAATCCGGCTCAAACTATGTGGCTCACATTTGATGATGTGGTCTAAAAGTGGTCTGCATCATTTTAACTCATCATTTAGAGTCTAACCAAAAAGAACCCAAACCAGTGGCATCACTTAACCAACTCTCTTTGTAGTTAACATAACCATATACCCCTGTACCGCAGGCTGAAACAGACCTGCGTCTGGTTAGTGAGAGACCTCAAAGGAAAACTACTTTGCTGCTTGAGCAGAGGGGGTCACCCTATGGTATGCACTACGCTGTAAAAGAGCACCCTCCTTCAAAGGCATTAAATAGGAATTTTGAATGTTTCATTGGGAAAATATGAGTGTTTCATTTATTATGTATTTTAATCTATGTGTCTCCCGTTCACCATTAGGCAGTGAGTGTTCTGGAGCAGAATGGTGGCCATGTGGATGCTGCACACTGCTACTGGATGCAGAGACTTCAGGTCGTCTCACAGCAAGAAGGCCGCCGTTTCGAGCCTCAGCTGGGTCAGTTGCATTTCTGTGTGGAGTTTGTATGTTCTCTCTGTGATTGCGTGGGTTAACTCCGGGTGCACAAGTCCAAAGACATGCGGTACAGGAGAATTGGGTAAACACAATTGTCCATAGAGTATGAGTGTAAATGAGTGTGAGTGGATGTTTCTGATTTCGGTGCCCTGGTCCCATAAATACCTACAAAGCCGCTACTGAAACAACAAGAAATTGTTGCCCTATGCGCTCTGATGTGCGGAAAGCACATTAGAGAGAGATAGAGTAAAAAACATTTAAAAATCATCCATTCATATACCAGGAATAGTGCGTTTGAAAAACCACTCCCCGTGGTTGCAACACTCCTGCATTATATATCGGTTATTTTGCCGCCCAATAATGTACAGTAAATTTACTATTATAATAGAATTTTAAAACTCATGAGACATGATTTATGAACACAATCGCAAACAGCAATTTATTAGTTGTTCCAGACATGAATTAAGCTCATACCTTGATATCAATGAAGAATGTGATTACATTGCAAGCACCATGGAGGGAGAAAGAAGAGGGAAAGAGAAAAGAGAGGAAAGAAGAGAAAAAGGAGAGAGATGAGGGATGCAAAATACGTCCACTAGCTAGTGTAGGAGAGAGAGAGAGAACAGCCCCTAAAGCCTTGAGAGTCCCTTCCGTATAAATCCCGCCTCTCTACATCACTTCCTGTTTCCTCCCAAATATACATACAAATACAATCTTCTTTGAGAATTACTTACAATGATTAAATATTCTATTACACTATGTTACAATAACTTGAACTTATGTTATTATAAACAGTGAAATTGTTACATTCGAGCCTCAAAGTAATCTAGAACAGTAAAGATGCACTCCAAATTAGACCTTAAGGGTTGCATACGATATAATCTGAATTTGAGCAGCAATACAATCCCTGACAAAATACAATGTATTTCTTCATTCATTCATTAATCTTCATGTCGGCTTTCTTCCCTTTCGGGGTCGCCACAGCGGAATGAACCGCCAACTCTCTGGCATATGTTTTTACGTGGCGGATGCCCTTCCAGCCGCAACCCATCGCTGGGAAATAATGTATTTCTAATGTATTTTATTTAATGTTAGTATTAATATCATTTGTGTAACTTTTAATCATTTGTGAAAAATGTCCAAAATATCCAAGATGTTTACCAACATACAGTTGGTTTTAGAAGAGCCCTGTCGAATTCAAAAACCATTCATGAAATGAAATACAGTGTGGAAAAAATACATCACTCACAGGAGTTACTACGAGGGCATATGAAGCGATTCTCTGCAAGCAGTCTCAAAATGTTGTTTCAACAAGATGTTGTTTCAGTTCAAGTTCAAACATACACATTTCTATTAATCTCACAAAACTACCTGTTAAAGCATTGCATGAGGACAACAAGAACTGCTAGGCATCAAATGAACTCTGGAGGCTAACGAGGTTTACCGTCGAGACTGATCACAAGAATCTTCAAGACCTGCGTAAAACCTAGACTAATTCCTCAAAAAGCTTGATTGGCATTGCTCTTCTCCAGGTTCAATAGTTCTAGACACTCTAGAGCCCATTCCCATACTTCCAGATATTATAATAGTTATCTTAATAGAATGGTCCATATATGATCAGAGCAGAGAAGCTCTAGCTCTAGCTATCAGGCTACACAGATGTTTGGAAGGTAGGGAGGTAAGTCTATATACCATTAGACCTACAATTCACTTTAGTTGGGGACCCCGGTTTTGGGACAAGTGCACTCTCACACTTGTTTGCAACAAATGTAGGTGGCTAACCATGACAACGGAATAAAGGAATATGCACAGAGCTACTTGGCTTGTGCAATGTCTTTAAAAAAAAAACTCAGACCCTTTCTTACAGTATGTTCTTAGCCGAATATGCCTTGGTTCCCCAATCAACTGAATTCCTAACCAAACAACCTGAATCCAATGGTTCCACCTGTGTTCTAGCAACGATCAACAATATTTTAAGGCTTGCAAATTGATTCCAACTTGATATAACTTATTCCAAATTATTGGTATCCCTGAGTCACCTCACCTCATCTCTGTTCATCTCCCAGGTGAGGAAATGTAGATGAATAAATGAATAAAGCTCCGTCTACTCAGTGAAGGAGACTTGGACTCGTCAGAGAGCTGGCATAGAAAGAGCAAAAACTGACCAACTCATACGAAGCACCTCCCTTCTCATGGGGTTGCTTTGAAGTAGGACATGACAGGTAAAAAAAAGAAGATAGAGCTGGCATGAAATACCTCTGGGTCTGGAACGGGTATACAAACCAGAAAGATAGAATATGGGTCTGATATTTTATCCTGCCTTCAGCGCAGAATTTTATCAAAACTACCCCAATACGTTCTGTTTGGGCTACTGTAACTCTTTTCCTAATGTTTGTCTTCCACTCAGAAAACCAATTATACATCAAGCTTGATATTTACTGCATGATAAGTGCAAAGTTTTTTTGCGGATTGAAAAACATCTTTTTTCTTTACAGTGAAGGTACTTTTTTGTTTGGACTCCATGGCATGTAGCAGAATAAAACATAGTGTGTTTATTGTGAAATATGAAGAATGAAGATGCAAAGTGTAGTTTAGACTTGGTGAATGCTGTCCTCTAGAGGTGAAGATCCGGTCATACAACACTGCCTGCTTTTATTGTTCCAGCTTTATCCATTACTTTAGTTGAAGTCTTAGACCCCATTTTAAGACGGTTCAACCTCAATCTTTGTTCTTTAAAACGCCGTTTTTCATATTGTTGATGGTTTGCTTTATGTTTACTGAAACCTCTAAAATTGCCTCTTTTGTTTCTGTGCCTCAAGTGCGCGCGCGCGTTCGAGTACTGTCGACACGTCATCACGCTACTGAACAGGCGTTGACTCGTTCTCCACAAGGAACCGGGTCCGGTATTCTAGGTCAGGTTCTGAAAACCTCAGTAAGGGAACCGCGATGAGACAGTGAGCTCGAGTGTCTGAATCCTTCGCGGTCACCATGGCGACGCCTCGCTAGCGCATCCGCAGCCTCCGCATCTTACTCAGCATCCGCATCAGCGCCGTCATGGAGTTCAGAGAACTGGTGGACGCGGCTGAGAGCTGGTGCCGCGGGAAACCTTTCGAGCTGATCTTCGCGGAGGACGAGCAGGAGCGCCGCCTGGACTTCTACGCGGAGCCCGGACTCTCCTTCTACGTGCTCTGCCCTGACTACCGCACTGGAGGAACCGACAATTTTGTGAGTATGACATAACCATGGAAGGGAGGGGAGGGTGGAGCTGTGGATGCGCGAGAAGTCATGGGTTTACAGAGGCCTTAAATCAGCCACATGCAGGGCCTCTAGAGCACCAACACCCTAGAGCCGCCCTCTGTCAAAACAAAACCGGATTAGACCCTTTCTCTCTGAAATAAAACAGAATGTTTGATCATCTGTGACATTTCTGGGAAATTTTTAAGGAAAATGTCAGAAAAAAAAGTTTGAATGAAAGTAAAATTGTGTGTGTTTTTGAAGCAACAGCTACATAGCGACATTATGAGAGTAAAATTATCAGTCGAACCAAATCCAGGGATTACAAATAGTCATCATCTAAACAGCCAATTATTGTTGTATTTTAATGTTTCAGGTTCTTTAAATACAACACACAACTTTTTTTTTCCTATCCTAATGTAGATGACTTTAGATGAGTACATTTGATGCAGATTAATACATAAGATACACATTGAGAGCTTCAATGTTAATTTAAATCTAGTCTATACTGTGCATTTATTGGTCAAGTAAAAATATATTACTGTGTCACAATTTTGGAATGAAGACAAAATTAAAATCTGTGAACTATAGGGTGAAAGGGGGGTTGGGTGTGACGTAAAGCCAAGCACATTTTCATGCCATTTCAAATGTCTGACATATTTACATCACATCAGTTTCCCACCCACCCAGTGAACTTGATTCCTTTTCCTGCGTGTTTTTCAGCACGTGTGGAGTGAGAGTGAGGAGTGCCTCCCGTTCCTGCAGCTGGCTCAAGATTACATCTCCTCCTGCGGGAAGAAAACACTGTTGGAGGTGCTGGAGCGAGTCTTCAGCTCCTTCAGGCCGGTGCGGTTTATGTCTTTATTTTGAATTTAAATAGTCTCTGTCTTCAATTTACATTCATTATTTACATTTTACATTTATAGATTTAAAAAAGTCTATCTTTCTATCTATCTGTCTGTCTGTCTGTCTCTCTATCTGTCTGTCTATCTATATGTCTGTCTGTCTATCTGTCTGTCTGTCTATCTATCTATTTACAGTCCATGAGTGGATGTGTTAATGCAAATATTTTTTGTGTAAATAACTAAGATAATGTGGCCTTTTTGCAAACCCAAATCTTAATGAAGATCTTAATGATTGATTCAAAAAATTATGTTAATGGCGTTAACTGACGTTAATCTGAAAACTATGTATTGAAAACAATTATTGACATCATTTTATTTATTTAAAGCCTGTAAAATTAAGCAAATTTTTGCAAATTTTAATGTTGTTGGGTTATGTTGTTGAAGACTGTTGAGAGTCTCAGTAAATTAAATCATTTAAACAAAATATTCACAAGAGGAGAATTCAATAAGAATTTTTATGATTTTGAAGCAAATGTTATTTAATATTTTTTCTGTGACTATGATTTCAAGGTCATTTTGTTTACTATGTAATCTTTTAATATTTTTTTTGTTACAAAAGATGTCTTTTAAACCTGCTGCTTCCCTTTTACATTATTTGGTAGATTTTTTTTAATACCTTGAAAGAATCCTTTTTAAGGTATTTTGCCAAATTAGTGTTAATTTGTTCTAACATTTCAATTTGAGTGGTGTTAAATTAAAGTTATCAAAACTTGCTTAGACTCTGGCTTCATATTTTACTCTGCATAAGAAAGATTTTTTAAATGTACTCTACAGCTCCTGGGTCTTCCAGACATGGAGGATGAGCCGTTTGATTCCTACCACACAACAGAGGTGGTGGAAGAACCAGAACCAGAACCAGAGCCAGAACCGGACCATCAGAGGATGGGAGTGAGCCAGCAATAGTCTGCATCTAAACACAGACTGCATCATTACTCCCTTTAAGACCTGCACTGCTTTCAACAGCCCTACCGCTCAAATGATCTTTTCCAGTGTGACTCGTGTCTTTAATACTTCTTCTTCTTCTTCTTCTTTTCTTTTAAGATATATTATTGATTAAAATCAGGTTGATGTATTTCGCACTAGAATACATGAATCCATTTCTCTAAAATCTGCTCATAGATATTAAATCTCCTCAAAAACAAGCTTTACTCTATGCATGACTTCCTCAGCCAAAAGCTGTCGAAAGCTGGCTGCGAGAATCAACTATAAAATATTGTATATACCAATTTATCATCCGTCCTTTGCTTTTAATGTAGTATCATTTCACTGTTGTCTTTAGATATCATCAGAGTTAAAGAGGTCAGGCCAAACGAAACGCAAAAGTCACATTTTTAGTCTAATAGGAGAGAAGGACCTGTTCACGACTCTTAAAATACAACGTTTCTGAAATGGTTGCGTTTTGTTTCTCCCAAGAAGCTGTTTTGTTAAGTTGCTATTTAAGTCTATCAATGATGACAAATACATTGATATCATATACTCCATTACACACGATTTTAACGTTTGTTAGGAAACTCCTAATGGGTCCATTTTCTTTGTATGTATCAGTAATGCTCGCATCCAATTGCAGAATTCACATCTTGTGAGTCAGATCTCACTAGATTAATCTAATATATCAGTGATTCCCAAGACTCAGTTTGCAATGCTGACACCAAGCTGTCTGGGCTCCAGAGAAAAATACATCTATGGGTGTTGTTTCTGAATCTGAAGAAACTTTTATTTAGAAAAATCAAGTGCATGTAAAAATTGTCTTATGGCACCACACTGCAACAGACCCCAACCCACTTTCTCCCCCTGTGCATAAAATTAAGTGACTGACCACCTCAGGCCTGTCCCAGAGGTGAGAAGATTCTAATTGACACCGTGTAAAAAAAATCCCTTCCCAAATAAACACATCTAACTGCTAGTACTATACAATGGTGACCAGAAACCTCCAGCTTTCATCTGCGTTTAAAAAGGGAAGGGCTTAAGTCTCCTTTCTTCTGTCCTTTAAATAAATCTTCCTCAAAATGTTCCATTTCTTTTGGCACACTACAGCAACTTTACAACGATTCAATACTAGCTTAGTGGCTAATCGAGTGTCATTACATTCCCAATGTGAGTAGAAAATGTGACACTCGCCAGATTCTCCTCCTGTTCGCACATTTACCTCAGAGCGAGATCTGTTTGAGTCTTAATTCGTCACTATGTTTATGATAAGACTTTACTTCAGACAAAATGTGTCACTAGCCTAGAGCAAGCAGATTGGCTGGGGGAAGCAGAATTCTGTCTAATCACATCTTAGGCTGTTCGCTAATCACCTTTGAACCCCTCCAAAATTATTAACGTAACATCACCCAGCTTTAATCTGCAGTCAGTAATTACTGCAGTATTAATATTGCAGTCCAGTGATCCAGAATCTAGGCTTTTTAGCTGCACAGTAAGTAGACTAGTCCACAGGTAAGCGAAATCCTTTCACAAACATCCTTCTGGATTGCTAAAGTGAGTAGGGGTTTCTGACATCTCTTAGACATGCACACAGTAACAGAAAAGGCAATTTCTGATCCTGTTACTGCAATTGATCGATTGTAATACAACTAACAGAAATGGATTGGCCAGATTTCAGTTGGTTTTTATTTAGTTAACTCTACAAGTGACCTAAAGTCAGTGCTTGAATTCTGCTGGAACCTTTATTTTACAGAGTAAGTACTGCCATGTGACCTCTTTCTTTCATCATTTAAAATCACAAAGATAGACTATTGCTTAGAAGGGAACTGCTGAGTTGCTGAGCTTCCTCTGTCTTCTGCTGTGTCTTCCTCCACACTTGCACCGATCCAAAGTTAACCCCAGAGCTGATGCTTGAATCAAAGCTTAAGTGTGAAAGTGTAGTAACAGAACAATGCTGCTGTTTCTCTCGTCGTCCTTTAAAAGTCCTTCCTGATTGTGATTTTACTTTATTTTAGTGTTTTTACTGATGGTAATGATAAATATGACTGCTGGCAGTTCTCATTGGGGTGTAATCATGTAGCCTAAACAAATAATCTTAATTTTGTCACAAATTCAAACAAAAACATTTTTTCAGCCATTTTCAATTTAAAAGAAATGATTTTTTTAACTCTGAACTAATCGTGTGCTGTGGCTCTCTAAGCTGTCTGAGCTATCTGTAAAAACAGGCTCAATGTAAGTAAGTAAATTTAATATTGTTCTCTCATTGAACATAATATGGTTAAAACATCACACATTCCCAAACATATGACGACTCTTAAAATGCCTGCACATAAAAATACATCTACAATCTGTCATTTGAGAGCTGTGAGGTGTTGCTGATCACCTCAGGCTTGTGTCAGATAAAGTAGGTGCTTAGAATAATTTGGGAGTTGTGGGAAAAACAGTTCAATATAATATTTATTCACATTGGAAGATAATTTTTCAACATCTTAATTGTGGCACCTTAGGACATATTCACAACGCGATTTGGAAAATGTGCAGAATGTTCCTTCACCCTTTAGACCCCACGAGCTCAAGGTTTCGCACTCCTATGTTGCTCTGCAGCAAGGACTCTCTAGTTGATTTCCTGTTAAGGTTAGCGCTTTACCATGAAGTTTTCATGGAAATCTACTCACTTGTAGGAGCAGCCTCTAGTGGTAAGATGATGAATTGCAATGCTTGCCTCAGGAAAGAGAGTCAGTCAGAGGTTGCCATTGCACCAAATGATCACTGCCTGCAGCTATGTTTATATATATATATATATATATATATATATATATATATATATATATATATATATATATATATATATATATATAAATATATATATTTAAATATATAAATACTTTATGTTTTGTGTTTTATAAAGTTATTCACATATTTCTATTTTAAAAAGGTTCCATCTGCAATTTCTACATTGAAATTTCAATCTCAAAACCTCTCTGAACACAGACAGAACCTTAAAATTCCAAGGGGATGATATTTACATACATATTTTAAACCACGTAGTTCTATTGGTACAAAGCTTTATATTATTTCTATTCATATCGTTTATTATTCCTGTTTTATATAACAGCTACTTACTGTTTGTTCACCAGCTACTTAGTTATTTACTAGTTCATTTTCTTTCTTTAGATATTCAGCTCTTTGTCTCTTTATGTGTGTCTTTATGTGTTCCATTCATGGAACGTGATCATTTACTGACCATGTGCTTGTGGTAAATATTAATATGATTCATAGATAATATTGATCAGCCTGTTTCTCTGAAGTTGGTGAGAGTTCAGATGCACTGAATTTTGTTTCGTTCAGCATGTACTGTAACCTGAAGAAAAAATAAATACATTTCAACTTTAGTGCTGAATGCTTTTCAGACTTTTCTTTCAAAAATAAGAAAAAACAATAGTGTCGAAAACAGAGTGCTTAGTGGTCAATCAGTAGTGTTTCTGTACCCAGAATCGCAGAGACAGGGGTAAGATGGTGAAAGTGGAACTAAAACCTTGACGAGGAATACACTGCAGGAAAGAACACCACCTATTCTTACTTGTCAATCTCAAAATGATTAGCCGTAAGAATCTAATGTATCTAGAGCTAAACGTGGTAATATTCTAATCTTTAATTAGGCTATAGTTTAGAGTTCACCAATTTACTGAAAAATGAAAACAACAGATCTTTACTTTACATTGAAGTTTCGGTTGTTTTCATGTTCATGGAATTTGTGCTCTTTTGGGACCATCCTCTACTGGCACCTCTGAGTTTCAGTCACTTCTGGATTGGTATCCTGAAGGATGAGAAATCTCCACTTAGTCATGCCCTATATGCAACAATGCTTTAAAACTGGTTCAATTTCTGTTCAGTGTTGCCTCATTCCAAGATCAGAAACATAAGCTCTCTTGCTGTGATAGCAGGTTCTCAGGCGCTGTACGGTGCCATGCTCTTCAAATGTATCTTCATATCCAATAGGCCACATGGCTGCAAGATGATTAGCACCAGACCTTTCCTTCATTCATTCAAAACGCCTTTATATTTCACATACACTGTTACATGAAGTTATATTGAACCTCTCCGACCAAAATAAAGACATCATATTACAGAGGAAGACAGTTCGTTGAGAGGTAACATGTGAAATAAGTAAATAGGATACAACAGAAGAAGGCTAAAAATGCCCCTCTCAGACTGTAGAGATCATTTAGAGCAGCGTGAGATCAGGGGGGTAAAAAGCCCCAGAAACAGGCACATTCAACACAATTACATAAACATAACATTGCAAAAGAGGAAGGGATCAGGTGATGTGGAGATTCTCAGTCCAAGCAAGACGGATGCCCTTCCAGCCGCAACCCATCGCTGGTAAACATTCACAAACCCTCATTCACACTTTAACACTATGGACAATTGTTCTTACTCAATTCACTTATACCGCATGTCTTTGTGGGGAAACCAGAGCACCCGGAGAAAACCCACATGATCACGGGGAGAACATGCAAACTCCACACAGAAATGCCAACCGACCCAGCCGAGGCTCGAACCAGCAACCTTCTTGCTGTGAGACGACCATGCTACCCACTGCACCACCGTGATGCCTCGCAGAGATTCTTGTTATCTTGTTCTCTGGGAGAAGTTGTTTTGTCTCCAACAACAGCCTTAACCAAGTCTATCCTGAAGAAGTGGGAAAAAAAAGATTTTCTGTTGAATTTGGGTTGAATCTGCAAATTTCACAGACCTCTAATGTCCATCGCTGTCTACATTTTGGTCAAAATCTGCTGCACAGCAGCTAGCATCACCTTATTGTTATCAAAATTGCGGTTAATAGCCACAGTCAGATTACTAACAGCTCTGCCTACAGCCATTTCAATCCAGCCGGTAGCTTTGTGGGGTTTTGAGCTTCATTGACCCCTTTTGGCTGTCGGGGCTCCACATAATCCCATCAGCAAAAAATCCTGTGATCAGAGCATCAAATAAGTATATATCCTCAATGTCCTCCAGGGACAGCGCGGTTAAGCGCACAACCTGCCTCTTTTGGGAACATTAAAATATTAAAAATGTTATTAATGTTTGCTCTACAGTACATAACCAAAATGAAATGGTGGTTATTTACGTCTGTTTCACTCCTTCTCTCTCGTGACAGAGACAAATAACGCTAACTTTAGTGGTGTAAATTAAGATAAAATTAATCTAGATTGAGCTCTACTCATGAATAGACGAGAGGAAGCTAAATCCAGCTTCTTAGCAGTTTGATGATCAAATCTGAAACTTTAGGGAATAACTGAATGCTGTTTTGAAATATGAGAAGTATGTCGCTATGTATGAAGCACTGTGGTCCGGTAAGCCGTGCCTTGGGAGAACGTGGCCAAAGCCAGCTGCGTCGTATTTGTACATTCGCCTCTACTAGGGGTATCTATGGCACTTCTGAGTGCTGCTGTTCGAGAGGAAGTGGGATTTTGTCTCAGTTTCTCTTAAGATCAAATGCCATAAGTACCCCTAGTAGAAGCGCATGCAAAAAAAAATTACTGGACCGCAAGAGTTTCTTAACATTAACACTTTCTTGACCACAATCTCTTCAATGTAAAATATTTGCATGAATAAAAACAGGTAAAGCAGATGTGAAGCTCCTTATTTTCTTTTAATGTGGAATTACACACGAAAAGTAGACAGTAATGTGACATCAATTTATTTTCTCCACCAGCTTTTGTGATTAGTCACCAGTCCTCGCAGCAGAGCTTCTCAAATGATGGTTGGTGTAAAAATATTGACCGTCTAACTTAATACAAATAATACGGTTGCTAAAACAATCCAATTTAAGCAAATCTTTGTAAACTCAGGTGTAGCATGCTCGAATTGACTGATCAATGCATGGTTCCTAAAGTCACGCAGGGATACATAGAGTGACTGAGCCGGCACTACATGTGCGTATATAGAGAATTATCAATCAGAATCAATCAATCAGAATCGAGTATTTAGAGAGACCGTGGCAAAAAACTAATATATTACATGTATTAATGACTACAACACTTTCATTAGAACATTAGGATCAATGTATTTCCTAGTTTCCAAAGGAACTTTACCGTTCCTAGGTTAAATCTATATTTAACTCTGTTCTTACTCCATATAATGAACTATTATGAATTTAGATTTAAACTTCACATTTTATTTGTGAAGTTTCTTTGAAGCATCTGCAAAAATGGGATTTATCAATAGATTTTGATTGATTGAAGCTTATGCAGTCAGTGGTCACATTAACTCTGACAGAATTTTGAGATGGAAGAAACCATCACATGCTTTGAGTCAAATCTTTAGATTAGAGAGTTTAAAATGTCAGTTAATTGATAACTCTGAATTAAGCAACCTTTCCATGTTTAGGGTTACAGTTGACTGAATCTCAGAATGACTGCACTTAAATCAAGCTTTAGTACATAGCATTTAGACACTTTAAAGCCCATATCTAATTTAATATATACATGTACAATTCATCATTTTGAAAACCAGAAACGGGTGGGTATACCAAACAAATTTCTGATTTCTGAAATTCCAGCTACAAGGACATTACTTAAATCTTTTTTACACAATAGGCTATATGCACAACTTAATTCACGAGTTCCCTTAGCTCATAATTGCCTCGTATCGCAAGCATGGTTGGCGATGTAATAGAAATTTTAAGTCATTATAATGGGTATTAGTAATTATGAGTAGTAAATATCTATTTTGGTATTTTAGTATCATATTGAATGTGTGTTAACGGATTTGTCAGCCTGAGAGGGAGGTGACTGGTGGAGTGGGTGGAGTCTCTGGGCAGCGATGGGGCTGTCCCTTGAGAAGGAATTAATTCGGGTACATGGGGACTTTCCCTCCTGAAAGAGAGAAATTACACCTCCTCAGCTCATCAGTCTGTTCACCTGAATCTGCCATACAGCAATAAAACTTCTGTCTCCACCAAGCTCTGGAATACTGTGCATCACTAAAAACCAAAACAGTTTGTTTTAAAAATCATGTGGCATGATATAATGGCAGCCTAAGGAAGTTTAAATCCCAGGGGTGTCGCCTGCGACTTTTCTGCAGAACAAGGCAAGCAGTACACAAGGAGCTATATCTAAGACACTTAAGGCTGCTATCTCTAATGCCAAAAAGGCACACTATGATAACCTGATTAGTGTGGCTAAACACTCAGGAAAAGCCCTTTTCTCACTGTGTGAGCCTAGTGGTACTGCAGCGGCTATGGATGGTCTGATTAGAGGATGGTCAGAGTTCCCCAATTCCAGTCCTGGAGGGCCGCAGCCCTGCACATTTTAGTTGCAGCCCTGCTCTAGTATGCAAACAACTCTAGCTTCAGACAATCACATAGGATTCTAATCAGTGCAACAGGTGTGTTTCTTGATGGTTGAACCATGGAGAGAGTGATAGCTAAGCAACTGCACGAGTATCTGCCCACCCATGCACTATATGAGAATTTCAGTTGGGCCCCAGACTCCCAGACCTCTTCTTGGTACTTAAACTGCCTCCTATATGCTGCAGATCAGGGGCAGATCTCACTGGTGGTGCTGCTTGACCTTACTGCGGGTTTTCATCTCCTTACAAACTGTCTGGCTATACTAGGGGTCACTGACACCAATTGGTTTAAATCAAACCTGTTAGATCGGAGGCAGTCTGTAAGCATTGGGAACTTTTCCTCCAAATGCTGTATAGTTATGTCGGGTGTGGCCTAGGGTTTTGTACTAGGGCCCATTCTCGTCCTCATATAAATTCTCCTTTTAGAGGATATATTTCGGAAATACGCTATCTCTTTCCATTATTATGCTGATGACACCCAACTACAAATTTTTTTTAAATCTAAAAAAAAAAAACAGTTCTGGTTTCCTATCTTTCTGAACTCAAGAACTGTTGTAGGAAAAGTTTTTGCTCAATCTATGGTTTCTCACTCTTTGGTGTTTTATGTTCTGTGGGTGGTTGGTTGGTTGGTTGGTTGACATGTTTTGCTTGTATTATAACTTTCATCTTTATTAATATATATCAGTTTAAGTTGCTGTACCAGACCAGTGTCTTAAGGGCAGTTGTGGTCTGATGGATGAAGAGATCAACTTGTGATCAGAAGGTTGCTGGTTCAATCCCCAGATCCATTGATTTGAAGGTGGAGTGAGTGATGAACCACTTGCTCTCCATTTTCACAACAACCACAGCTGTGGAGCCCTCGAACAAGCACCAGTTCCCAGACTGGTCAATCTTACTTTCACTTAAGTTGTTAGTGTGATGTGAAAAGTATTTCATATAAAGATACAAATATGTAACACGGTTCTCTCCATGACCTTAATGAACCGGAAGCCATCAGTCCCATATTGAATTGAAACATGATGAGCATAAAGAAAATAGATTCTGGATTTATGCTAATCTCTGACTCTGACTGAAATGCAGTAGATGGCACTTAAGCTCCGCCAGGTTTTTTGTCAGTCACTACAGAAGAAGAGGAAGCAGCAACAGCAGCTGTGAGGTCACGTGATGTTTCCTCGCGTGCGTTTGTTTGCGTGTTTCTCAGGTGTTTTTCAGGTGCCCTCGAACGGACTCTTGCGCTACTTTTGTAATATAAACGCGTTTTTTTTTATTTCTTTTGCTTCACAAATACTATTATCGTTGATATAAATATTCGATAGTGGGATTACACTTGCGTTTTGGCTGTAGTACTTTTTTAAAGACCGAAATGGGTCCCAAACAAAGCAGTCCTTCCGCAGGGGCTCGGATCAGGTCGTTCTCAGGCTCGGAAGTGGATGGTCGTACCGCTGTTTTGCGCTATTATTCGGGAGGCTCGACGGGACAGATCGGTGAACGGCTGGACTATTCGTCACACAGACCCGGTGCGTTTATCCAGAGCCCCTCTATCCAAAGCAGCGGTCGCAGGGAAGAAGAGCAGGTCGGGAGGAGAACATTGCTGATCGGATCCTTACCTGCGCAGCTCACGCCTCAGCTGCTAGGAGGTAACGTTAACTTTCATCTCTGAACCATCACGAGTCAACCCAAAGAGTTTATAAAGTAACACTTGTGAACGTACTACAGTGTGTTGCAACTGTCATTTCTGTAAGTCGATCAGGCCAAGAGTTTTATAAGTTGGATCAAATGTTTACATGTTGGGTTGGGGAAAGATGATTTTAATGGGGAAACAAGTTAATTCATGGTTTCAATGCTCATTAATTCATTAAAACCCACCTTAGCAAATCTTAACCAAGTAAGCCATTTTAACTGATATTAAATGTTAACACAAAGTAATCAGCAATAATCTACACAATTTTGTATAAACAAATTATTATACAACAGAACAGAATTGTAGAAAATATAGGAACGTAACAGGGATCAGTTGATCTACACTCAGAAATCACAGGTCACCATCTGTAAGTTTTATTGGTTGTACCTCTTTGTAATTGATGTTCCTTTTATGATTTGTATATAGTTTCAGAATCTTTTTGAAAGCTGCTTTGTTTGCATGGAAGTTTTACGATTGTTCTGGCGCACTATCTTTTTTAAATGTACAGTTTTGTAGCAGAAAATAGTGGGCCACCATTTATCGTTTATCAGATTTTCTCATTACAGAACCGGACCAATTGACCATTGTATGCTAATTGCCGACAATAAAATGTCTGATAATATAATATATTTTATTAGCAGTCTCAGTCGTTGCACTGGTATGTGGTGCAAATCTACACCCGGCAACAAGGGTTCCCCATCTGTCGGTGACGACTATGGCAAAATCCGCAAGGAGTGCTCTACGCTCTCTGCAATCCTTTCAAAATGCCAATCAGTGACCTCGCGGTTGGTCACGTAATCACATTGCCACGCACAAAAGCAGATGCAAACGTGACAATCATCTTGTTTTTATTTATTTTTAAATTTTTTTTGGAGCCTACTCTCGACACACAGCAAGAGACAACTTACAGAGACTGTTGGATTTTTTCTTGTGTGTATTTTGGGGACATCTGGTGAGTCAACAGCAGCCGGCAGCCAGTCTTACACTGCCTTCCACCAACAACTAAGATTTCTGTTTTAATAGTAGAGCGCTTGTTTTGCCGGTCGACTGTTTGTAGCGTGTTCCAAAAATGTCCAACCATGCAAGTCTGTTGAATGCAGTGGATCGATCGCATTGAAGGATAGCCACGATCATTGCCTCTGTTGTCTTGGGTGTAGACATGCTAAGGCAGCGATTGAGGGATCAGACTGTGTTTATTGCCCAGTTTTGTCCAGCAATGCACTTAAGGCGAGGTTGGTGTACTTTCAGGTGAGACCTAGTCGACTGGAACAGGATACTGCTCCGAGGTCGAGCCGTAACGTCCAGGTAGGTCTCCACCTAAGCTCCCTTTGTGCCCCACCGCTAAGTCCGTTAGTTTACGGCCCTGCTATGGAGTTTCAGGAAGCCTGGTGGGAGCTTCCCTCTAGTTCCCTTGGCCTCAAAGGTTGAGTGTATCAGTACCTGTAACAGAGATGGCTCTGTTGCCTGTGGCTGAAGCGCTGCGAGATGCCAGGGCTACAGATCATCTGTCCTCATCCTACTAGACCTCTCTGCTGCGTTTGACAGTCAACCATCAAATCCTTCTCTCCACTCTCTCTGCGATGGCCATCACTGGCATTGTACGATACTGGCTTGAGTCTTATCTCACTGATAGATCTTTCAGTGTTGGGTGGAGGGGTGAAGCCAGCGTTCAGAGAAGGAACAGCGACTCGTAGTTCCGTCCCGCAAAGGCAGAAAATCTCTTAGCAGAACCTTCTCTCTCACTGTCTCTGGCTGGTGGAACAAACTCCTGATTCAGTCAGGAGAGCTTTCAAAAAGCAACTGATAACTCTTCAGTGATCACCTACTATAAAAAAAATCCTCTCTTTATTTTCTTTCTGCTTTATTTTCTTTCGGTTTATTGATCAGTTGATACAACTTCTATTATGAGCAAGCTGAGATAGACTTTGACTGTGAAAAAATTGCAGATTGTCTCTCCCTTTACTGTAAGTCACTTTGGACAAAAGCGTCTGCCAAATGCATGAATGTAAATGTAAAAGTATAAAGAAAGACATTTTTCCCCGACAGTTTTATTGCCAATCGAAGCCACTAAATACTGAACTTGTAAACAGTTAACAACTGTACAGAAATCTTCTTAAAATTAAATTTTTTTTAACTTAAAATAAGGTTGCAAAGCTTCATAAATTATTTTTAAATCTGGTAGTACAAATAAGAAAATGAAACTGAAATGAAAAGTCCAGACAAGTCCTGAAATTATATGACACAACAGCAGTTTGACGTAGGCATCAAAAATACAAGGCAAAATTTTTTAAGTTTGCTTGAATTGAACAATGACCTTGTTCTCAAAGTTTGTACTATCCAGCCCTGCACATTTTGGGGTGAACAGGTGCCCAGCACCTAAAAAGGTGCTCACACGCTGCAAAAGCAGGAAGAGTGTTTTCAGTTTTTTCACCGCAGGAAATGAGTGAAGCAATCCCTTCTCTTCAAGCACAAGCCATAAAAGCACTCAGCCATTGCTCTGCAGTTACGCACTTAGAGAATGTTTTAAAAGAGAAATAAAAAAAAATTCAGGAGGAGGGCTAATCATTTTCCTGTACTGCATGTATTTTACATACATTATATCTAAACCAATAATACGCTGACATAGAAGGTTGATGCCCCAGGCAAAATCTGTGTTCCCATGGGATACAACTCTAGCTGTTGTGATTGATTAAAAACGTTAAACTTTAAACGTTAAAAAACGTTAACGTTTTTTTAAGCGTTAAAAAAAAAAAAAAAAAAAAAACGTTAATCTTTCTGTTAAGCTGGCATCTAAACCTTCACTTAAGCTGATGATTAAACTTGTGCGGCAGTAACATTAATAGGCCCTACGTAAATAGTCTGAAATGCACATATATTTCAAAACGTCTATCAGTCATACAGTGCTCATACTACATCACTGACGTTATCAATGATGTTTAGGTCATCAATGCGTGTAGTGATTTTGACCACATTAACGTGACGGATTTGCAGCATTTATAAAGTCTCTATGCCACGTATGTGGGGCAGGTTTGTATTTATTGCAGATTTAACATACAAAACTTACCGGTACCTTGATGTGTTACTTCAAATTTGATGTAGAATTCTTGAAGGCTGATATAGTTTTCGATTCTTTTTGCTGACACATGACAACTCTTCAATGACTCCAGCATCCTTCTCCATGACTAAACAAACCCTGGTGCTAGAGAAAGGCGTGTTGACGTCAGGCTTAGCATATTTTATGCATGATTTTGATTGGACAGTGTAAGTGCCAATCATATAGATAAAAATAAACAAATACAAAAGTAACAACACCAGAATGAAGAAAAATAGCACAGTAAAAGTACCGTTACTGCAGTAAAAATGTACTCAAGTAAAACATTTTAAAACTACTCACTAAATTACTCAGTTACAGTATTTGTAACTTGTTACTTTACACCCTTGGTCCCGGCCCATATTTTTGTTTCCACCGAGTGTCAGTATCAGTTCTGACTGGGCTTAATGTTAGATGTGTCATGTTTGCTCTCTTTGGGAAATAGAGTAAACTTGAGAATCAGAAGGGTCTTTAGCTCTGAAGTGCCGCCATGTGGTCGGAGACATCAAACACCAAAGAGCGTCATTAAATCTCCATTTCACTCCACCTGGGTGAATGGCCCCCTATGGTTCAGGAATGCAAAGATGCATTTTTTTGTCTCGCCCCAATGTGGCCAGATCCAAAGATGCAAAAATCTAGAAGGAGAGCTGTTTTTTTATGCTGTATTTGTGGAAGGGTCAAACAAAAGGTTCACTAAACACATAACTTCTGCTGAGTTTGTGTAGGTACAGCTAAATTATTTGGAAAGAAATATCCTTCCGGACCCAGTCTTTGATCTGTTGAATCAAAATATCATGGCTTGGTTCTTTCAAACATATTCAGGTAATGGTAATAATAATTAGCTGTTGATGGCTACTATTCGCATAAGGCTCTAATTGCATTAATAAATGTTATTCATTTGTGAACTTTGTGTTGCCATAAACATCATGTGATCATGTTTGTTGAAAGGTGAATTGTTAGGGAAAGTGTAACACCAGATTATCATAAAAAATAATTCTTGATACAGGTCAGAGTGATAAGAGTCATGCAGGAACATTTGGAGGCCAAGTCTGGCACAGAAACTGCTTGTAAACACTACTTCTAAAACAATTGTCTAAACTGCAAATAATTGTTATCAATCAAAATGTTTCATATAGCACTTTTTAGCAGTTTAAACAGCTTCACAAAGGCTTAATGTGGATTAAGAGTTCGATAGGAATTCCTACTGGATAATTGTATGGGACAGAAAGCGAACTATTTCCCAGCGATGGGTTGCGGCTGGAAGGGCATCCGCCGCGTAAAACATATGCCAGAGAGTTGGCGGTTCATTCCGCTGTGGCGACCCCGAAAGGGAAGAAAGCCGACATGAAGATGAATGAAGAAAGCGAACTACCATATACTGCTATCTTTTTAGTTTTTGATATAACAAAATTATAAATAAATAATTAAATATATAAATTAATAAAACATGTATGAAGAAACCTTGTGTACAGAGAAACCAGGCACGCACACACACACACACACACACACACACACACACACACACACGCACAAACACCCACTCATGCACACGCACACACACACTGAGAAAAGATCTCCCCCAGTGAGAAACCCTCTGTGAGGTCACAAAGAGCCTCACTGGTTTAGCCAGGTGCTAATCACCTACCTGGCATAAAGCCTCTTTCAACTTAAGATACATCATGAACAGACTGCTGCTGTAAAAGTAAACAGCGGTCAGAACATGGGAACATAAAAAAAAACTAATAAACAAGTGATTTTTCACTTGTACAAAGTTGCTTGTCAAGTTACTGTCAAAGCTAAGAAAGTGTTTCAAATACAGTGTAAACTTTTCATATGAATTTCTCACATTTCACAATTAAGTGACAATGTGAGGCACAATTTCAATGCATCTGATAGTCACCTGTTTTTCTCAAAATTAGAGAAACTGATGTGTTTCTGCGGGTCTTTTTGCAGCCTATTTGATGTCACATTTCATGTTCACAAAGTCACATTTCATGTAGGTGACAGAACTAGTGTAAAAGCAATAGCAATGTCTGCAAAGAGGTGTAAAACAAAACTCAGAATTACACACAAGAGTAGGTATCGTTTGTTATGTTTGTTTTGTTTTATTTTTTGTTTTAAGCTGAATTAAGTTATTAAAGTAATGTAATATTCAATACAATTTTGAGCTTATTGAGCTTTCTACATGAAGTCTCAGGAAAACATCGGGGAAACTTCCAGAAAGTCATAGCAGCAAACTGTGGGGTTCTTTTCGTGATTCAATCAGTTATCCCGAGACAACCTTTGCAATCAGAAAGCAAGCATTTGTTTCTCGTTGATCTTTAACCCTTCACTCTCACAGCAGACGTCAGAGGTGTGTTTGTGTGTCAGACCTGCATTCTTGATCTGAGTGTCTCTAATCAGTCATGAGTCTCTCTGCATGCTGCAAGCTGCTTCAGTTCAATAATAAAGGTGTAAATAATGCTAAGCTAGTAGATTTTAAATAGTAGGTAAGATAAGAACTGGTAGATTTGTTCTTCATATAGATGATTATCCAGTTGTATGTTTTGCTGTTGATGAAAGAAGATCATTCATTTTCACCAAGAAGTCTGTGGTTACTTTAAGTATGTGCATCAAACTAAATTACTCTTCTAGTAGTTATATCATTCACTTTAAAGGGCTAATATTACTGAAACACAACTCCAGATGGTTAAAGAAGATGGAGCGAGCGTTTGCACTCCGGCTCTCAGAGCTAAAGCAGATCTTCTGAGATGTTCAGGACTACACAAGCGCACAACATATTTAATAACATGTTTAATCACAGAACAGATGCCTCAAACCACAGGAGTGTTATTGCTGCAGACTCGCTCACCTCGTACAAACACAAAAAGCACCAGTTTTGGAAAAACTACTGTTTGAGCCTCAGTTAAACGATAAAGTTTAGAGAGTTAAACAGTTGTTTTTAAAACTGGAGAGAGAATTTTCATTTATAAAAGACATTATTCTTATCTTTGTGTGAGCGTTATTTCCCAGCCATTACAAAAAAGCAGTGAAGTCTAAAGAGTTTGGAACAATAATCTTCTGATTGGTTGATTTAACCTCAAAGGGTGAAGAGTCTACTGCCCTCTTTTCCCTGGAACGTTTCAGATTGTTTTACCCGGTTTCGTGTGGATGCAGCTTTTTTTTTTAACCCGTGCTTGTGTGGATGTGATTTATTTTGTAAACGGGGTAATTAAAAAAAAAAAAAAACAGTTTAAAAAAAATAACCGGGTACGTGTGAGCCTGAGAATGGTGAGCTGTTTTCAACTGAGCACAGTATAGCGTCACAATGTAATTTCCCGCCCCTGAATATTGATTGATAGTTGTACCTTAGTTCACGCTTTGTCAGATTCGGTTTATAGGAACTCTGTTTCAGGATGATCATCTCAGCACCGAAGTCTTCATCATCATCTACTCGCTGATGAGCATCAGAGCTTCCATATGTTTAGTTGAGTTTCGCTCATGTTTCGAATACTCAATATTCTCATTATATCATTGACAGAGCAAATGGCAACAAGAGACGAGACATCACAACTAATTTCCATATTCAGCAACATGTCCCTAAAACAGCATAAATCCAGGCATGTTCAGTAGAACCAGAAGATCAATATCACCTCTTTTTATATACTAAGAATATTGGCTCTTTAATGTTTCTAATAAGTATGTGCAAAGGATATGGTGGTTTATGAATGCCTTACATTGATAAGAATGAATAAGAACAGCACAATGTTTCTCATCTCCGAATTATTAAATTAATTATTTAAGTATCTATAGATTTTTTCCTAACTGATTCCAAAGTGAAGATTTAATTATAACTAGCCATTTTTTTATACAATCAGTTGAACATTTTAAAATAGGTTTGTAATTAAGTTTGAGTCTCTCCTGAGCGAATGGCACTCTTGAAGCAGTGCCACTCACTAAACACGCTGAGCAAAGCAAACCAAGACAAGGTAAAAGTTTAGGTCTCTGTAGTTAATTGAGAAACGAATCTAGCCACAGGGGTTTCAAGCCAGTGACTTCTGTGCTGGTCCCAAGCCCGGATAAATAGAGAGGGTTGCGTCAGGAAGGGCATCCGGCGTAAAACATGCCAAAACCAAATATGCAAGTCATCAATTCGATTTCCATACCGGATCGGTCGAGGCCCGGGTTAACAACGACCGCCACCGGTGCTGTTGACCTACAGGGTGCCGGTGGAAATTGGACTACTGTTGGTCAAAGAAGGAGAGGAGGGAGAAGGATTCGTAGGCAGAGAGAGAAGAGGAAAGGCAAGAGTATAGGTCTGAGAATAGGGACTCTCAACGTTGGTACAATGACCGGGAAAGGTAGAGAGCTGGCGGACATGATGGAGAGAAGGAAGGTAGATATTCTGTGTGTGCAGGAGACCAGGTGGAAGGGTAGCAAAGCGCGTAGTATTGGAGGGGGATACAAACTGTTTTACTATGGTGAGGATAGGAAGAGAAATGGGGTAGGAGTGATCCTGAAGGAGGAGTTTGTGAGGAATGTTTTAGAGGTGAAAAGAGTGTCTGACAGGGTGATCAGTTTGAAGTTAGAGATTGAAGGGGTGATGTTGAATGTAGTGAGTGGTTATGCTCCACAAGTAGGCTGTAAGCTGGAAGAAAAGGAGAGATTCTGGAGTGAGTTAGATGAGGTGACGGAGAGTATTCCCAGACGGGAGAGAGTAGTGGTGGGAGCAGACTTCAACGGTCATGTGGGCGAGGGCAACAGAGGTGATGAGGAAGTGATGGGCAGGTTTGGTGTTAAGGAAAGGAACCCAGAAGGACATATGGTGGTGGACTTTGCCAAGAGGATGGAAATGGCTATAGTTAATACTTATTTCCAGAAGAGGGAGGAACATAGAGTTACCTACAAGAGTGGTGGTAGGAGTACGCAGGTGGACTACATCCTAAGTAGACGAGCCAATCTGAGAGATATCACTGACTGCAAAGTAGTGGTAGGAGAGAGTGTAGCCAGACAGCATCGGATGGTGATGTGTAGGATGTTTCTGGTGGTCAGGAAGAAGAGGGGAGGAAAGATGGAAAAGAAGACCAAGTGGTGGAAGTTGAAAAAGGAAGACGGTTGTGAGGAATTCAGACAGAAGCTGAGACAGGCTTTGGGTGGCCAGGAAGAGCTACCAGAGGACTGGGAAACTACAGCAGAAGTGATCAGGGAGACAGGTAGGAAGGTGCTAGGTGTGTCAGCAGGAAGAAGGAAAGAAGATAAGGAAACATGGTGGTGGAATGAGGAAGTACAGGACATCATCCAGAGGAAGAGGCTAGCTAAAAAGTAGTGGGACATCGAAAGGACTGAAGAAAGTAGACAGGACTACAAGGAATCACAGCGCAGAGTGAAGAGGGAGGTGGCAAAGGCCAAACAGAAGGCATATGATGAGTTGTATGCCAGGTTAGACACGAGGGAAGGTGAGAAGGAATTGTACAGAATAGCGAGACAGAGAGACAGAGATGGGAAGGATATGCAACAGATAAGGGTGATTAAAGATAGAGATGGAAGGGTTCAAACGAGTGAGGAGAGTGTGCAGAGAAGATGGAAGGAGTATTTTGAGGAGTTGATAAATGAGGAGAATGAGAGGGAAAGAAGGGGGGAAGAGGTAACAATTGTAGAGCAGGAAGTTGAAAAGATTAGAAAGGATGAGGTGAGGAAGGCTCTGAGGAGAATGAAGAGTGGAAAGGCTGTTGGTAGTGGAAGCTAGGCTAAGAAGGGAAGTGGATATTTGCGAGCAGCAGTATGGCTTTATGCCCAGGAAGAGCACTACTGATGCAATTTTTGCTCTGAGAATGCTAATGGAGAAGTACAGAGATGGTCAGAAGGAGCTGCACTGCGTCTTTGTGGACTTAGAGAAAGCGCATGACAGGGTGCCGAGAGAGGAGCTATGGTCCTGTATGAGGATGTCAGGAGTGGCAGAGAAGTACGTCAGAGTAGTTCAGGATATGTATGAGAGGAGTATGACAACAGTGAGATGTGCTGTAGGTCAGACGGAGGAGTTCAAGGTGGAGGTGGGGCTACATCAAGGATCGGCTTTGAGTCCCTTCTTGTTTGCTATGATGATGGACAGGTTGACAGATGAGGTCAGACAGGAATCTCCATGGACAATGATGTTTGGAGATGACATTGTAATCTGTAGTGAGAGTAGAGAGCAGGTGGAGGGACACCTGGAAAGTTGGAGGTCTGCTCTAGAAAGAAGAGGAATGAAAGTCAGTCGTAGTAAGACAGAATACATGTGTTTGAATGAGAGGGAAGGAAGTAGAACAGTGAGGTTACAGGGGGCTGAGGTCAAGAAGGTGGAGGAGTTTAGGTATTTGGGGTCAACAGTCCAGTGCGACGGGGAGTGTGGAAAAGAGGTGAAGAGGCGAGTGCAGGCAGGTTGGAGTGGGTGGAGAAAAGTGTCAGGAGTGTTGTGTGACAGAAGAGTGTCAGCAAGAATCAAAGGAAAGGTGTACAGAACAGTAGTGAGACCAGCTATGATGTATGTGTTAGAGACTGTAGCAGTGAGGAAGAGACACGAGGCAGAGATGGAAGTAGCAGAGATGAGGATGTTGAGGTTCAGTTTAGGAGTGACAAGGATGGACAAGATTAGGAACGAGCACATCAGAGGAAGAGCTCAGGTTGGTTGTTTTGGAGACAAAGTCAGAGAAGCCAGATTGAGATGGTTTGGACATGTGCAGAGAAGGGATAGTAGTTATATTGGTAGAAGGATGTTGGAGATGGAACTGCCAGGTAAGGGGCAAGAGGAAGGCCAAAGACAAGTTATATGGGTGTGCTGAAGGAGGACATGAAGGTAATTGGTGCAAGAGTAGAGGATACTGAGGCCAGAGTTAGGTGGAAACAGATGATTTGCTGTGGCGACCCCTAAACTGGGAACAGCCGAAAGAAGAAGAAGAAGAAGAAGTTAATTGAGAAACTGCAGAAATAGAAACAGGCAGTTCTGCACCTTTAATAGCAGTTTAGCTACTGAATAGAGGCAATGCCAGCTTTACACAACACAAGAAGTTGCTACAAGAGATGGAACCAAGTCACTACTTGAACCCTTTTACACCCGAGCTGTTGTCGGCGACACAATAGTGACTTGCGCACTTCAAGCTACTGTAGCTCTGATTATTTTCGCACTATTGAAAAAATCTCAACAGATTCTGAAAGCTGGGAAATGGTTCTACATTTACATTACATTTATTACGGTAGTGACAGCATTGTTTGTGTTTCAGGGGCGTGAAGTTTCTGGAGTGTAGGAGAACGGTGAGAGATGATTGATTGATTATGTGTGAACGACTTAAGCAATACTTTAGCTGTTTTTTAGAGGAGGGTTCATTTAAATATGATATTTGTATTGTATATAAAAGTATAGGCATTGTTTTTATTGTAGCTATAGGTTTATTAGCGTTAGATTGTACTGTTTTTATACCGTGTGTGTGATTGTCGCATTCTCGCTGACGTGGTTCTTTTCTTCTTTTGTTCCTCGCATTCGTCCACTGTTTTTTTTTTAGCACACTTGGTGTTAGATTTCAGTGTCAAGACATTTTTAAATATTGGAGAAAGATGTCAAGATGATCTTGACATCAAAGTTGCTTTTATTTGTAAGTTTTTGTTGAAAGATCGCGAGGAGAGCCTCTGGGAGATTTGTGGAAGAGGACAGACAGCAGCGCAGGCAGGGGGCGCTCTGTCACCATCTCAACCTCAGTAAGTGATAGAGTTTTTATACACAGAGTTTAATCACAGCTTTATAACAATAATGTTTTCCAATATATACTGCATTTTTTTCTAATTGACATTATATAATATTGCTTTATCACTGCTCATGCTCTTGAATTCAACAACATTTTGCTTCATTCATTGTTTTTATTTCATCTAATCATTATACATTTTTTTATTTTATCTTTTGCAAATTTTTGTGTAGAAACATATTTTTTTTGACAAATCTTATCTAATCTTGTTTAATGTCTTTATATTTCTAGAGATTGTTCTGATGAAGGAGAATCCTCCTGAGGGTGGAGATGATTCTGTGGCAGAGGACGAAGCTTTAGGGACACAGAAAAACTCCTGAACAAATGAGAATAAAACTACTTGTGAAATGGACCCTGAAAGCCCTGTTCATACAAAACTGTTTGAGTTGATGTAAAACAGTTTGAGGTTCATTTCTGTAATCTCAAAAGTCTTGTTGCTCTACATTTATAGATTTTTATAAAGAGAAACTTGAGGAAGATGAAAATATTTGTTTTACTTTTCTTGTTATTTCACACTGTTCTGAGCCTTTATAACATAATAATAATAACAGATATTTGCCAGATTTTAGAAGATTTATTTAATCTGAAAAGGAAAACTGGCAAAAAAAAATTTGACTCAATGATTAAAACAAGACAATAATACAGACAAACTGTTATAATTAAAGTATCATTATAGGAGTAAAAGAGTTAAATCATGTACCAAGTCCCTCAATTCTCACATAGTCATTTACAAAAGAAACAAAAAACCCCATAATAAGTTACATTTGAATGCTGTTAATTATTTATGTTCTACAGTAGACTGTATAGAAAACTATTATTCCTAAAATTGCACACAAAAATGTTCATTCTTTTTTTCCCTACAACACGTAAAGTTCAGCAGCACCAAGTGTCTCTTTCAGAAAGAAACAGAGATTTTTGGGAACACTTTTTTACATTTTCTTAATGTATAACTAAGAGCGGGTTGTAACAGATCCGTAATCAGTAATTCTTTGCTTACTAGGTTGTCTTCTGTAAAAAGAGCTACTTGGGAACCATGCTCTATGACATATGATTAAAACTGCCAAAACTAAAAATCTCTTTCTTTTTCATCAATCAGACATTAAGAGAAAGTCTAAAAGAATTTACTAAATTTTTGTAGATTAATCTTCTCTACATACACTAATCCAAAAAGTTGTGCCACACCGTGCCACAGCTCGCAGTACCTGGTTTAAGAAGCAAACTATCCCTGACCTTAATTGAACATCAGACTCGCCTGATCTTCATCCCAGAGAAAATCTTTGAGATATTGAGAAGAGCCTGTGATACGCTGCACCTAACAATGCAGAAGAGATGAAGCAATCCGGACTCTCATCACACCTGAGCAGAGCCACATGCAGTGATCCACTCCATGCCACGCGGCAGTGACTCAGTTATTCAGGGAAAAGGAGCCCCAACTAATGATTGTGTTGCACATGCTCATACTTTTTTCAGGCAGGTTTTTATGTAGGTCAGGTGAAAACTTTCATTTCCTTAAAGTGAAGAGCAATAAACTGATTCACTACCTGTAAAAGCTCATAAATCTTACACTGAAAGTGTTTGTTTTGAGGTGGCGCTGTTGAATACCTGGCACATAGTTGATGAGAGTTGGTAAATCTTTTTTGGGACAGAAGCTCAGTTTTTAAAGGGTAAACTGCAAATGCTAATATTTATAATATCATACTTGAAGATATAGGTTTCTGGTGGATAAAAGGAAGTGGTGAATTCTTAAAGTAAATCAATTTTTATTTCTCTTTTGTTTTGTTTTTTTCAGTTGGCTTTGACTGTCCCGTATGCTCAAAGTTCATATGTTCCGAGGAGATAGACGTTCACCTGCTCATGTGCTTCTCTAGTCTCCATTATAATGGTAAGAAAAAATGACATCCTCACTCACGCTTGAGCATCTGGCCGCTTATTTTATCTAGAGCTTGTCATGGAAATTAATACTCAAGAGACATGATTTATGAACACAGCAAAACATGATAAAATCATACCTCAATATCAATGGTTTATATGAAGAGAGAGAGATGTTTTCATAGCAGCATGTTTTATTAACATTTTTTGTAAGCAGTAGATAATCTTACCCATAGCTATAAATGTGAAGGAACACATTTATAGTTTTGCTTTTCCTTGTTCTGTTGTTAGTGCTTTTTCCAGCAGCCGAGCTATAGGAAAGCTATTATAAGCTGGAAGTTATCATCTAACAACCTTCAAAATATCTTCTTTCAATTTTTAATTACATTGGAAATACTCATGTAGATTAAAAGCTGGTGTGTGTGATGCTTAGTTGTTTTATTTGGCTGGTCTTTTTCTCCCTTCTTCTATTCGCTAGATGATGTGTTGTTGCATGACTCCGGTGAGTGCTCCATCTGCCTGGAAGAAATGATTGCGGGAGATCTTATCGCTCGTTTACCGTGTCTCTGCATCTACCATAAAGGGTTCGTGAAGCTTTCAACTGTTTGAAATGTTCTCTACCTTCTAGTGTTCATTTAGTACATACCAATAAAACGATTGTTTATGTGCTTACATCTTAAACAAGTTTGCGCCGTTGTGCTTTTATGATTCCGTAGTTTTGCCCCAATTCGCATATTGTTTTTCTAGATAGCTTTTTTTTCTTGTTTCTTTTTCATCCTGAGCAAGCTATTTTTAGTGGCAGCATTAGACTACGTTCAGACTGCTGCTCTTAACATGAAATTCAGATTTTTTGGGGTGAAATTCTTTTTTTTCTTTTTTTTGTGTGATATCATTCACATTACAAATAGTATGAGCCTGCTATCCGTCTTCTGTGTGAATGAAATTTGAGGGCTCAAATGTGACACGCATGGGCAGTAGAGGTAACTACATCCCTCAGAATGCACTACTTACAATGAAGTGCACTCTTGAGGCTTTGTGGGTGCAAATATCTGATCAGAGCCAACTTTAACAATATTAAGAAAATATTGATACTGAAAAGTACATATAATATGGTATACTATCGGGAAGCGAAGTTAAAAGTGTTCAAATAACAACCGTGACTTCATTAAGCTGCAAATGAGTCTTTGGGCTTTTCCTCAAACTATTTCAGTACAACAACATTTTCTGTCTGTGAGAACTTGGGCTGTATGATTCAAAACCAAGATAAATATGACCTGGCTGTTCTGACTGAGGTCACATTGCAAAGAATCTGATAGGTTTTGGATTCAGAGGCTCGTATGAAGGAGATCTGTGTCGGGTTTGAAAAAATAAGAATTGAGCTGTTCAGACTGCACTTAAAATATCTGATACAGGTCACATAAGGGCAAAAAACATAGTCTCAACGTAGCCTAAAGCAAAAAAGGCCCTAAATATTGCTTTTACATCTAATCTCTGAACACAAAGTTGTTTCTTGTTGCTTGATTTACACAGTATACTGGTGACTTATAAATTACTCAAAACGGGTGTTACTTTGCTTAGTACTCCCCAAAAAAAGAATAAATGGCACAAAAAACATCTTCTGTTGAAATAATCCCAGTTTATTTTTCAGGTGCATTAATGAATGGTTTGAGGTCAGCAGGTCTTGTCCTGAACATCCCACAGATTAACGCACACAGGTTTGATCTCAAACTATCTTGTTTTAACAATATCAAAGCATAAGCATAAGCTCCTCAAAGTATAATTTTTATTTTTCTGTTTATTTTCAGAAGAAGAAGTGAACTTGATTCTTTAGATTATGCTGACGCCATTGTTGTGCCAAATGTAGACGAGGGCTTGCATTTATTTGCATTTGGAGAACCCATCATTTCCAATGAAGTTCTTGGAAAAAGATTGACGTTCAGGATTACTGTATTTTTTTTGCACAGGAAAGTAGTTCTAATGAAACCACCAGGATGGAGAGTATACAGTTTAAAAAGTACTGAATTGTTATAGTGTAAAAATCTGATTATGTTGTTAATTGTTCTGGTGCCTTGTTTAGTATATATAGCCATAAGAAAATTTCATGTACATTGAAAAATAAACATACATAAAATCCAAACTGGTGATCTAATTTTGCCCAATGCCATTTTGTCCAGTTTCTCACAGGCAGTGAAGAAGAAGAGACTTTATTTGATTTACTGACAACAAAAACGTCTGTGATTACTTAGATGGATGTCTAATGCTGATGGTTATCTTATCGTGTACAATAACATAAAGCAAGAGCGAATGTGTGGTAACATTCTATGATGCTAAGAGCCGTACTCACCCCCTAGGCAACCAGAGACTTACTAACCACCTTGCGATTGTGACCAGGGAACATTCGTCTCCATTCCCTATTTAGGGACTGGGGTTACGAAACTACCTGTAGACGTTCCCCTTCTAGTGACGACTATGGGAACACCCCTCCAAAATGCCAGAACTTAGGTTCTTTTCCATCGGCCTACGGTCAGGCAAGCCGGGCACATCGATAGTCCAGCACCAAGTGGGTGCCCTGCCTCAAGTCACAGACTTAATTTTTAATTGGCAGTCTGTCATTATGTAAACCTCTCTTACTGACTCATACCAGAGAAGGGAGTCATTGATCCCTGAGCTTGAAGGGATATGCGCGGAGGCCAAACTTCAAAGGTATAGTATAGTATAGTTTGTATATAGTTTAGTTTGTCTCCCGTGCTTGGGGTCATTAAGAGATGCGACCGGTAGTCCCTGATAGAGAGCACACATTTGGACAGTGCATAGGACTACTCCGTTTAATCTACTACGCCTGTTGGGGCGAGAGGAGGCAAGAAGCTGGAGGATATCTCCAGGAGCAAAAATATATCACAATATATTTATCACTAAGGAATGGCGCAAGCCAAGCTTGACACCCCTTCATACAGTTCAGACGATGCTGCCACCAGCTAGCATGGCTGAAGAGACGGATTCAACGCTCAGGTTATTGTACCTGGCGAAGATGTTGAGTGTCGACCAACCCACAGCCTTGCAGATTTCTCCCAGCGGAGTCCTCTTGCCAACGCCTAGGGGGCCGCGACACCCCTGATAGAGTCGGCTCTCAACTGCAGGGAGCAAGGCACGTTGGATGCTGCGTATGCGGTAGAGATGGCCTCCAGTGCATACAAAGCAGTTGACCAGTGGGCCAACCACTGTTTGGACATACAAAGAGCTGACCAGAACTTCTAAGATTCCGGGTCTTCTTACATAATGCTTAGACTGAGCAATTGTGACCAGGGGTTGGTGCTGCCTCCTCTCTGGGCAGAGCTTGGAGGTTCACTAATTTTGAAGGGGTTGGTAGAAACCTTGGAGTCATATCCAGGCCTGGGTTTAAAAATAACGAGTATTACCAGGCCCGAACTGAAGCAGGTCTCGTCGACAGAGAGTGCCTGCAGATCCCCCACCCCCTTAATCGAGGCTAACGTGACCAGGAGTGCTGTCTTAATTAACAGGAACTTAAGCTCTACTGATTCAAGCAGCTCAAAAGAAGGACTTGGAACATGTCTTTTTAGGACAATGAGAAGTAGGGGTGGTCCAATCGACCCAAGTATCTATAGTATAAATACTGATGTCGGAATCGGATCGAATCTAGCCCACTAAAATAAATTTTTAGCCCGTGTTGCTTCTGAGCGGCGTCTTGTGATCATGTGACTCAACAGTGACAAGCATGCGCAAGCACGAGCGCTCTGATTCCGAATTCAAAAAAAAGATGACAGACAAAAAGAAAAAAATAGTGCCTCTGTTTCAAGCTATTGGACAAACACATAGAATGCTGATATGTTAGTAAAAAAATTTTAAAAACTATCCGTTACCGAGGTAACTCACAAACAAATTTGGATAAACATTTGAGAAGTCAGCTTGAAAAAGAGAAGTCAGAGCTTCAAAAGAAACAAGAGTGAGGAGAAGAGCGGTCCTTTATTTTTTAATTAATCACAATTAAACGCAATAACAAGACTGAAGCTTTTTTAAATCTATAAATGTAAAGTGTTAATAATTGACGTAAACTGAAGACAAAGAAACTATTTAAATTCAAAATGATTGTTTACTGATTTTTTTTTCTTTAACTTGAAGCACAGGTTTTGTCATATAAACAACATAACTGTAATAAACCTTCAAAATCCTCCAAATGAACTTTTTGCTTCTTTTCTTTGGTGGCTGTTAGTTTGTGGTCTCTTTAGACTCTTGTTTTCCAGGACTCTTAACAGATTTCTTAGTGAAGCCTCTTTCCTTTCACCTTTGGGAAGAAACTTTAGGTCTTTAAACCTTGGATTAATTGTAGTAGCGATCTTCATCCGTGTGAGATTAGTGCTGTCCTTGCTTTTAGATATAGTCTGAGGTAAAATAATTTTTCTATTTAACAACACCATGTGCAGAGTTATTAGGCAAATACATTTTTTGACCACATCATCCTTTTTATGCATGTTGTCCTACTCCAAGCTGTATAAGCTTGAAAGCCTGCTACCAATTAAGTATATCAGCTTATGTGCATCTGTGTAATGAGAAGGGGTGTGGTCTAATGACATCAACACCCTATATCAGGTGTGCATAATTAGTAGGCAACTTCCTTTCATTTGGCAAAATGGGTCAGAAGAGAGACTTGACGGACTCTGAAAAGTCTAAAATAGTGAGATGTCTTGCAGAGGGATGCAGCAGCTTTGAAATTGCCAAGCTTTTAAAGTGGGATCACAAAACAATCAAGCGTTTCATGGCAAATAGCCAACAGGGTCACAAGAAGTGCGTTGAAAAAAGAAGGTGTAAAGCAACTTCCCAAAATGGTCAAGGTAAGGAAAACTGAAAAACGACCACCACTGAACAACAGACACAAGATAAAACATTAAGACTGGGCCAAGAAATATCTTAAGACTGATTTTTCTAAGGTTTTATGATCTGATGAAAGGAGAGTGAGTCTTGATGGGTCAGATGGAAGGGCCCGTGGCTGGAACAGTAAAGGGCAGAAAAACTCTGATTCTGGCGCCAGCAAGGTGGAAGTGGAGGTGGGGTACTGGTATGGGCTGGTATCATCAAAGACGAGCTTGTGGGACTTTTTCGGATTGAGGAGGGAGCCAAGCTCAACTCCCAGTCTTACTGCCAGTTCCTGGAAGACACCTTCTTCAAGCAATGGTACAAGACGAAGTTGGTATCTTTCAAGAAAAACTTAATTTTCATGGAGAACAATGCTCCATCACATGCCTCAAAATACTTTACAGCATGGCTGGCCAGTAAAGGTCTAAAAGATTAAAAAATAATGACATGGCCCTCTTGTTCACCTGATCTGAACCCCATAGAGAACCTGTGGTCCTTCATGAAATGTGAGATCTACAAGGAGGGAAACCAGTATACCTCTCGGAACAGTGTCTGGGAGGCTGTGGTTGCTGCTGCACGAAATGTTAATAGTGAACAGATCAAGAAGCTGACAGAATCCATGGATGGAAGGCTTTTTAGTGTCCTTTTAAAGAAAGGTGGCTATATTGGTCCCTGATTTGTTTGTTTGGTTTTTGAATCTCAGAAATGTGTATTTGTAAATTTTGAGATGTTATATTCATAATAATTTAATTATAAATGTAAGATTTTTTTTTATGTATTTGGTAACAGTATTGATATTGGCGATAATGAACCTGTAATTACTTGGTATCGGATCGATCGCAAAACCTGTAGTATCTCCCAACCTTAATGAAAAGGTTCCAGGAGAGAACCAAGGATGGCCTAGATGGTCTAATCCTTCTGTATTCTCTGAGAAATCTGACCATTCCCTTGTGTTGTCCCAGCATGTTCAATCGGATGGTGGTAGGCAGAATCGCGGTTATATAACCTTTAGGTTGGATGTATACAGTCCTCTGTCCAACTCTCTTGGAGGAAGGTTAGCACAAGTTCAAGACAGCTACTCATGTCTGCTTGATGAGAGTGACTAACCGACCCCATTTGCCAGCATAACAAGCCCTAGAGAAGAAGCACAGACAAGATACAGTGACTAAACCACAGATGTGTGATAATCAGGGCTCCTCCATTCTTGAGGTGCTAGACATGGAGGTTCCATTCCTGGGTCAGTAAGTGTTACCGCAGGGGATAGGTCACAGACAGACTGTCACAAGGAAACAGAGTTCAATGAGTCAAGGTCGCTAGGCCAATACAGACCAGTACCTTGATCTTGCACCTAAGGGATGCAAGCAAGCTTTGGGAAAAAACTCGTAAAATTGCCATTCCTGATCGTGATTTCCAGTAAGACTGCACCAGCTGGGGACATGGACTGCTACTAGAGACAGACACCAGCGCTGGTCCAGAAGACCAGTCTGCGAGTGAGGGTCGACAAACGGGGTGACCCAGGGAGTTCAATGTTGCTCTTCATATGTGGTGGCCTCCTGACCCTTCGCTGATGGCGAAGCTTTCGTGGCAGCTGGACTCCCTGCACGACCTGTCCTGGGTCCGCTTGTGTTGGACCTGTTTCCCTGATGATGACGGGGAACCTCTATACAGGCCTGCTCCTCCATTGACTCAACTCACCCGCTTAGGTCGCTATCTTGTGCGATGGGGTTGAACATTAGTGTAGAACAAAGGAGATTTTCTTCGGCATCAAGAAAGAAGGTTACCTGTGATGTAATTTCTTAAAAAGCATCATGAGTTCTGCCAGTCCCTCTGCTTGTTCCCTGATCGCAGAGACCCATGGCGTGAGTCCTCTATAGTGACACAAAAGAGGCCATCTGCAACCACGGGACCTTGAGAAAATGCTTACAGACCACAGATGTTACCTCTAGACCACTAAGGTTCTATCGTGTGGCCTGTCTGGCCTTAATAAGGTTTCTGTAGCATCCCCCTTCATGCATCTGTTCTGTGCATTGGCCTGAGCACCTTAAGGCTGCTGTAGCATACAGGACAGCATAGGCTTCTGCAGTCAGGTCCAGCAAAAAGCCAAGCTGGCAGGATGTTGTATGGGCAACATGCACCTCAGAGCCGTTCTACCTAGAAATTGCTTAAGACCCCATGCTGCCGCACCATCAACATGGTGAGATAAGGGAGACTGGCTAACCTCGATGTAAGAAGCACTCTCCAGAATATAATCAGCTCCAGCTGCACTTCCGGGAAAAACGGGAATGGGGCAGTTGCGGGAATCATCCCAAAAAGGCCCACAAATCACAAGCCCATTCAAGAGATTTCAAGCTTGAGGTCTGCAGTCGCTCAGTACTGAATTTCTCTGAGTGCCCCGGAAGCAGCTAGCAATCTCCTCCACTGCACAAACTGTGCTGTCTCCTTCTGGTGATGGGCCATCTCTCTCCGATGTAACAATGGAGATCACATGATCAAATATACAGAAGATGCAATTGCACATCATCTGTCATTTAACCGGAGTGGACGGTGAATGCACGGGGGAGTGGGAAGCCTGCAACTCGACACCTGATCACCACAAACTCGATGCAACTGGTTTTTGCGAGTGGAGCTGTAACATTCCTGTTGATGGCCTGAATTACTCCAGCCTCAATCTTAATGCATTACCAACTTGAACAGTGCAATAACACAGTCTAAGCCTTCAAAGCCACCCTCAAAAAGTGTAACGTTACATGCCAAATGCTCGAGACTGCCCTCATGGCGATCCATTGTCTCCAGAGGGTCTGTATGGTCAATGTGGTAACATATTTTAGCAGACAGTTGATCAGAAAACAAGTGCTCATATTTACAAACAAAGAAACTTACTTGGTTGGTGTTTAGAAAGCAGTGAAGACCATATAGACCTGGGGCATTCAACAACTCTTACACTCTGATGCAGGAGGAACATCTCGTTAGTTGCCATAATCTCGTAATCCGCTTGGAAAATTGTTATTAAAGCTGAAAAACGTGTTTGGTCCTTCGCATGCTGTTCGCGAGGATGAGGTTTTACAGGTCCAAGCAAAAACAAAATGTTACGACATATTCACTCCTGCTTTATGGCAGCGTACGCGATGATGTAACCATCAGCGTTACGTGCTGATTGGTCTTTTGCTAGTGTGCGATGAGAGTTAAGCTCCCCTAGTGATGCTCCCATAGTAATCTCCGGCCTACAGCTAGTGAGTTACTAAAGGACAACAGCCAACTACAGCGGTATGCAAAAGTTTGGGCACCCCTGTAAATCTTCACGATTTTCTTTCTTAAATCATAGCTTGTCTGGAGAAAAAATCTCAGTTAAATATATAATATAGGAGAAATCCAAAAAAACCTTCTGCCAAAATCCAGACTCTAACTGGAAGTTACAGAAGCGTTTAGAGGCTGTTATTTCTGCAAAAGGAGGATGCACAAAATATTGAGTTCATTTTTCTTTTCTGAATGCACATGCTTAATTTTGTTTAAATGATACTTGCACACTTTCCATAAATCATATAAACTTTATTTCACTTCTAAAATATCATATATGTTGTCTCCTATATGATATATTTAACTGAGATTTTTTATCCAGATAACCAATGATTTATAAAGGAAAATCATGAAGATTTACAGGGGTGCCCAAACTTCTGCTAACAAATGTATAATGGAGCAAGGGGCCCTAGATTAAACGCTTACAAATTATGTGTTATGTGTAAACTAGTTATACTTTATTTTTCAACAGTAAATATTTGTTGTGTTTTTAGGGTTAAATCTTGGTCCTATATAGCATCCTAAAACTGTGTAATGTGCTAAATTTATAATAGTATATATATATATATATATATATATATATATATATATATATATATATATATAAAATCTGTTAAACTCGCTTTTACAAAACCATTAAGTGAAGCATTGATGGTAATGCTTAGGGTGCTTTACTGAGTAAGATGCGCGGAACACAAATGACGTCACATCCATGATGACGCGAGATGTCATGCTCTCGCGAGACTTTGAAGGTGAAAGTGAAAGCGACCTGTTTACATGAAAATGAGAAAAACGCTTTTGCCATGAATAAGTTTTTTATTTTAAATTTTAAAAATACGTTACATTATTTTTAAATGAGGTTACCTGGCGCATTGCTTTACTTTTAATCTGATAGAGAAAGCTGAAGGTAATGTAATTATCTGCCTTAACTGTTTTTTCCCCTGTGTGAATCTGTTCCTCTACTGTAGATCTACTGTAGATATGGTATAGAATATAAAGATTTTAATAACATCACACAATCTTGCTATTTTCTACAACCTATATTTCTATATTTAATGTTTATAACTGCAAAATTGTTTGTTTTTCAATTACTTCTTCTTATGTTTTTATTGCTTCTATCTAAATATCGTGTGTTGTTGATGAAGGACATTGTTGTGAAATTATTATAAACGTGACTATTTTGATGCAATGCAGTAATTAAAATATGTTTTTTAAAATAATGCAATAATAAATTTGAATCTTTGAGTGCCCGCAGAAGAAATATCTTAGCTAATTGTTTCGCTGTAATAATCATGTTAGAAAGAAATAATATGTTGAACAGAAAAACACATCTTCATATTCTTGTTCTCTTTATATATTATTCATGTTCTTTCTGAATAAAGAGAAGCACTTCTACCCAATTATTTAGCTTGATCAGAGCAGGAACTCAAAGAGCAACTCACTATTTTTTTTAATTTTTTTTATTTGCTTATTTTTAAACTACATGCATTTGAACAAAACATTATTTGATCTGTCATACATGAGCGATCGGCAAGATGTTTTGTAATGCCTGTATACATCTTCCTTGGTTAGAAATGTTATAGATGAGGATTCAGCCTTAACAATGTTATCATACTGTACAAGGTTTTCTATTTTTTCAGAGATTCACCCAAGGAGAAGAAATATTGAGTGAGCGATGGAGGAGACACAAACTTCATCAAGGTGCAGCTTTATAAACATAACACTATTTACATTAAATAAGAAAGAAATAATGGCTGAAAAAGTTGGAACTGTAACCTAATTATAGGAGAAGAGGTTAGTATTATGCGATTGAAATAGCAAGAGCCATTCTTCCATGTTAGTGTGGTGTGCAGCATAAGCCTCATGGGCAACCAGTCTAAAAATGTTATTTTGTCATCGCCAGTCATTCTGTTACTATTATATTATTACTATAATAAGAGGACCACTGTATTTAGACTGTAATAAACTATTAAAAATTCAAATGGAAGCACATTTAGGTTGAGGGATCTAACTTTATTGAGGTACATTTAAATTTCTTCAATATAAAAAAACTGGCAGAAAACATCTGTTTTTTCTCTTTTTTTTTAAAACAGCCATTTTCCTTGATCAATATAAACGTACAGAACTTTTAATAACTATAATTATTATAGAAGGAATTAAAGCTATGTCTGTATTCTAGAACGCTATAACGTAATAAAAGGCTCAAAGACTCGAAGTCTTCAGTGGTATTTGAACTCTGATCTGAGGAGCACGTAGACTTCTCGTTCTGTGCACTGCCCTCTCTATCAGGAGCTGGTGGCTGCTACACCTGAATACGACGTGCTCGAGCTTGGGCTCAACACAAACACTCTGTGATTTAACCATGTGTTTTAGTAAAGAAGCCAAAGTCTTACCTTCTTCATAGACCAACCGAAAAAGATAAGGATAGCTGGCAGGTGTTCAGGATATAATGTCACCAGTTCAATCAGTAGACTATCTCAGAATGCAATGCTGGTTTCAAAATACAGATAAAACCTGTAAATCAGGAAAAATAGTGGAAGAGTTAACAGACACAGAGGGATAATGTTTTGTGTTCTCTTAGTAGGTTAGTTGGACCTCAGAGAGCTTATTTGTGTTTCGTTTCATTATTTCATTATTAATTTCTGTCTGTTTTGATGTTGGAAACGCAGAGAGAAATCTAATTGTGACGAGCCTAGCTGTGTGTCCATCAAGAGCGACAGATCTATAGGGAACCCTCCGAATTTTGCTGGAGAAGAGAAATCCGATCACTTGAGGTAGAGTCTCTGTGTCTGTTTAAAGGCTATGTCTGTACATGAAGCTCTGTCATTTACTCTGAATCAAACGAAGTTCTTTTGACCATCTTACAGTCAGAGATCAAACACTTTAAAGCCCTGCAGAGTCTCAGTGAAGAGAGGTGGCGCTGAACAAGAGACCTCTGATCATCACAGGTGAACGAGCTGTTTTTCAGCCATTGAATGGTTTCTTTCTGGTGATTGTTACATTTTTTTTCCTATTCGATTTCATAGATTATTGCTTATGTATATTTTACTGTGTTTTGGAGTGATCCATTGAATTCCGTTTATCACAGTTCCATTTTGATTCTATGTAGAGACATATATTGAACTTTATTTATGATTCTTTACAATACCAAGTGATGTATATAAAGTGAATAAAAATGAGAACTGTTCAATGACTTAGTGATACGTTCTGGATGGATATATATTTGTGATTACAACAGAATATATATCTCAACATCTCAACACACAAAAAGTCATGTTCATTCATGCATTTCATTCTGTTTTTTATTGTATCAAGTTATCATTTCCTCAACTTTACTATCGCTAAGAATGCGTCTCTCAAAAAATACAAAAAAACACATTCTACAGGAGCAGAGATTTCAGTATTACATTGTATTTGATTTGCTTGTTTGTAGTTTGTGTGATATGTACCGCACTATAAACTATTAAGCAAATTACTTTATTTAGCAACTTCCTTGCAATTTTGTGCATTTTTATTTCACTTCAATTATTTCCTGACATTCCATTTTTTGTCAGCTGCATGCAATTCTTACTCCATTCCAGGAAGTGAATTGGAATTCCCCATTCATTCTCAATTCAATGAATGAATGGCCTCAACCCTGTATGAGTGTATATATAGTACATTAAATATGCTTCAAATAAAAAAAGTCACCCAGAATGCCCCTCAACAAGACAAAATTGTACATCACTACATAGAAAAAGCTCTGTTATAAGAGATTTAGCTTTTTAGAAAAACGTTCTATTCTTATCATTCTGCAGATCAAGAACAATGAACAAGAAAACAAATATTAGAGAACCAGAGGACAACTAACAGCTATAGTTTGGTGATTTTACAAGCAAATTTAAACTAAATTTGTTATAAATATTTTGAATGACTCAAGCTGATGGTCGGAAGAGTTAACAGACACAGAGGGATACTGTTTTGTGTTCTCTTAGTAGGTTAGTTGGACCTCAGAGAGCTTATTTGTGTTTCGTTTCATTGTTTCATTATTAATTTCTGTCTGTTTTGATGTTGGAAACGCAGAGAGAAATCTAATTGTGACGAGCCTAGCTGTGTGTCCATCAAGAGCGACAGATCTATAGGGAACCCTCCGAATTTTGCTGGAGAAGAGAAATCCGATCACTTGAGGTAGAGTCTCTGTGTCTGTTTAAAGGCTATGTCTGTACATGAAGCTCTGTCATTTACTCTGAATCAAACGAAGTTCTTTTGACCATCTTACAGTCAGAGATCAAACACTTTAAAGCCCTGCAGAGTCTCAGTGAAGAGAGGTGGCGCTGAACAAGAGACCTCTGATCATCACAGGTGAACGAGCTGTTTTTCAGCCATTGAATGGTTTCTTTCTGGTGATTGTTACATTTTTTTTCCTATTCGATTTCATAGATTATTGCTTATGTATATTTTACTGTGTTTTGGAGTAATCCATTGAATTCCGTTTATCACAGTTCCATTTTGATTCTATGTAGAGACATATATTGAACTTCATTTATGATTCTTTACAATACCAAGTGATGTATATAAAGTGAATAAAAATGAGAACTGTTCAATGACTTAGTGATACGTTCTGGATGGATATATATTTGTGATTACAACAGAATATATATCTCAACATCTCAACACACAAAAAGTCATGTTCATTCATGCATTTCATTCTGTTTTTTATTGTATCAAGTTATCATTTCCTCAACTTTACTATCGCTAAGAATGCGTCTCTCAAAATATAAAAAAATACACATTCTACAGGAGCAGAGATTTCAGTATTACATTGTATTTGATTTGCTTGTTTGTAGTTTGTGTAATATGTACCGCACTATAAACTATTAAGCAAATTACTTTATTTAGCAACTTCCTTGCAATTTTGTGCATTTTTATTTCACTTCAATTATTTCCTGACATTCCATTTTTTGTCAGCTGCATGCAATTCTTACTCCATTCCAGGAAGTGAATTGGAATTCCCCATTCATTCTCAATTCAATGAATGAATGGCCTCAACCCTGTATGAGTGTATATATAGTACATTAAATATGCTTCAAATAAAAAAAGTCACCTAAAAATGCCCCTCAACAAGACAAAATTGTACATCACTACATAGAAAAAGCTCTGTTATAAGAGATTTAGCTTTTTAGAAAAACGTTCTATTCTTATCATTCTGCAGATCAAGAACAATGAACAAGAAAACAAATATTAGAGAACCAGAGGACAACTAACAGCTATAGTTTGGTGATTTTACAAGCAAATTTAAACTAAATTTGTTATAAATATTTTGAATGACTCAACCTGATGGTCGGAAGAGTTAACAGACACAGAGGGATACTGTTTTGTGTTCTCTTAGTAGGTTAGTTGGACCTCAGAGAGCTTATTTGTGTTTCGTTTCATTATTTCATTATTAATTTCTGTCTGTTTTGATGTTGGAAACGCAGAGAGAAATCTAATTGTGACGAGCCTAGCTGTGTGTCCATCAAGAGCGACAGATCTATAGGGAACCCTCCGAATTTTGCTGGAGAAGAGAAATCCGATCACTTGAGGTAGAGTCTCTGTGTCTGTTTAAAGGCTATGTCTGTACATGAAGCTCTGTCATTTACTCTGAATCAAACGAAGTTCTTTTGACCATCTTACAGTCAGAGATCAAACACTTTAAAGCCCTGCAGAGTCTCAGTGAAGAGAGGTGGCGCTGAACAAGAGACCTCTGATCATCACAGGTGAACGAGCTGTTTTTCAGCCATTGAATGGTTTCTTTCTGGTGATTGTTACATTTTTTTTCCTATTCGATTTCATAGATTATTGCTTATGTATATTTTACTGTGTTTTGGAGTGATCCATTGAATTCCGTTTATCACAGTTCCATTTTGATTCTATGTAGAGACATATATTGAACTTCATTTATGATTCTTTACAATACCAAGTGATGTATATAAAGTGAATAAAAATGAGAACTGTTCAATGACTTAGTGATACGTTCTGGATGGATATATATATTTGTGATTACAACAGAATATATATCTCAACATCTCAACACACAAAAAGTCATGTTCATTCATGCATTTCATTCTGTTTTTTATTGTATCAAGTTATCATTTCCTCAACTTTACTATCGCTAAGAATGCGTCTCTCAAAAAATACAAAAAAACACATTCTACAGGAGCAGAGATTTCAGTATTACATTGTATTTGATTTGCTTGTTTGTAGTTTGTGTGATATGTACCGCACTATAAACTATTAAGCAAATTACTTTATTTAGCAACTTCCTTGCAATTTTGTGCATTTTTATTTCACTTCAATTATTTCCTGACATTCCATTTTTTGTCAGCTGCATGCAATTCTTACTCCATTCCAGGAAGTGAATTGGAATTCCCCATTCATTCTCAATTCAATGAATGAATGGCCTCAACCCTGTATGAGTGTATATATAGTACATTAAATATGCTTCAAATAAAAAAAGTCACCCAGAATGCCCCTCAACAAGACAAAATTGTACATCACTACATAGAAAAAGCTCTGTTATAAGAGATTTAGCTTTTTAGAAAAACGTTCTATTCTTATCATTCTGCAGATCAAGAACAATGAACAAGAAAACAAATATTAGAGAACCAGAGGACAACTAACAGCTATAGTTTGGTGATTTTACAAGCAAATTTAAACTAAATTTGTTATAAATATTTTGAATGACTCAAGCTGATGGTCGGAAGAGTTAACAGACACAGAGGGATACTGTTTTGTGTTCTCTTAGTAGGTTAGTTGGACCTCAGAGAGCTTATTTGTGTTTCGTTTCATTGTTTCATTATTAATTTCTGTCTGTTTTGATGTTGGAAACGCAGAGAGAAATCTAATTGTGACGAGCCTAGCTGTGTGTCCATCAAGAGCGACAGATCTATAGGGAACCCTCCGAATTTTGCTGGAGAAGAGAAATCCGATCACTTGAGGTAGAGTCTCTGTGTCTGTTAAAGGCTATGTCTGTACATGAAGCTCTGTCATTTACTCTGAATCAAACGAAGTTCTTTTGACCATCTTACAGTCAGAGATCAAACACTTTAAAGCCCTGCAGAGTCTCAGTGAAGAGAGGTGGCGCTGAACAAGAGACCTCTGATCATCACAGGTGAACGAGCTGTTTTTCAGCCATTGAATGGTTTCTTTCTGGTGATTGTTACATTTTTTTTCCTATTCGATTTCATAGATTATTGCTTATGTATATTTTACTGTGTTTTGGAGTGATCCATTGAATTCCGTTTATCACAGTTCCATTTTGATTCTATGTAGAGACATATATTGAACTTTATTTATGATTCTTTACAATACCAAGTGATGTATATAAAGTGAATAAAAATGAGAACTGTTCAATGACTTAGTGATACGTTCTGGATGGATATATATATTTGTGATTACAACAGAATATATATCTCAACATCTCAACACACAAAAAGTCATGTTCATTCATGCATTTCATTCTGTTTTTTATTGTATCAAGTTATCATTTCCTCAACTTTACTATCGCTAAGAATGCGTCTCTCAAAAAATACAAAAAAACACATTCTACAGGAGCAGAGATTTCAGTATTACATTGTATTTGATTTGCTTGTTTGTAGTTTGTGTGATATGTACCGCACTATAAACTATTAAGCAAATTACTTTATTTAGCAACTTCCTTGCAATTTTGTGCATTTTTATTTCACTTCAATTATTTCCTGACATTCCATTTTTTGTCAGCTGCATGCAATTCTTACTCCATTCCAGGAAGTGAATTGGAATTCCCCATTCATTCTCAATTCAATGAATGAATGGCCTCAACCCTGTATGAGTGTATATATAGTACATTAAATATGCTTCAAATAAAAAAAGTCACCCAGAATGCCCCTCAACAAGACAAAATTGTACATCACTACATAGAAAAAGCTCTGTTATAAGAGATTTAGCTTTTTAGAAAAACGTTCTATTCTTATCATTCTGCAGATCAAGAACAATGAACAAGAAAACAAATATTAGAGAACCAGAGGACAACTAACAGCTATAGTTTGGTGATTTTACAAGCAAATTTAAACTAAATTTGTTATAAATATTTTGAATGACTCAAGCTGATGGTCGGAAGAGTTAACAGACACAGAGGGATACTGTTTTGTGTTCTCTTAGTAGGTTAGTTGGACCTCAGAGAGCTTATTTGTGTTTCGTTTCATTGTTTCATTATTAATTTCTGTCTGTTTTGATGTTGGAAACGCAGAGAGAAATCTAATTGTGACGAGCCTAGCTGTGTGTCCATCAAGAGCGACAGATCTATAGGGAACCCTCCGAATTTTGCTGGAGAAGAGAAATCCGATCACTTGAGGTAGAGTCTCTGTGTCTGTTTAAAGGCTATGTCTGTACATGAAGCTCTGTCATTTACTCTGAATCAAACGAAGTTCTTTTGACCATCTTACAGTCAGAGATCAAACACTTTAAAGCCCTGCAGAGTCTCAGTGAAGAGAGGTGGCGCTGAACAAGAGACCTCTGATCATCACAGGTGAACGAGCTGTTTTTCAGCCATTGAATGGTTTCTTTCTGGTGATTGTTACATTTTTTTTCCTATTCGATTTCATAGATTATTGCTTATGTATATTTTACTGTGTTTTGGAGTGATCCATTGAATTCCGTTTATCACAGTTCCATTTTGATTCTATGTAGAGACATATATTGAACTTCATTTATGATTCTTTACAATACCAAGTGATGTATATAAAGTGAATAAAAATGAGAACTGTTCAATGACTTAGTGATACGTTCTGGATGGATATATATATTTGTGATTACAACAGAATATATATCTCAACATCTCAACACACAAAAAGTCATGTTCATTCATGCATTTCATTCTGTTTTTTATTGTATCAAGTTATCATTTCCTCAACTTTACTATCGCTAAGAATGCGTCTCTCAAAAAATACAAAAAAACACATTCTACAGGAGCAGAGATTTCAGTATTACATTGTATTTGATTTGCTTGTTTGTAGTTTGTGTGATATGTACCGCACTATAAACTATTAAGCAAATTACTTTATTTAGCAACTTCCTTGCAATTTTGTGCATTTTTATTTCACTTCAATTATTTCCTGACATTCCATTTTTTGTCAGCTGCATGCAATTCTTACTCCATTCCAGGAAGTGAATTGGAATTCCCCATTCATTCTCAATTCAATGAATGAATGGCCTCAACCCTGTATGAGTGTATATATAGTACATTAAATATGCTTCAAATAAAAAAAGTCACCCAGAATGCCCCTCAACAAGACAAAATTGTACATCACTACATAGAAAAAGCTCTGTTATAAGAGATTTATCTTTTTGGAAAAACGTTCTATTCTTATCATTCTGCAGATCAAGAACAATGAACAAGAAAACAAATATTAGAGAACCAGAGGATAACTAACAGCTATAGTTTGGTGATTTTACAAGCAAATTCAAACCTAATTTTTTATATATATTTTGAATGACTCAAGCTGATGGTCGGAAGAGTTAACAGACACAGAGGGATACTGTTTTGTGTTCTCTTAGTAGGTTAGTTGGACCTCAGAGAGCTTATTTGTGTTTCGTTTCATTATTTCATTATTAATTTCTGTCTGTTTTGATGTTGGAAACGCAGAGAGAAATCTAATTGTGACGAGCCTAGCTGTGTGTCCATCAAGAGCGACAGATCTATAGGGAACCCTCCGAATTTTGCTGGAGAAGAGAAATCCGATCACTTGAGGTAGAGTCTCTGTGTCTGTTTAAAGGCTATGTCTGTACATGAAGCTCTGTCATTTACTCTGAATCAAACGAAGTTCTTTTGACCATCTTACAGTCAGAGATCAAACACTTTAAAGCCCTGCAGAGTCTCAGTGAAGAGAGGTGGCGCTGAACAAGAGACCTCTGATCATCACAGGTGAACGAGCTGTTTTTCAGCCATTGAATGGTTTCTTTCTGGTGATTGTTAATTTTTTTTTCCTATTCGATTTCATAGATTATTGCTTAAGTATATTTTACTGTGTTTTGGAGTGATCCATTGAATTCCGTTTATCACAGTTGCTTTTTGATTCTATGTAGAGACATACATTTGAACTTCATTTATGATTCTTTACAATACCAAGTGATGTATATAAAGTGAATAAAAATGAGAACTGTTCAATGACTTAGTGATACGTTCTGGATGGATATATATTTGTGATTACAACAGAATATATATCTCAACATCTCAACACACAAAAAGTCATGTTCATTCATGCATTTCATTCTGTTTTTTATTGCATCAAGTTATCATTTCCTCAACTTTACTATCGCTAAGAATTCGTCTCTCAAAATATAAAAAAATACACATTCTACAGGAGCAGAGATTTCAGTATTACATTGTATTTGATTTGCTTGTTTGTAGTTTGTGTGATATGTACCGCACTATTAACTATTAAGCAAATTACTTTATTTAGCAACTGCAGTGCAATTTTGTGCATTTTTATTTCACTTCAATTATTTCCTGACATTCCATTTTTTGTCAGCTGCATGCAATTCTTACTCCATTCCAGGAAGTGAATTGGAATTCCCCATTCATTCTCAATTCAATGAATGAATGGCCTCAACCCTGTATGAGTGTATATATAGTACATTAAATACTATATATTTCAATTCAGCGTTTAATTGTAGTACCAGTGCATTCTGCGTGTATTAAGTGTATTGTTAATTCTAGTTGCAATATGTTCACACAGAAGGATAGCGGCTGCCTATCATATTCAGAAAAAATCTCAGACTTGAGCATAAAGTCCAGCAGTTTTTAATTGCATTTTAAGGACCATTTTAAGTGCATATAAATGATTTTCTATCTTGGTATTTTTTTTTCTTCAGGGAAGACTTTCAACATATTGAAAGAAGTCTTAAATCATACCTGCAGATGAAGTTTCAGAATCTGTTTGAAGGAACATCAATGAATGCAAACCCAAAGCTCCTGAACGAGATCTACACAGAGCTCTACATCACAGAGAGTGATTGTGGAGAGATCAATAATGAGCATGAGGTGAGACAGATCGAGACTCAATCCAGGAGAGCAGCAGCAGAGCACACAGCCATCAAATGCTGTGACATCTTCAGAACTTTACATGGACGAGACCACGGTCCGATCAGAGCTGTGCTGACGAAGGGAGTCGCTGGCATTGGAAAAACAGTCACTGTGCAGAAGTTCATCGTGGACTGGGCTGAAGGGAAAGAGAACCAGGATGTACAGCTCATATTTCCACTTCCTTTCAGAGAGCTCAACCTGATGAAGGGGAGAGAGTTCAGTCTCTCAGATCTGCTGCGGCTCTTTTTCCCTCAAACTAAAGAGATGGAGATCTCCAGCGATGGATTTGGAGTTCTGTTCATCTTTGATGGCCTGGATGAGTGTCGTCTGCCTCTGAAATTTGAGAGCGGTCTGAAAGTGAGGAGCATCTCTGAACCAGCCTCAGTGGAGTTGCTGCTGATGGAGTTGATTTCAGGAGATCTGCTCCCCTCTGCTCTCATCTGGATCACCTCCAGACCAGCAGCAGCTGATCTCATTCCTTCTGAGTGTGTCCATCGTGTTACAGAGGTGCGAGGCTTCAGTGACACTCAGAAGGAGGAATTCTTCAGGAAGAGAATTAGAGATCAGAGTTTAACTGAAAGAATCATCGCACACCTGAAGTCATCCAGGAGCCTCCACATCATGTGCCACATCCCAGTCTTCTGCTGGATATCAGCCACTGTCCTGGAGAAGATGATGAGTGCAGCAGAGAGTGGAGAGATCCCCAAGACTTTGACTCAGATGTACACTCACTTCCTGATCATTCAGACCAAGATCAAACATGAGAAGCACTACGAGAAGAAAGTCACAGATGAAGAGATGATCCTCAAACTGGGGAACCTGGCTTTCCAGCAGCTCCTTAGAGGAAACCTGATCTTCTATGAGGAAGATCTGAGAGAGTGTGGGATTGATGAGACAGAAGCCTCCATTTACTCTGGACTGTGTACGCAGATCTTTAGAGAGGAGCGAGGCTTGGAACACTGCAAAGTCTTCTGCTTTGTTCATCTGAGCATTCAGGAGCACCTGGCAGCACTTCACGCACATCAGTCTTTTACCAGCAACCATCTTTATGTGTTCAATAAATCCAAACAAAGTCTTTTATCTCTGGTTTTCAGTAAGAAACCTGATTCGCTGTCAGAGCTGCATCAGAGAGCTGTGGACGAGTCTCTGAAAAATAAGAATGGTCGTCTGGATCTTTTCTTGCGGTTTCTTCTTGGTCTCTCACTGGAGTCCAATCAGAACCTTTTAGGAGCTCTCCTGGCTGGAAGCTGCTCCTATAACAAACAGGAAACAGTGGAGTATGTCCAGCAGAAGATCAGGGAGACTCACTCTCCAGAGAGGTCCATCAATCTCTTCCACTGTCTGAATGAACTGGGAGATGATTTGCTGATGAAAGAGATCCAGAGGTATCTGAGATCTGGAGAAATAATGAGAACAAGACTTTCCTCTTCTCAGTGGTCCACTCTGGTTTATGTGCTGCTGACATCAGAGCAGGAGATGGATGTTTTTAATCTTGAACAGTTCATTGGAGATCAGCCTATAGCAGATGAAGTTCTTCAGAAACTGCTGCTGGTGGTTCAAGAAGCCAGATCCGTTCAGTAAGTACCAGTAAGACCATGAAGCCTTCTATACTTTCCAAAGTATAGAAAGATTGTGTAAACTGTGTGAGAGATTGAGATCAGAGAGAGATCTACTAAAGGATCAGAATTCTTGCCTTATTTTAGTCTCCACTTTAGTTGAGTATTTTCTATTTCTCTCTGCAGGTTGTGTGACTGTGGTGTCACAGATAAGGGTTGTGCTGTTCTGGGGTCAGCTATGAGATCAAGCTCCTCACAGATGAGAGAACTGGATCTTTCTAAGAATAATCTCAGAGATTCAGGAGTGAAGCTGATCTCTGATGGACTGAAGGATCCTTGCTGTAAACTGGAGATTCTGAGGTGCACATTATTAAAATATCCTTATACAATTTGCCCTCAAGTATAAAAGTATTTACTTGAGTGCACTCTTGAAAATGATAATACATGGCATCAAATCTAGTTCTTTGGCTTGTAATAATAAGGGAATTATTTTAAGTCAGTGGAGGAAAGTTTGAACTGCTTCCATTTAGAGGAATATGACTTTAAAATGGAATTTACAGTATAATAATGTAGCCAGGTGAACTGGGTGGACACACAAAACAACTACATGCATTTTTTAGGGTTATTTTCTGACTGCTGTTCTGAAGTTACAGCGGCTGAAAGGGACGAGAAAACTTTACAACTCAAACAAAAATATTTTACAGAAAGAGAGCAGTATACAACTGCATTCACTCAAATTCAAGTTCACTCTTATGTGTTCAGAACACCGTACCTTTTAACACAAGCAAAATGGCACGTTCACTATTTCTTCAAAGCAATTAACTGTTTAAATAAATACTTCACATGTCCAAAATTAATAGTAGACTCTTAAAAAAATAGCTAAACCAAAATGAAAACTAAACTGTCAAAACCAGGGTGATGACATGAATGGTCTCCACTAAACATGTGATACTTCTCTATTAAGACAGCTATGGAGTGCCATTTTGATCCAATAAACTAAAAAAAAAAGAAGCATCCTCTGACTTTCAACTGTTTTTACTTTCAGTAAACTTAATGTGAAAATATTTTTATGAACACTAAAAGATTCAACACCATAAGGTATTAAAAAAATGTACACAGACTTGTGACTAACAGAAATTATTTAGAATTATGTGTCCCTGAATGAAGGGAGGCTGAAAATCAAAAGTGCCAGTCAGTAACTGGTGTGACCACCAGCTGCTTGAAGTACTGCAGGGCATCTCCTCCTCATGGACTGGACCAGATTTTTCAGTTCTTGGTGTGAGATGTGGAAGAAAGATGTGACCCCTTTCTTCCACCAAGGCACTTGCAAGTTCCTGGACATTTCTGGGGGGAAAGGCCCTAGCCCTCACCCTGCGATCCAACAAGTCCCAGGCGAGCTCAATGGGATTGAGATTCGCACTCTTCGCTGGCTATGGTTGAAAACTGGCATTGCTTTCATGCAGAAACTCAACCACAGAATGAGCAGTATGGTGGTGGCATTGTCCTGGTGGATGATCATGACCGGGTGAGCATGCATAAAAGGTATCCGCATGAGGGAGGAGAATGTCTTCCCTGTACCGCAAGGCATTGAGATTGCCTGCAATGACAACAAGCTCAGTTCGATGGAGACCAACCACCTCCAAATTGATCCCGCTCCAGCATTCAGGCCTCTGTTCAATTCTCATTCCTTAGACCATAAACACGAATCACCCCTAGTGAGACAAACTCATCAGTGAAGAGTACTTTCTGCCACTCCTGTCTGGTCCAGCTAAGGTTGGTTTGTGCCCATAGGCGGCGTTGTTGCTGGTGATGTCTGGGAAGGACCTGCCTTACAACAGGCCAATAAGCCCTCAGTCCAGCCTCTCTCAGCCTATTGCAGACATTCTGAGCACTGATGGAGGGATCGTGTGTTCCTGATGTGACTCAGGCAGTTGTTGTGGCCATCCGTACCTGTCACGCAGGTGTGATATTTGGATGTACCGATCCTGTGCAGGTGTTGTTACACGTGGTCTTCCACTGCGAGTATGATCAGCTGTCTTTCCTGTCTCCCTGTAGCGCTGTCTTTGGCGTCTCACAGTGCGGACATGGCAATTTATTTCCCTAGCCACATCTGCAGCCCTCATGCCTCCCTGCAGCATGCCTAATGCACATAGCAGGGACCCTGGGCATCTTTCTTTGGGTGTTTTTCACAATCGGCAGAGAAGTCTCTTTAGAGTCCTGCGTTTTTAGAACTGTGACCTTAAATGCCTACTTTCTATAAGCTGTTAAGGTCTTAACAACCATTCCACAGGTGCATGTTAATTAATTGATTATGGTTCATTGAACCTGCATGGAAAACATTGTTCAAACCCTTTACAATGAAGATCTGTAAAGTTTTTTAGATTTTTACAACATTATTGTTGAAATACACAGTCCTGAAAAGGGGACTTTCTTTTTTGCTGAGTTTACATGCAAAAAAAGTCTGTTGTTAGAAATTCTTCTTAGAGTGAATTTGACCGAATCCTAACTTATGAGCTTTTCTCCCAAGAGTGAAGTGAGTTTTCTTAACCCTTGTGTGGTGTTCATATTATTGTTACTCAGGCGGGGTTTGCTGGGCCCATTGCATTTTGGAGCTTTTAATTCACACAATTTTATTCTAAAATGTAAAATGTTATGTTTATGTGTGATTAATGTTTATGTGGGAAGAGAGAATTAAGGTAAAGAATCTACCATTTTTATACTTTAACATGCCCCGGGTCCAATAGACCCAAACACCTTGTGTGTTATGTACGTGTGGGGTCATAAAAAATCTGTTCTGATATATGTTTTTCACAGGAAATGAGCCAAGCACAGTGAATCTCAGCTTCAAATAATAAATGCTTATTTAATTTTTCTTTTGATGAAAACTGAAAATGGGTCCCACAGACCCGAACACCATACAAGGGTTAAGGGGGGCACACATCTTCAAACAGTCACTCTTAACAGGAATACACCGTTTTCATGACCTGGCTACAATGACAAAAGACAGCAATACCTCAGTTCTGTATAAAAAAAATATTTTAAATAGATTAATGTGTTTTTCATCTATTTATTTATCGTTCATTTGTATTTGTAGGCTACCCTTTGACCATCTGTGTTTTGGATAGCTTTTTTTAGGACCGATTTTTAATATCTGTTTTTCTCTGTGTAAAAAGCTGGAGATTGCTTTGAGGGTGGTTTCATCACAAACTGATAAAGTAGTGTCAGAAAAGGGAAGACACTAGAACTGGAAGACAAATCTTCACTGAACAAATTCTTCTTCAAGTTCCTCCTCAGCTCTAAAAACAAACCTGAAATAATTTTGCATGTTTTATTTAGCATATTTTTAGTCATTATTTGTTGATTTTCCTAAAAACTACAGTGTGCTCTTGAAATTAGTCATAGACTGTAATTATCGGATGTGAACTGCAGGTCCTGTTCGTTCTTCTCTGCAGGTTGAGCTCTTTTGATCTCTCCGATAAAGGTTTTTCTGCTCTGGCTTCTGCTCTGAAATCAAACCCTTCACACCTCAGAGAACTGATTCTAAGTAGAAATATGGTCAGAAGTTTGGGAAAGGAGCTGGAGATAACTAGGTATGGTTATCTTGAAGCTGAAAAAGTTTTCCAACAATAAGAAAAAAAGTGAGATGTAAAAAAAAAATGCTTTTAATGACACCTCTTTGTTTTTAAACATCTTCTAAAGTTTTGGCTCGCATTCGCACGTGAGAGAAAAGTACCGGGATTCTGGATTGAAGCAGCTCTGTGATGAACTGATGAATCCTCTCTGTAAACTGGAGACACTATGGTAAGATTGACATCAAGATATGAGATCTTGAGATCTTCAATAAATCTTTTGAGAAATGTTAAGAGATTCCCGCAGGGCTGGGCTGCAGTTCCTGCTAGTATTTGCTTCAACCCTGTTTCAAATTACACACCAGTAGCTTCTAACAAGCCAAAGAAGAGCTTAACTTTTAAAATTAGGATCAGGTGTGTTGTGTGTCCATTAAAGCTAAACTGGGCTCGGCTAGATGCATGGGCTTCTGACTGTTCTCAACTAGGAATTCTTTTCTTCTGCATTTGCTAAAATATATCATTTTAATCTTCAACTACTGTCTGTTCATCCTTCAGACCATTATCATATTGGTCCAAGATGATCTCAAACAGAAGTTGAAGAACTAAAAAGTCTTTCTTTTTGCAGGTTTTGTGATTGTGGTGTTGCAGATAGCTGCTGCGCTGCTCTAGCTTCAGCCCTGAGATCAAGCTCCTCACAGCTGAGAGAACTGGATCTTTCTAAGAATAATCTCAGAGATTCAGGAGTGAAGCTGCTCTCTGATGGACTGAAGGATCCTTGCTGTAAACTAGAGACTCTGAGGTGATTACCTGCTAAAACTTAACTGTCCTCCATTTTGTGATTAATTTTTCATTACATAAAATTGAACCCTAACCCTAAGCTAAATAGATTTTCCTGTTAAAGCAGTCAGGAACTGAGAAACCATTTGTGTTACAAACGCAGCGAAAGACCCAGATCTTGAAATGTGTTGTTTTAAACTGCTTTTATCGAAGCTACTGATGTTATGACATGAGTTACAATCACACCAGTCTGACATTCACTCTGCTCTGAATTTAGCGTGGTGGCTAAAACTCAATGCTAAACAACATACATGATATCAACAGCTGCAGATCCTCAGCTCAGACTAGTCTTGTTCTCTTCTCTACAGGTTGAGTTCTTGTGGTGTCTCAGCTGAAGGTTGTACTGCTCTGGCTTCAGCTCTGAGTTCAAACTCCTCATCCCTAAAAGAACTGGATCTGTCTGGAAACAATCTAAAATATTCTTTAATAAAGTGGCTGTCTGATAAATGCATGGATGCTGCACTTAAACTTGTGTAAGCTCTACTTATTCAGATATTGATCTAATTGTTCATCAACGATTAATTCAAGTAAAGATTAAATGTTTTTATGTATTTTAGAACTGAAATGACACATATTTGTCTGTTTTGTTTTATGAATGAAGATATTCTTCACCTTCACAGCAGAGAGAATCAGGGGTGAGGGTGATCTCTGATTGGCTGAAAGATCCTAACTGTGCACTCCAGATACTGAGGTGAGAGAGATCTACAGCAGGGATCACCAAGGTCCGGAGCTCTGCAAAGTTTTAGTTCAAACATCATGAAACACACCTGCTGCACTCCTCTTGGCTTATCTGAAGTTAGAGCAGGCCTCCTATCAGGCATCCCTGACACACTATCTAATAGTGTATATCTAATAGGAGTACGCTGATCAAAAAATCTGTAAAACCAACATAAAAAAAACATGCATTTTACATACATTACTTTTTCTTTTCAAACATTTCTATGTAAAATAACGATGATGAAAAGTATTTAGACATACTACACATAATATGATGGATATATGTATCATGTGTGTAGGTATATGTAGAATATATTCCAGAATCATCTTTATTTTGGCCATGTCTGGAGGGTCTCAGCCAGTGCTTCTTTTCACTTCAACCCTGTTTCAAGATACACACCAACGTGATTGGTGGAATCAGGTGTGTTGCGTGAAGGTTGACTCTAAGCTTTGCAGGACTACGACCCTCCGTGCCAACCTCTGATCTAATACCACTTACATCTTATATTATGATTTGATGAAAATAGAAAGCGAAAGCTCTGCCAGTCTCATTTTTTTTCAATCTCATTTTTAATTGTAATGGTTTGGTTCTTATGAGGAATGAACTATTCTTTATAGCTGTAGAGTTAGTTCATTTGATCTTGAACTGCCTATCCTCGATGAAGGAAAATCAATTTAAGTTAAGGAATAATAATCAAACATGGTTCCGTTGGGGTCTATCATTTTTATTTAGCCACCAGATGTTGCCTTTATTTTTTTAGACTTTTAAGGAAACATAGTGGTCATTGAGCATGATTAGTAAGCTCAACTGCCCATTGGAGGAAGGAGAAGCTTCAAGGACAAACAGCACCACTTGTGGTGATAGGATGAAACTGCAATCACTACTCCAGACACTTTAAAGATGACAGGAAACATTTCTAGTTTATGTCCAATTTGTTTAACATCAGACCAGGTCGAGCAAAGAATGGTATGTTTAAAAATGATTGGAGGACTCTTCAATAACGACTGCACACATTAGACGATCAATATGAGTTGGTTAACAATTTGAAATGAGGAGTTTCTTGAATGATACATGAGTAAAATAGTTAAATTTTATCTGACTATATTAGTATAGTTAAGTATTACTTAAAAATATAATATACACCTTAGAAACCCACATTTTTTAAAACGTCTGTCTTCACCTTTTACAGATTGGTGAAAGAAGAGAGAAAAACTATAACGATTGCACGTGAACAGTACAAAGTTTTCTATACAAAAATGACTCAGGGCCCTATAATCTATAGCTTTACAATATAAAGGGAGTTTTCATCACCTAACTGGACACCAAAGGATGAGATTTATCTCTGCAAAGTAGAAGAATCAAGGTCCTCATTGAATTCTGAACCGAGAGACAGAATAGCTCCTTCTTCTCCACAGGTTGAGTTTTTGTGGCGTTTCAAAGGAGGATTGTGCTGCTCTGGCCTCAGCTCTGAGATCGAACCCTGCACACCTGAGAGAACTGGATCTGACTGGAAATAATCTCACAGCTGTAGGAGTGGAACTGCTCTCTGAACTGAAGGAGGATCCGCATTATAAACTGCAGGCTCTGAGGTGAGCGCTACGTCTATACGTTTAGACCATCACTGCATCCTTAATAACACAGAATGTGCACCAAAAATGTGTTCCAGGACATACAAAAACACTCTTTCTTTTCATCTGCTACATTTCTCTTCTGGCTCAGTCAGTGCCAACATTCTTCAATTAGATGAGCTGCATTAGCGCTTCATCTGATTGGTTAGTGGGCAGTGTTTCAGAGAATGAGTGTGGCTACAGCCATCGAGTCATATTGAGCTTCCAGAAAAAATAGAATAGGGTTACCAAACATGCTTGAACCTCTGAAAATGACTTAAGGGTTGTTTTTTGATGAGGGAACATGATACATGATACGGCAGTATTAAGTGTGTATGATAGTTACATTGGGTCAAATTTACCAACAGTGAAATGTATTCCAGCTTTTCTTCACACACAGTACGCAACGGGTACTTTTTTGCTTATGGTTCAGGATGGTCTTTTGGTGACTCCTTCAATTTTTGCTTTTTTCCAAAGGTATGCTTTTCCAACACTTGCTTTGGGCCCTCAACTCTTTAGGGACCTGGTTGTCACCCAACCCTAAATAATCTTAAAACATTTTTATACAATTATTAAACAATTATATTGATTACTTACCTTATTGATTACCGTGTTAAGTACGCATCAGAGAAAACAGGGAATTTAAATGAATTTAAATGAGGCTTCAAAACACTATATTTTTTACTCTTTATATGTGACAAATCTAACTTATACTCAGAAATTTCAAGTATGCAATTTCCAAACATGTTTCAGACCCACAATGCTTCTCCAACAAAGTGTTGTTAAATAAATATATTTTTTTGTTTAATTTCATGCATTGCTTATATTTGAAAGAACAAGCAGATTTTTAGACATCAAACCTGCGAAAAGAAATTTGGGTGCGCTTTTACAGTCCTCCCCGATCTGCTCTCAGTGTGATTTAGACTGAAAACATGAAATTATGACAGTTCTTAACACAGCAAAAAACACAGTGGTGGAAGCAGAGCTGAGTAGTAAATATTTACATTTACTTGAGTACATTTTAGGATAATTAGTATTGTTTGAGTCCTTTTAAGTGGTTACTTTTACTCAAGTACATTTTAGTGAAATATCTGTACTTTTACTTGGTTACATTTGGCGACGTTCTTCAGTTAATAATATCATGGAAATGGATTCATTTGAAACTTGCTAGTTCAGGGATTGTGAACTAGGGATAAATGAACATTCGCAAGCTTTGTGGTGGATTTACACCAATTAATATCAGTTTGTTTTCCTTTTTAGCTTGAGTTTTATATTCCTTTTAATTTGCTATTTGAAATGTTTCATGTCTCTTCTGTATGTTGGGTGAGAGTGCCTCGTATGGGCGAGGAATACAATGAAATGTAAAAATTTTTTTTTTTACCATTAATTCGTAAAACCTGACATTTGAAGGCTTTTACACTAGCCCAGGGGTCGGCAACCCAAAATGTTGAAAGAGCCATATTGGACCAAAAAAAAACTAAAAGCCTTACTAAGTTGACTAAGTTGGCTACAAATACATAATGAGCCTTCATGATTAAATGTTTATTTTCCCTGCAGTGCATCCTTTAGAGAATGACGCACCACGTGACTACTCTGTTGCACGATGCCGCCTCAAGTTTAACTTAATTACAATAGTAATGAATTATGTTTTATTGCTTTGATAAAATTAAAGAAATGAAACAAAGAAATCAGATTAATTATGTCATTTTTATTTAGAGAATTCCCAAAAAAATGTCAAAATGGAACGTGCCCCTTATCTGGGCAACAAACTTCGCCCAGAATTAAAATTCAGTCCAAGAACCTTTGAATCCTCTGTTCTCGTCAGTTATTTTTCCCTTTCGGATTTATGGCCCAGCACACAGCCGTCGGGTTGTTTTCATGCCCCCCGCCTGGCATCCCGCTGGTAGAAACGTGTGTCACAGGTGTGACGTCCCGGGTCAGTGGCTGTACGGTGACGTCGCATCCTGGGTGTCATGTCGATCATTGTATAGGTGCCAGCTGGAGGGGAGTGGGTTGTGCACCTGATGGTCGTTTGGGGACAACATAAGAAGATGTCAGCTGATCTGATCGAAGCATCATTCTCCCGGCGGTGCGTCGATCCTCAGTGTACCTGACGTCCCAGATGGTAGCGTGGAACGATGAGCCAGGAAATGCGGCTTCTTTAGCTTGCCTTCGACATGCCTATCCTCCTTCCCTCCTTTAATTAGGCCTATCTTCTTTATTTTATTCATACAAATAAATATTCTTTAGTTCAAAGTGCGTCTGTCCTCCTCTTTTGTTACAGTTTGTGAGCCGGCTGTAACACAGGCTATGACGCAAATTTTCCTTGACAGAAATGTTGAAATTAAATATTTATTCTACACTTTTACAGCATTGGAAAACATAAAAAAATGTTTGTACTCCTATAGAAACCACATTAAACAAAATATATATTTACGTCCCCCATCTTTTTTAATTTTCAAACATTTTTGAAAAAGCTCCAGGGAGCTACTAGGGCAGGGCTAAAGAGCCTCATGCAGCTCCAGAGCCGCGGGTTGCCGACCCCTGCACTAGCCAATAAAATTAGGACATCTCTGCAATAATTAATGATCATTATTATTTTATTATACATAATAAGCATCAGTGAAACAGCATTGATGACTCATAGCTGCTTGAAAAAAATTCTGGAAAAAGTTGCTCAGTTCAAATTGGTCAAATTTTTAGATAGGTGCTTTTACTTGTACTTCCCTGAAGTAGTGCTAGTTTTACTTGAGTACAACATTTGTGTACTCTTTCCACCTCTGCAAATATATAGAACAAAACAAGGTGAAAGTCATTCTGCTTAAAAGATTTCTTTTCAGTAAAGCAGTTTGTAGTGTGTGTTGTGGTGTAGTTTTGCCTCTCATCATGATCTCTGGTTCATCAACAGCTTTTAGGGGAGATTCTGAGCCTCTCCGGGACACCTGACTGTGAGCTACACCGCCCTAATGTTGATTTCACATCTGAACATCAAGAGTTTATCACTTATCTTGGGTTGAACAATAGTATATATCTTTGTAAAAATAATAGCATAATTGAAAATTATAAACGTTTTCATTGCATAATTGAAAGTATTAAAACCAAAAGCAGATTCTCAGTCTTTGAAAGCAGAAGATTTGTGAAGGTCTATCTGGTCCAGTACTGATGTGCCACTGTAGCCGTTCGTCTCCAACTCCAAAAGCTTCTGTTTGTAGTTTTGAGGCAAGCCGTTCTGTTGTGCCCCCCAACACACAACCTACACGAAGTTAGAGGAGAATCGAATCAGAGACTCTTCACTGGCACCTTCCATAGGGGATGTTCTATATCTGTGCGAGTATGTTGCAAAGTTTACCTCCTTATACTGCGGTGAAGGTGGCGAGGCTCTGAAATTGTTCATCTTATAAGTTCGGCACAAAAGTGACCCCTCTTTTGTTTCCACTTTGACCTCTAAAGGACTGTAAACACCTTCATGAACCTGTTCCTGTCTGAAACATTGCAGAAAACATCAAATTAATCCCAACATAGATAATTTTATAACAAAAAGTATTATATTGTGCCCACCTCACATATGAAGGTGACATTCCAATTCACATACCTGGTGAGTAGGTACTTACTGAAAAAGTAAATGCCTCCAGTATCTACTGCCTTTAGTGCCATTAGTACCTACTACATAGTACGGATATGGGTAGCATGAATTCATTTTAAGCATACTTCACCCGAAATGCTAATATTTCAGTGGATTGGCGGTTCTGCTATTTTCTAAGGTGACGTTTACCACAGTTACCATTGTTAGATTGCGAAGGGTAAAGCGAATTATTACAAAGCATATCAACTCTGTCACCTACTCTGCTTTTTTCTTCATCTGGTTTTATTTATGTAAACTGCCCATGGCAACGGGGATTTCTGACCCAAATTAGTTAATTATAGAGTGTTTCGGGCAGAAGATATTGTGCATTTTGATCATGCTACACATGATTATGCAGAAAAAATACCTTTAGTAGCATGACCTGAATTTGAGGGGAGTAGAGTGCCTCAGAATGTAATGTCATTTGCTGTAATGGTTTTTCAGGGGTTGATTTTTTTCAGACGGTCCCTAAGTGCTCCACTCACAGCTGCTTGCTCACAGCGATCAATGTGTTTTTCGTCGAGCCATTGGTCTTTATGCGGGCAAAACAGCCTTGTAGCTTGTTCCCCATGTTGCTCAGATTAAAAAGAGGTCTTATTTGTGTGTTAAGGGCGTTTAGATCAGGAGTTATTAGGCCAGGAAAAGCATACAACAACAATATAAACAGCTTCTACGGTCACCAGCAGCAAAACTAAATATGTGGAGGTAGCGCAGAAGTTATTTCCTATTGCAATTCATAGGATTCAAATTCCTTCTGCCGGACTAAAAAAAAGTTTAATTTGTGACCTTGAACACAAATCAATAGATTAAATTTTGTGACTATATCACTGTAAGAAACTGATTTATTATGCCTTCGTGTGATCTGCTTGAGAAGGTCTGGCTATTTGCTTTGAACGCAGGAACCAACAGAGACGTCCACCTTTTTAGATGCATATCAGGCAGAACACAGAGACTGAGCAGATGTTTCTGAGATGTCTCTGACATTAAATAAACGAGCTGTCCTTTTGTAACAGAGCCGAGAGTGATCTCACAGCTTAACTCAAACATTTTTATGACAATGCGTGGAGCCAAGAGACTGTATTAAATCTGCATGTGAGTGTATTTAATTAACCAAACCCATGAGTTGTTATAAGTACATAAGAGCATTTTTCGAAATAAGGGTTTTCACAGAAGGACAGCCTTTCAAAGTCAAATAACCAATCAGTGTAATGATGTAATTTGATATTGATTTCTCTGGTATTTAAAGGGACTTCTCCATAAACTCGAGAAGTTTCTGCAATCAGAGCTCCCACACTAGGTCATGTGGTGCGCAACCTCTCTCTCGATGATCAGGTAAATAAGGATTAAGTTTTCTCCTTGTTATTGGGTTAATCAGAATACATTTAGTTGGAAAATCATTCTTCTTATAATTGATTTGTAGTTTAAACTGTACTGAATTGAATGTATTTGATGCTTTGTTTATTATTTAATTGATTAATAAATTGATATAATGATTTCTGAACGAACAAAACAAAGGATTATTTATCATAACTTCTTGTTATGTCGTCTGTTACCTGGAGTGTCTTGCTCACGTGTTCTGTCTTGAAAACAGTGCTAAACATATTTTTAATAATTCACATAAATTTGTATGTCTGACTCCATAATTGATTTATAAAGATTTTATCTTTTACCATTATTGTTGGTTACAGCCAAATAAATTAGAATGTTAATTTTTAATGATAATATTAAGTTTTAATCCACTCAATGACCTTTAATTTTACTCACACTTGATGTTGATATTCTTATTAACCCTTAAAATTGTTTCAGTAAAAGAAGAATGACTGAAAAAGGTTCAAACATTTGTTATTATTTATGTGTAGATATCAATTACTGTCTACACTTAATTTGGAATCGATCATTCTAAAAGAAAGACATTAAAGTTTACTCCAAGATTCCTACATGATAGGAGAGAGCTCTAGACATCTTTATGACATCATGGGCCATTTCAGAAACAAAAGGCCAAATCTTATTCTGCTTTTGAAAGCTTCTTCTGACTAGTCTCCTCCCACAGAGCTGTGACCTAACCAGGAATATGAATCAGAGGGCATCATTCAAAGCTGTTGGGAGTTTTAGAGATTTAAGGGCATACATGATTGGCTCTCTCAGAGAAAATATGTGGCTCATTGAGAGACAAAGCTGGTGAGATTTAGGTGTACATTTAGGGCTAGTCCCATGGGCTTTTGATATTTAAATACACTCATATGCAGATTTAATAAACACAGTGGGGCACACATTACTCGACATCCATAGTCAGTCTCTTGGCTCCATGCATTGTCATTAAAATGTTTGAGTTAAGCTGTGAGATCACTCTTGGCTTGTTTATTTAATGTCAGAGACATCTCAGAAACATCTCAATCTGTGCGTTCTGCCCGATATATATGTGAAAAGGTGAGCCTTGTTGGTTCCTGCGTTCAAAGCAATTGGCCAGGCCTTCTCAAGCAGATCACATAGAGCCATAGTTCAGTTTCTTACAGGCAAATGAATGGTGTCTTACATCACAAACTGCTGTGAGACAGGGTTGACATAACAGCTGATTCACCATTTCCAAAGATTATTTTTAACAGACACTTGGATGCTCACATCCCTTCTGCTACATAACTGGTAATCAACACACAGTGTTCTGCTGAAACAGTGTCTTGACCTAATAGTTATTAACATTACAGCTCCCTTTCCTGTTCATTTCAATGAGAGAGATCAGTGCTAGGCCCCGGAAGTGACATATGACAAAAGTAAACATCCCCATAGGTCAAACTCTCTGAGTCATGTTTTCTTCTTTATTCATATAATATATCTAATATCTGTTTTTTTTTGTAGATAAGAGTAGTTTTAGTACACCAGCACATATAAAAAAAGTGTATTAATTGTGTGCAATATGTGATGCTCAATGTAATGGTGATCATAAACACACAATCAGACAGGGACGGCTCACTGGTCTAGAGAGGAGAGGTTCTGCTGGTCAATCCTCCACACGATACCCCACACCTCGTCCCCTCCACTCTCCTGTATAGTGGCCACTCCTCCGTGCCAAGCACAGTCGCTGCAGTTCTCCGAAAGACCAAAATTCAGCCTGTAGTCCTGAGACAGAACATCTTTTGTTAGACGATACTTCTGACACTTGAAAGAAACATGCCATAATGTATTACTTATGTCCTGTTATATACAGCTATTTTGTGTTATTTTAGAGTTGTGTGCTTCTATTGTGGCGTTGGTCTCACGGTGGCGTAGTGGGTAGCACTGTCTTTTCACAGCATAAAGATCTCCAATGAAAAGGGGCACAGATCACACCCATATACTCTGGGCTCGCGATCATTCACTGTATATAACATGGGTGTACAATGCATGACATTTTGTATAAAAGGAGGCTCAGAATGGGCAGTCTTCGCCAACAAGGAAGTGCATCACTTCCCAGTAACCAAAAATGGGTCCAGAGAGGCGGGAAGTGGGCATAGCACAGACCTCCACCCGAGTCAGTAATTCTCGCTTTGTTTAGTGCACTGAAAATAATAAACATTGCCCTGTCATCATGAACTTAAGTATTGGATACTAGTGTCATCAAAAACATCACTAACGCTCACTATTGGGAAGGTTCTTTTGATATTTTGTAAAAGTTGTTTAATATTGACATCACACTCTTCTGGGGATTTAGTAAAAATGTCTTAAGAAGAGTATTTAACAGTTATTTAGTAAGTTTACATATGTTCAAAATGTCTGATGTTGAGTGCAAATCTACAAAGGGGGTGATGATGCTGAGGGGTCACGTGGAATGGCTTCTGTGCAATGCCACACTTTGGGCACTATTTTTGATCTGAAAGTCCTTTTCTTGTGTACGATGTAGTAATATAGTTATCTTTGTTTATTCCTAATGCTATATTAAAAGGTTATTTCATGTTTACAATATAATATACATTTTTCTCCTGCATGCTTCATAATCTCTATAATCTTAAAGAAAATCTGTCTTTGTCTACAACGTAATGTTATCATTTTTGAAAGCTGCACCAAATTATTCTTTTATACATTAGTTTTAATATTGGGTGAACATATGTGCATTCCCTTTACAGTAAACATGTTCTGTACAAGGGCCTCAGCACCGAGAATATTCACCCCTTGATGGAGGACTAGAATCCTTCTTTCCATCCATAACCAAGTTATGCTTTATTGGAGAATAAACACCCGCCAAGACAACTTTAAAACTTGAAGTATTTTTCTGAAAAGAGGCTCCTGGGAGTTTTACTAACGAACAGGGCCTGTTACAAAACAGCTGATAAACTTATGTAATATATCCCTCGTTAAGCTTGTGCAACGATCAGCAAGTGAGAAACCGATTGTGTGCAGAAATAAAGTGTACATTTTGAAGAAGAGGCAACACTGTGTCCGTGTCTGATGACTATGCATCCCCTTTTCTTTTTCCTTATTTCTCATTATGGGAACGAGATATTCTTATTAAATTTGTGAAAACAGAACTAATCTAAAATTACTCTCTAGTGTCAATCTAATCAATGACGTTAATTTAACGAACCCTAACGCGCAATCCTCTAAAACCCGATCAGCTTTCCCGGTAACGTTACCTGTATCCTGCCGACGCAGTGGAACACAGCCGATGGGTTCTTTCAGCTGTAGTCTTTCTTTCAATAGATTACTGCCATACGCGAAATACATGAAGGTCTTCGACGACATGTTTACTTAAGCAGTATTTACAAAATGTGACGGAAAATAGGCAAGTACATGTAAAAGAGTATTATAGCGACTTAAAAAGATCGGTTCCGCTAGATATTGAGTCAGTGATGTTCTTTAGAGTCGATTCAATTGATTCAGTTGCCGGAGTAAACAATTACGTAAGAAAACAAGAGCAAATAAAATACACACGTTTATAGTGATAGTTATTATCAATCAAATTGTATGGTTTCAGTTAAGCACAGTAAATGTAAGCAGAAATAAAAACAATTAATATATATGATTCCCAATGAAAAAACTGGATACGTTTATTTGACCTATATTTTTCAAAATTAAAGTCCCGCAAATTTATTTTCAAATTACATGTTCCTTGTATACGACATGTAATATATTTTTCAACAATACAATGTTGTAAAAATACATTTACCGAATATTTTTAACTAATTTTATATCTGAAATTCTAAATATGTACTTTTTTTGTTGAACAATTATATTTGTGTTTGTATATTATTAGCAAATTATCATTTGTATTTTTAAATGTATTAAATATGTGATATGCCAAAGATGGAAATTACAGTAGTTAATCTACTGATTTCAAGCCAAGTCGAGCATGGCGCAAATAAGTACTTTATTGACAACAGGTATAAAATAAACAGAACAGAAGACCCACGCAAGAGTTGAAAAGAACAGAATTTAATGTACAAAAACACAAACAGGTCCAAACCCGTGAACAGAAACTGCTGTACACAGCACAGAACTGTAGAAACACCTCCAAGACTCATCTCCTGGGTCCACCACGGCCTCGGCCTCGTCCTCTACCTCTTCCTCTGCCTCGTCCTCGACCACGCCCAGCCACTGCATGAACAGGGAGAGATTTGTTATGCATGCATGATTTGTGCTTCAGTGTGTTGTTCTGAAGATCATTTCTTTTTTTCTATTCTGTTAATTATAACATGAATACTGAACTATTTCTCTTTAGATTAATCTAAGAGCATACATGTCATTGTAAAAGCATGCATTTTTTGTGTTCCATATATGACTGTTCAGCTAAAGAGCAAGTCTTTCACTTGATCAGCTAAAATATATATTGATATTTTACTGTCCATTAGAGACATATACCATTGCAATAACTACACCCAAAATACCATATAGTTTCATACACCCTGCTCTTGGTTTTGAATCGACTGACGTGTAAAGATCGATAAAAGGTGTTCTGCGCTTTATGAGATGCTCCAAATAAAAAAAAAAGAACACAAAAACCCCATAAATCTGATCATCTCAGTCATTCGTGCATAGAGAATAATGCTCTTGCTCAAAGAGAGGTCAGATGAAAATCAAAACTCAAACAAAACAGGATTTACAGTAAAGTTGAGACTGAAACTTGGTTGTTTTGGAGTTGAATCATGTAGTGTTGGTACAGATCCAAGTTAAAAAATTTACCCAAGCGATCTCACAATAGCAATCGTAATAACGCTGGCAAACCTTTTTGAAACTAATAGTATTTAAATCTCTTACACCTCTAATAACACCGTTTTCATATTCTTCCACCAAAAGTGCGTCACGTATCTGCACACTTCTACCAGAGGCAGGTCCCTATGTTGATTTTTTTACAAAATCTTTTACAAATATAAACTTAGACAGCTACAGACCTTACATATGTGGGCTACATAACCAATTTAACTTGTTACATTTGCATCGAAGGTCTCCAATAAACAAATAAATCTTTGAATCTTCGGACTAGAGGATTTAGTTTCGCTGCAGGCAAATTAACACAATGAAAGAAAACACAGCAACATTCTGAGTAATGAAAAAATGTTCGATGCCAGAGCCGTATTGCTTATTAGAATTGTTTAACGATACACTTAAAATGAGATCAATTTCAAAAATGGACCAGATCATCAACAAGTGCCTACGCTCACAATTAACCACAATTTATATAGTTCCTAATCATTAGTTAAAAAAAATTAATGAATCATCACTAATAGCTTATGTGTTTAAACAATATTAGAATGGAAGCATTCTCTTCATTAATTTAGTTTAATTGACTAACATTCATATATATTTAGCCCCAGAAAATTATGTATGTCCTTATGCATTTAGTCTGAATCAGTGAGGACAAGTTCCAAAATCAAGGAACCCCTTCTACACTTGCCTACATTTGTCTGGAAAATTAAGAACCTTCAAGAAAACAAAAATGGTCTTAGAATGGAAGCAGGAAGGTGTGGAGCATTTGGTGATGCATGCTAAAAAACTTGTTCTTGTAGCTGAGTACTTATTATAGATTAAAAGTTCCTTAACGTTTGTTTTTTCCCCTTTCCTTTCATGACAATTAAAATGGCAAACATAGTTTTTATACAATATGTCTGATCAAAACTGTCATGCATGTTCCCATAATCCTCTCTGTGGCTTTAGCAACGGACCTCAGAACAGGTCTCGCTGGTCAAATGCTAAGCTATCGTGTGTGTGTTTTCCTGTAACCTCATCTGTTCCACAGTTTGCGCGTACAAACTCAAGCCAGAAACATCTGATACCATCTGAAAGCTCCAAACGCTTTAGGAAGAATCCAAATACTGATCATTCAAGCATCAGCGTTGAGATGGTTCATTAGGCCCTTCTGAGGACAGCAATGGCAACTTCCCACAAATCATTTCAGGTTTTGCTGACAGCCTTTTATTAGGGTTAGTGCCCATGCTCTTATTTATTCCACTTCAACAGTTAATAAAGTTGTAAAAGAAACCAGTAGAATTCTGAATTCGCCACCAGCCTCCTGTTCAATCAGAACAGATACAGCTAACGTCCCAAATATTTCTGCTAACCATGAACTTATTAATCCTGTTAGTTAAATCTTAATACAATTTTAAAGGTTTGAGGAACACACCTCATTCTTGAATTGAAATGATAATAGTGACACTAACCAGCCTCTCTCTTCTTTGACTTGACTTTGGGCTCGATGTCCACCAGCAGTGTGTCCAGAGGAAGGCTGTCTGGCAGAATGAAGTAGCGGATGTTGTTGCCGCGGATACTGAGAGACTCCAGCTGAGTGGGTTCCCGGTTTTTCAGAGTCATCTTCACAGCTTTGAGGTGAGTGTTCATGCTGACATCCACTCCTGCTCAGAGAAAACAAACACGTTCAAAATAAATTAAGAAAATATTTTTTTGTTTAAACCAAACAAATGGTTGTCCATGAGCGCAGACATGTACTGGGACAACCACCATTTCCTTCAAGCTGCAGCAAATACTACTTAGTATCAGAAATGTCAAAAGGTGTTTTAAGGTAGTTAAAATTAATTATTATATTCGATCAATATGTTACATTTTACAACTACATTATTCAAAGTATTCAATTCTTTTCTTTAAAGCAAACTCGCTATAAGTCAGCTATAGAACAAGTTTACCTGTGATTGTGCCATGGACCTGTGTGCCATTCTTCAGCTCAATGGTAACCGTTTCGTGGCTCAGTTTCATCAGAAACCTGCAAAATCCAAACATTATTACATTACGTTTCATATGAATGGTTGACAACCCTTTCTAATGTTCAAGCTCTCTTTAACAACCAGCAAATATTTTTATTGACAAATATTACTTTTAATTGATTTAAGATAATAACAACCAGTATAAATAACACTGACATAGCGTTAATTTGTGAAATAATTGATGGTTCGACAAAGATATATTTGCGTTGATTTACAAATCAATGCTAAAACATCTCCTAATTTTAACAATGGGCGTCCGAAATGCATGTTACGCAGGTAAACAACACGTTTACCCGCGCTACATGCATCTCAAATGCACATTGTTAAAATGCAATCATTTTGCATCATCGAGTGTATAATTGGTTTGGTAAGGGAAATCATGAACACGCCATAACAAATGCTTTCGGGCACAAATTCATTCATTCCCGCCCGAGCAAGCTAACGGCTAATGCTAACCAACCGCTACATTCAATCTAACTCCATCCTTCACAAACAATAGTGTATCAGAAATGCAACTCAAGAGTGGACGCTTTATGGGAGAAAAAGTTGTTAATCACCTGACGAGTTTCATTCTGGCGGTGGACTGCGAATGTAATTCCTCCGCCTAAGTGTGAAAAATTATAGCTCTAAACGACTGAAGATCGTCGTACGCTACTTGGCGAAAGTAGATGAAACACTTCCGGCGAAGAGCGGAAACAGAATCCCTTAAATCGCGGCAGTGCCCTTAAACACCACCGGATGTCTGCGTCTCGAAACGTACATGATAGGTATATAATGGTTTTAAAACCGTGGTAAGCATATAGTATGACATGCAACATTGAGTTTTATTTTTTTATTACACACAAAGCTAAATATTGAACAATGCAATTGCATTTCGTTGAACTCGGGCGTTCTATCGATTGAAACAAGTTTATCGGACATTTTTGACCAACCTGGCAACCCATAAACAGGAAGTGACTCCCGGAAGTGAGCGTTCATAGAACTCTCTCGTCAAAAGCTAATACGGGGATTCGTTTATAGAAATTGATACCCATTCCTTTGTACCATGAACACACGCCGATGACTTTACAGGATATTTCAGAGCATGCAGGAGGAAACCGCTGCAGATGTTCCACGGAATGTCGCAGACTGATTTTAGACTGACGTGTGCTAGTGACTGACAGCTTCATCGTCTTCCTCAGCATGTTGAAGAGCAGCAGAGATGTTTCCTAAAACATCGTTTAGCAGTCTGATCGTGGGGGTGTTCCTCCTGTACGTGCTGCACACCTGCTGGGTGATGTACGGCATCGTTTACACCAAGCCCTGCGACAGACGAAAATCCGAGGGGAGCTGCATCTCACCTTACCTAGAGAAAGAACCGAAGCTGCAGGTGAGATCATTCTGCACCGAGTCTCTGGGTGGAGAAAAATGACTGGCATTAAGTTGGTTTGACGTTGGACTTTTAATAGGGACCGTCTCAAAAGTTACATAACATTTTAGTCTAGTTTATCTTCTGTTTTTTGTTCATCAAAAAGTTATTTTGGGGGCACAACATTTAAATTGGCAGGTTTTAGTGTTTTAAGTCATTTGAGCTTCAAATTTGGTTTATGAGCATTTTGAGCGCATTTAGTGATGAATAAGGTACTATTTGCCTATAATTTATCAGATTTTGGATGACAAATCTAAAGGTTGTGACCAAAAAAGGACTTCTAAAAGAGCAAAAAAACAGCAGGTTTTAATGTGTTGAGTCATTTTGTTTAAAAGCTATTGAAAAACAAAATTTCAGTATGAAAACGTATGACCAACTTAATTCCAGTAGAAGATTGTGGTAGTGTATAATTGACGTTAAGCTGCGGCACCACTCATTCTTCCCGAACCCTCCATTACTTCTGTGGCTAATTAATAAATCGATTGCATCTTTTATTTATTTGGTGGATGTGGCGTTTGCTTGGGGTTGAAACCTCAATATGTTTTCTGTGAGACTATACAGCCACTGTGCTTCTCATTTGTTCTAAACGTTTGTTATAAGTCATGATAAAGATTATGTGTTGATGTTTTTGGCAGCTGAGCATCTATTCTGCATCCAGACCCAATGCTGATGGGGGGCACAGCCTGATCCACCGAGAGGAAGACTTTGATGTGAATGCTAAGTTTGAGAGGTACGGAGAGCCCTAGCAACAAGCACATTGAACACTGACTAGATATTACATTCCAACAGGGGGTAAAGTCCAGTATGGGTGCAGACATCCTTTCCCTGCAGCTGTAAAAAGCCGGGGGGGAAAGCACACAAAGGCGTTGTCCTTGAGGAGAAATTCAGAGCTTCTCGCTATCTTGTTCTCAGGATGAAGATGTTTTGTCTCCAACAGTGGCCTTGCCAAGGCCATCCAGATGGAGTGTGGGGAGCCAAAAAAGAGAAGGAATGCTGTTTGCTTTTGGGTCAATATCTTCAAATTTCACAGATATTTTTTGTCAATCACCCATCTCCATTCGTGTCAAAAAACTGCTGCACAGCTGTTAGTGTCAATCTATGGTGTAAACCATTTTGCGGTTAATATAGCCACAGTCTGAGATCTAACAGCTCTGCTTACTGCTGTTTCAATCCAGCCTGCCAGCTTGGTGGGATTCTTCACTGAGCCCTTTTAACAATCACTGTACTCCTGGGCTCCACATAATTCCATCAGCAGAAACCCTGTGTTCAGAGTTCCAAATAAGTAGATATCCTCAATGTCCTCCAGGGCCAGAGAGACCAGGCACACAAGGCGCCACTTCTCCCATCCGTCCATTATGTAGCCAGCTGCAAACGTTCCCTCAGGGCAGGTGGGTTCACCCAAACCCAAGCTTCTCATTGAGAAGATGGTGCCAATTGCATTTAGAGACCAACTGATCAGATCCATAGTTCTTCCTTTAGAGTTTAGACAGCAGGACAAGGAGAGTCTCCTGAGGGGAGCTGCATCTCACCTTACCTAGAGAAAGAACTGAAGCTGCAGGAGAGATACGGGGAAGGAGAGAGGTAGATGAATGACTGTCTTCATCAAGAACCAAGCGAAAATATCAAGCTCTCAACCCTCAGACCAAGCGACTATCATTTGAGTGATGATCAGTCATTGAGAAATACTCAGTACAGAGGTCTTAACCTCAATCCTGGAAGGTTGTATTCCATGCTGGTTTTTGTTCTAACCCTGACACAAGAGTAACTTCTAACAAGGTTTATAAGATTGGCCCAAAAGTAAGCAAATATGTAACCCTCCAAGATCTGAGTTTGACAACCTTTGCTTTAGTAGCACCTCAAGGGTCCAGGCCTCCAGCTGAGACTGGGTAAAAAAAAAAAAAGAAAGAAAAGAAAACCCTTTGTAAAGAGCAGGGATAGGCAAAGTGGAAGGCTGCCTATACCCCTTGCTAGTTTTTGTTCCAACTCTGTTTCTTTAGACAAACCAGCAGCTTCAAACAAGCAAACGGCGATGTAATTAGATAATGAAAAGATGTGCTGGACTGCGGCCCTTCTTGCTCATCCCTGGTTTAGCATCATACCACTCAATCATAGAGCCATAATTCAATCAGAGAATGATGTCACTTATCAATTTAAAGGTAATGTAGCGAATCTTTGGGATCCAAAATTGATGTTTAAAGTCTCCAAAGAGACGTATCCCTAAACCAATAGGGGCTTCTTAATATTTTTAAGGTTGTCCTACCAAGCCCTGTATTACATTCTTAGGAATGTAATAAATTCTATTATTGAAGTTTTTCCCTACCCTTCAATGGTGAAGCGTGCAAGTACCTTCGCTGGATGTCAAACTCAACTTTATTTGTGAAATATTATTTAACAGCCATTGTTCCATAAAAATGCTGATTTATATATTGTTGTTTTTTTTGGGGGATGTTTGAATTGTTTATAAAATGTTTCTAAAACACTTCCTATTGGTTTTTGTTTTCTCAAGCTATGAACATGGAGGAAACACTGAATTGGAATAGATAGATGGATGGATGGATGGAGAGATTTTTTTGGGGGGATGTTTGAATTGTTTATAAAATGTTTCTAAAACACTTCCTATTGGTTTTTGTTTTCTCAAGCTATGAACATGGAGGAAACACTGAATTGGAATAGATAGATAGATGGATGGATGGAGAGAGAGAGAGAGAGAGAGAACTTGTTATAACAGCAGCTCTTCCTTTCCAGATTTGGTCTTACTGTGGGTCTCCTCCTTAGGTCAGTGAATGTGTCTCTACCGAAAAAGACGCGCAGGAACGGCACGCTCTATGCCTTTGTGTTTCTGCATCAGGCCGGTGTGTCACCCTGGCAGGACCCACATCAGGTGCATTTGGTCACTCAGCTGACCACATACCTACTTCCCAAACCCCCTGAGATCAGCCTGATCATCGGACAGGAAGAAACAGAGGTGAGGAGATGCTTTAGGAACTATTCTGATATTTGTTTAACAAGGATGGTTCGAACAGGCTTTACATTAAAGCTTCTCATGTTTAAGGTTGGCTTTAAGAACATTTAAAAACTTACACACGCGCACACGAGTCTTCGTGCTTTTAATTCAGAATTAATCACAGCTAGGCAAGAGTATTTCTCAAACTTAATTGATAACAACCTCAACAATACACAAACTCTCTTTGTAACAGTAGAGAGGTTAACCAACCCACCAAACCAGACTACAAATGAGTTTCTGTCTGAAGATAAATGCAATGAGTTTGCTTCATTTTTCATCAATAAGTGCCTCCCCCTGCAGGGCTGGGGATAGACATCCTCAGCCTCCACTCTCAATGTGCACCTTTAATCTAATCGATAGCAAAACTTTAATAGAGACGGTTGAGAGCCTTAGAACATCAACATGCAGTATTGACACTCTACCAACAGGCTTTTTTTTTATGGTTCTTAAGAGTCTAGAAAAGGACCTCTTAGAAATTATAAACACCTCCTTGTGCTCCGGCTTTTTCCCCAAATCCCTTAAAACCGCAGTGGTTAAGCCACTACTGAAAAAGACAAACTTAGATAATACTGTACTGAGCAACTACAGGCCAATCTCAAATCTCCCTTTTATTAGTAAAATTATGGAAAAGATTGTGGCAAAACAACTGATTGAATTCCTGACCCAAAATGAATACATGGATTGTTATCAGTCTGGTTTCAGAGCTCATCACAGCACAGAGACAGCTCTACTGAAGATAGTCAATGACATCCGGTTAAACACCGATTCAGGAAAAGTGACTGTCCTGGTTCTACTCGATCTGAGCGCTGCCTTCGACACAGTTGATCCCAAAATCCTTCTTGATAGACTAGAAAACTATGTTGGTCCTTCAGGAACTGTGATAAAATGGTTCAGATCATACTTAGAAGGAAGAGGCTTCTTTGTAAACATAGGTGATTACATGTCGAAGTGGACTGCCGTGTCCCTCAAGGCTCAATCCTTGCTCCTTTACTATTTAACCTGTACATGCTTCCACTGGGCCAAATTATTGAGAAGGAACCAGATATCATACCATAGTTATGCTGATGATACACAAACTTATCTAGCTATCTCTCCAAATGACTACAACCCCATAAACTCTCTCTGCCAATGTCTTGATGAGATTAAAAACTGGATGGAAAACAACTTTCTTCAATTAAACAAGGAAAAAACTGAAGTCATTGCATTCGGAAGCAAAAGCGAGGTTGTTAAGGTTAACACGTATCTCAATGCCAAGGGCCTAACAACTACAAATCAGGTCAGGAATCTTGGAGTGATTCTGGACTCTGATCTTAGTCTAAATAGCCACATAAAATCAATGACAAAATCCGCTTATTACCATCTTAGAAACATCACAAGAATCAGATGCTTTGTTTCCAGACGAGATTTAGAGAAACTGATTCATGCTTTCATCTCCAGCAGGCTGGACTACTGTAACGGCCTCTTAACCGGTCTTCCCAAAAAGACCATTAAACAACTCCAGCTCGTTCAGAATGCAGCGGCTCGAATTCTAACCAGAACTAGAAAGTCAGAACACATTTCTCCAGTTCTTAAGTCTCTACACTGGCGGCCGGTCTCCTTCAGAATAGATTTTAAAGTTCTGCTGCTCGTATATAAGTCCAAACATAACTTAGCACCTAAATACCTAACAGACATGATCAGTGAATACACACCAAACAGAGAGCTGAAGTCCCACAGATCTAATAAATGAAATCTTCCCCGGGTAAATTCCAAACAGGGAAAATACTCCTTTAGTTACCCTGTGGCCCACAGATGGAACCAACTTCCAGAGGAGATCAAGGGTGCCAACACTTTAGTCATGTTTAAATCCAGGCTAAAGACTCACCTGTTTAGTTGCGGTTTTGTCGACTGAGCACCAACGTCCGGAGAACTATTTTACCTCTGTACTTCAAATCTTAATCTTTGTTTTAATCGATATTTAAAATTTCAGTGTTTTTAATCAATTTGATTTTATATGACTTTTTTTAATGCTTGATTTTAATAAATGTACTTTCTTTTTACTCTTTATTTCCAATGTAAAGCACTTTGAATTACCCTGTGTACGAAATGTACTATACAAATAAACTTGCTTTGCACACACGCACGCACACCCGCACGCACACCCACACACACACACACACACACACACACACAGTTTTCTGTTTGCTATTTCAAAACAAAGTTTGCAGTGCTAATGAACATGGGACACCGTTTGGGAGAAAGCTTAATCTCTCTTCTTCCCTGCAGCTCAATAATAATAGTGCTATGTTTTTTTTGTGGTTGATGCGTAGTGTAAAAAAAAGTTGTTAAAAAGGGTGCGGTGGGCTTGGATTGTTCATATTTGGAATGTAACAATAAACATGAATCCACTGTTTACGCATAAGTAGCTTATAACTATGACATTGTGTTTATTACTTGAGTATACCATCTAACAGTACAACATCCTCTCTGCCCCTTAAAAAAGGTTTAAAAACATGGAAAAATTAAGATGAAATCTAAATATACCTACACTTTATTTCATTTTTGTTATTATTAAAAGTGCCATGCGTTTTGTTTGTAAACAGCTGAAATGAATAGTTTCCTCTCCCCTCTCCATCACCCCTGCTCTCTAGTCGCTATGATAACATCTTAACAAGCCTTTAAATTAAGATACAGGTACACCACAAAAATGAGAAGTCTATAATGACCTATCAGGCAGTTGTGGTCTGGTGGATAAGGAGATCGACTTGGGATCGGAAGGTTGCCGGTTCGATCCCCAGATCCGAGATCAGAGTTGAAGGTGGAGTGAGTGAGTGATGAAACGCTTGTTCTCCATCTTCATCAACCACAGCTGTGGAGATCTCGAGCAAGCACCAGTTTCCCGACTGCTCCCCGGGCGCCGCAGAGTGGTGAGTGCTCACAGTGTGCTTGTTCACTGCTGTGTGTGTACAATGGGATGAGTTACATGCAGAGAACAAATTCCAGGTATGGCTCACTCCTTATCTGGCCAACTGCTCACTTTCACCAGTCGCGATACGTACAGATTTCAAGTAACTCCTGGTAATGTCTGATAAAATATTTCTTTTTCTCTTCTGTCTCTTAACTGAGCCTTTTCCCAGCTGGAAAAGAAACTTTCAAACGAAACTCATTTTGTGTGTTTGTGGGTTCAATTTTTGGTGCTCAAGTGATGTTACTGAAATGTTACTGAAAGAATCCAGTATATTTTCAAATGATCATAAATGTGTTTTCAAAATAAAAGTTTGTTCAGACTGCGATAATAAATGCAACTGAATTATTTATTTGGCTGGCCTGTATCCAATTGATCAACAGGGGACTCCAAGGCTAGGAGGTTGGGGAGCACTGGTGTAGAGGACTCAAGGGTCCGTTCTAGAGCTCTTTTTAGAGTTTTCTCTTCTGTCACAGGGATGGCCTGAATGCCCTTTCGCTGATCGCTCCTGGAGCTCACATGACTCATAGCATGAAACTTTTTGTTATTGTTTAGTTTTCTGTTGATTGCAACAAACCTAAAAAGTAACTTGATGGTGTTGTGTTCAGAAAGCCATTCAGCAGAAGCAGAGCAGCGATCCGGAGCTGGACCGTCCCGTGTCTCACTGGCGATCGCGTCTGACTCTGAATGTGGTGTCTGAGCACTTCCTCTTTGACCGAGAGGCTCTTCCAGGAGACGTGCATCGCTACATGAGAATGTGAGTCAACAGAAAATCAATTTAAAGTGATTAAAATGTAGGTTTAAACGATATTTGAACTGCACCAGCAAATTTTTTTATTAGTCTTATGCTACAGGGTTAACAGTTTTCAGTTGAATTCGACTGTGTTTGGACTTGATCTCGTCTCGGATTCGACTGTGTTTGGACTTGGTCTCGTCTCGGACTCGACTGTGTTTGGACTTGATCTCGTCTCGGATTCGACTGTGTCTGAACTAGGTCTCGTCTCGGACTCGACTGTGTTTGGACTTGGTCTCGTCTCGGACTCGACTGTGTTTGAACTAGGTCTCGTCTCGGACTCGACTGTGTTTGGACTTGGTCTCGTCTCGGACTCGAATGTGGTTGGACTTGGTCTCGTCTCGGACTCGACTGTGTTTGGACTTGGTCTCGTCTTGGACTCGACTGTGTTTGGACTTGGTCTCGTCTCGGACTCGACTGTGTTTGGACTTGGTCTCGTCTCGGACTCGACTGTGTTTGGACTTGGTCTCGTCTCGGACTCGAATGTGGTTGGACTTGGTCTCGTCTTGGACTCGACTGTGTTTGGACTTGGTCTCGTCTCGGACTCGGCTGTGTTTGGACTTGGTCTCGTCTTGGATTCGAATGTGTTTGGACTTGGTCTTGTCTCGGACTCGACTGTGTTTGGACTTGGTCTTGTCTTGGACTCGACTGTGTTTGGACTTGGTCTCGGACTCGACTGTGTTTGGACTTGATCTCGTCTCGGACTCCAAACAACAAAAGACGACAAATCCATACTTGTGCGTCAAGCCTACGAATAGCCTATCTTTGCGAAGGCTGCACCTTCATTAAAATGGCTGCGCATTCACATAACCCCGCGCTGACCCCGCTGTGAAGCCTCTTGCGCGCCACTGAAACGTTCGCTATCTCTGCTATCTCTCTGCACGTGCTCTCTGGACGAAAGTAGCACTGAGCGAGTGCTTTCAGTCTCTTTCTCAGCTTGCGCTTCATCCTACACACCGGATAAAACTTCGATTAAAAATTCGATTAAAAAAATTAAATCATAAAAAGAAAACTTTCCAAATTAGAACTGGCGTTTGAAAATATGTTAAAACTGTTAAAAGAAATCAATAGGAAATTAGTTGATGCGGTTCAGGTTGTCTAGATTAGATGCTGTTTTCGAACTACTACAACATATTATTTCAAACACTTTAAAAGTTATTATATTTATTATATTACAATAAAGTTATTATATTACACTAAATATGACACTATATTATTTACTATGAAGTACAAAGGTATTTTTTATATGGTCATTTTAGACACTTAATGCCCCTTTTTAAGTTTTTTTTAAATGCTATTAAGATTAAAAACATAATCCGGTATGATATATCTTTGAATTTCTTGAATTACTCGTGTCATGGAGAAAACAGTCTGTGGTGGAGGAATAACAGTTTAGTCATTTTCTATTAGGCAACAAGGGGGGAAGTAGTGAAAAGTGTTTTGGACTCAGACTTGACTTGGACTGCAACACCATCGGACTGCATCGACTGTCCTAGACTTGGACTTGTCTAGGACATGACAATGGCGGACTTGACAACAGTCCTAGAAGCAGCATGAGTTTATGTCTGTGCTTACCTGCTCTGTTGCAGATACCAGAGTGGAAAGAAGATGATTTACCTGCCGCTGCTGTTCGTGGACGAGCTCAGCAATAGAGTGAAGGATTTAATGGTACTGAAGCTCTAGTTGTCTTGAACACATAAATATATGAAGCAAAACTCTTCAAAACACTATACACTGTTCGTTAGTCTCCTAAAAAGAAAAAGGTTGCATCCGAGTCCCTGAAACTGGAACATGTGGACGCTTTATTCCCTTCTTTTAGTTGATCGATGACTATGATTTGTTTGTTTGGTGCAGGAGATCAACAACAGCTCAGCGGAACTTCCGCTGACTATCTCGTACGAGGCCATCGCTCTGGGCAAACTACGCTTCTGGATCCACATGCAGGAGGCTGTCTACTCTCTGCAGCAATTTGGTAAGAACCAGATGCTCCCCTCGATGAATCGTTTGCTAGTGGGAAGAATGAACTTTCATTCCCTCCGTTGTTCTCATTTGAAAGCATAAAGGGCCAGACAGATCCCGATGAACTTTAGGAGCAAAGCTAATTATACACTCACTGTAGACCCATGAAAGTTGGCTCCTCTGGTCATCCAGGAGTTCAGACAGGAGGAGCTGAGGTTCTCGTCCAGGTATCAGAGATACCAGCTGCAGAAGCGGAAGCGGAGTGAGAAGAGAGAGTTAGGAAAAAAGTGAACGAGAGGCAACTTTACGTTGAATATTATGATTAAGATGAAAAAAGGGATTAGTTTAAAGAAAAGCTATTGGTTGCAATGAAGGACTATCAAGTGTTTTTGTTTAAAATGTTTTGAAGTAGAACAAACCTCAATAGTCTTCTGGGCAAGTGTTAAGCTATTGAAATGCTTAGAACTTAGGGTAGATTTGACCTACTTAACCTAACCTGATAATAATACATAAAGAGAATGAATTGAAAACAAAAATAAATAAATAAAAATACTGAGACTTTTTCCCCCCATTTAATTTCCCCATTTTTACATAAAATTGACAAAATTTAAAGTAAGATCAACGTATAAAGTCAAACTGCTGTTTTTTTACAGGCTTCACTGAAAAGGACGCAGATGAAATCAAAGGCATTTTTGTGGACACAAATCTCTACTTCCTCACCCTCACCTTCTTTGTTGCTGCTTTTCACGTGAGTTTGAGGTCGACGTAGTCATTGTGATCAAAACTGTACATGCTGCCATTGCATTGAAGCCTCACAGTCTCTGTCTGTGTGTATTTTAGTTGTTGTTTGATTTCTTGGCATTCAAAAACGACATCAGCTTCTGGAAACACAAGAAGAGCATGGTGGGGATGTCCAGTAAAGCAGGTTAACAAGCTCTTTGTTGAATTAAACACTTTCATAATGCTCATTTATGTAATGTAAGGGGCTTTTCAGATTGGGAACGTCTAGAACAGGGGTCGGCAACCCAAAATGTTGAAAGAGCCATATTGGACCAAAAAAACAAAAAACAAATAGGTCCGGAGCCGCAAAAAATTAAAAGCCTTGTATAAGCCTTATAATGCAACACATGCTGTATGTATATATATTAGCCTACTATAAAAATGACTAAGTTTGCTACGAATACATAATGAGCCTTCATGATTAAATGTTTATTTTCCCTGCAGTGAATCCTGTAGAGAACGACGCACCACGTGACTACTCTGTTGTACGATTACAATATTAATGAATTATGTTTCATTGCTTTGATGAAATTAGAGAAATGCAATAAAGAAATCGAATTTTTGATGTCATTTTTATTTTGAGGATTCACAAAAACATCAAAATGGAACGTGCACAACGTGCCCCTTAACTGGGCAACAAACAATGCGAAAAAAACGCAGCATACATTTATAAAAATAAAACAGCAGCCTTTTGAAAAGAAGTATGTAAAATCACAGCCACTTTGTTACTAAATACGTGCATGCCTTTCCTGGAAATGTTATTAGACAACTTCCCACTACAGAGCAAACATTCAGGCAATCCTTCCGCATTGGCAATGAATGTAAAGGATTCAGTCCAAGAACCCTCAGTTCTCCTCCGTTATGTTTCTCTTTTTCTCTTTGGGGTTCAGGGCCCACCACACAGCCGCTGGTTTGTTTACAGCAGCCCCCTACCTGGCATCCCGCCACGCTGATAGAAACGTGTGTCGTGGGTGATGACGCAAATCGTCGCTGACAGATATGTTGAAATTAAATATTTATTCTACACTCTTTTACAGCATTGGAAAATGTTAAGAATGTTTGTCCTCCTATAGAAACCATATTAAACAAAAAACATATTTACATTTTTCCTTTTATTTTTTTATTTTGAAAAAGCTCCAGGGAGCCACTAGGGCAGCGCTAAAGAGCCACATGTGGCTCCAGAGCCACGGGTTGCCGACCCCTGGTCTAGAATCTTCTGTTATTGACAAGGTTTGCTCCCCCTCCTCATTCCCCCACAGTTTTACGTTCACATGCTATTTTCCCGATTAGTTTGCGTATATATATCACCGGAAATGTGTAGGGTGGAAGAGACGAAAGCCTTTGCGTCATCAGTTTGTGACTGCTCGCCGAAATATACGATCATCTGTACATAATAACATTGGTCACCTATTGGGCATCTTGTCGAGCTGAGAGACTGGAGGCTCTCGTTCTGCCCAGATTTCCATCAAACAGTGGATCTCCTCGCTCCTCCACAAACATCCTTCTCCAGCCGTGTTGATCTGTGTACAAAAAGCGAACGAGTCGAGGAGTTTTTACATCACGTTGAACTTCCTCTTCTGATATATATCATATCTCCGCTGGACCGCTTGAACTGTTTCAGAGACTCCATCTAGAAGCGCTTTTGGAAACGTTTCATGGAAACAAAAGAATTGCTTACACACACGCTACAGTCAACCGTTACCAGAACCACATGTTTGTGGAAACGGAATACAGATGCTAATCTGAAAGGCCCCTAAAACTGATGTGTTTTAAGTAATGCATAACTAGCTCTAAAATAATGCAGATTATTTTAATATTTTATCATATTATTTTCATAAGTTATTTGACCTGAATCATCAAGTCTCTGCATAGCCATGAAAGTCTAAATAAAATCTGGTTCCGCATCTGTTCACTCAGTGCTGTGGAGGTGTTTCAGCACCATCATGATCTTCCTCTATCTGCTGGATGAGCAGACGAGTTTACTGGTGCTGGTGCCAGCAGGAGTCGGCTCTTTGATTGAGGTGCGTACAGTAAAACTGTCTTTAGCCTCTCGTCGTGTGATTTGCCTCCTTTACAGCAGCAGCTGCAATGACACCAAATTGTATTCACTATCTTCCAAGTTTTAAACTTGTACATTTAAATGGTTGTCTTCATGAAAGCTCTGCTCTACATCTTGAGACTTGGAAGTGCCTAATGTGTTACCAAGTCAAAGTTTTAGAGGTCGTCTTAGCTGATCTGAACAAGGAAGTGCTCTCGACCAAAGGAATAGTGAGAAATTAGAAGATAGAAGGAGATTGTAATTGCTCTCGGAAGAGAGGAGTAAATTCCTTTTTGAAAGTTGTTAGCGTTGCTGCTTTCCTGACTTGATTCTCACCATAACTTTCACACTCACTGTCCATGTATGGTGGAATAGATTCACCCCGAAAAAATTAACCTTTTTTGAGACTGCATCATTCAGTGTTGTGGGTTTATGTCTTGTGAGGCACTGACATCATCACAGACAGAGATGTATCATTTTTATATATAAAAACTGCTGCATATAAGAAGAACTTCTTGTATTGTATTATCTTTACTTATTCCTTTTAGTTCTGGTGTTGATCGTTCTTTAAATAGTATCTCATTAAAAGTCCAGTTTAGATAATTCTTTCCGTTGAGATGTAATCCTCTACTTTGAAATAAAGACAAGCGAAAGAGAAAAATGACTTGTAGCTGCGTATGACTTGTTAATTTTTTTATGCTGTAACGTACTAAAGCTATCATTAATTCAATTGTTTGGCAGCCAGGGAGTTGACAATAAAAATAAACTTTTTTGCATTATATAAACAAGCTGAGCTAATTAAATATAATTCATACAGTAAACTTGTTAGAATGTGTTAATAGCAATATACAGAGGGACAGCAATACAGACTCCCTGAATAGCATGCTAGCGTAGCACATCAACTCACTGTGAGGCTCAGCACTGAATGCCTCGTCTTATTATTAGAAAAGTAAATGTGAAAATTAGGCAGTTTAGAAAAACATAAAAATAAGAATGTTAACACTGAATAAATATAAGTCTGAAATAGAAGCTGATCTAAGTCAGCTTCGCTCTTTCTTGTGTGTTGCAGGTTTGGAAGGTGAAGAAAGCTTTCAAAATACACATCATCTGGAGAGGCCTGACACCCACATTCCTGGTAAACTCAGGTGTTGACACTACAGAGCTCTTAAATCAGAGTTTTCTCTGTAATGTGATTTGTTCCTAATGGTGTCCTCAGTTTGGGAAGCTGGATGAGTCAGAGAGACGAACAGAGGAGTACGATACTCTGGTGAGAATAACTCAAAGATGTTTTGTCTGATGTGGTTAATTAAGGTTATAAAGTGGGATTTCCTGTTGGTGTGCAGGCGATGAAGTACCTGTCCTTCCTGCTGTATCCTCTGTGTGTCGGCGGAGCCGTCTATGCTCTCATCTTTGTGAAGTACAAAAGGTAAAGTTTGTGTAAAACCTGAAAACAGAAGACAGCTATACATTGTTCAGGATAGTTTCATAGAGGTGACTAAAAACTGTTTAGCAGGACTTGTGGGAGTCCTGTGAATACTAACCCTGCTAAGGACGCTGTGTTTTTTAGTTATTATTCCTGCAGAACGTCAATCAAATACTGATTATTGATGATCTCTTATGTTATAGAATATTTAATCATTGTAATTAATTATCCAATAATATTGAGTTTGTATGAGCCTATGTTTACTTGGGATGGAACAGGAAGTGATGTAGAGGGGCGGGATTTATACTGAAGGGAATCTCAAGGGAAGACTCGTTTCGGGTCTCTTGCGCTCTCTCTCTTGAGGCCCAGCTGGCGGGCGGACGTGTGCTGCTCGCCTCTTCCTTCTATACTTTCCTTCCTTCCTCTTCTACTTTCTCTCTCTCTCTCCCTTTCTCTCTCCATGATGCTCGCAATCACATGCTTCATTGATATCAAGGTATGAGTTAAATTCATGTTTGGAATAAGTAATAAATTGCTGTTTGCGATTGTGACAATGACATCTTTAGGTGCATTTCAAACCATGCTTTTAAACTATCTATAATATTGAGGTAACATAGTATCTTTTTCAACCCAAGAGAGAAACCGGGCTGCTGGTTTAGGACGAGAACACAGACTCAGTAAGACATAAAAACTGTTTCAGTAATCTAAGCACAAAAAAAGTCGATAAGAGTTCCGGAGTGAAACCAGTCAGACTTGAAAAGTGAAAAATAAATAAAAGCCTGATTGCTGCCTCAGGATTGAACCGTTTAGTGATGATCTGTGATTAGCTTTCTGAGACATGGAGAAGTCGAGGATCAAGTATAAATTTTATGTGTAACAAAAGAGCACCAGAAGGTTCTCAGTAATTTTTTGTTTAAGCAATGAAATGATGGGACATGTAATGATCATACCCAGTAGTAAAAGAAGTAGGGAGAAAAGAATAGGGGCTAGAGCTGAGACTTGTAGAACATCACAGGATAAGGAAGTGATGCTAGAGCTAGCGTTTTCTCTCTAAATTAAGAAACTATGGCTGGACTTGAAAGAGCAAAATGCATTATCCAGCCAAGTCACGTGATCTGTGGAGGGTCAATTTCTAAAAGCAGACTAAAAACTTTTCAAAATTAATTATTATTTTTTGTATTTTTCACAATACGTTTGAAATTGACCTGAAGTTTTCTGGACTCGGTGGATCAGGATTTGTTTTCCTTGGAAGGGGAGGTGCTGTTGCTTGCTTAAAGTCCAGAATGCCACTTCTCAGTAAATGTGGGCCAACCGTAAGCTTCATAACAAAAAGCATCAATTGGTTAGTCTGAATGCTTTGGTCCAGCAAATTTGCAAAAACTACAGTAGAGTACTGGAAGAACTAGACAACTTATCATGGAAGAAGTCTGACCCTTTTTTCGGACTTTAAAGATGAAGTGAAAGCGACTAGTGGACCTGATATAAAAGGCACCACAGTTTTGGTTGTTGGAAGAGCAAGTGTTTCAACACCTTCAACTTTGGGGATCAAACCAGCAACGTTCACCTTTGAAGTTGCTGATGGAAAAACAAATTTTAGAAGAAATGTTTGATGAAGGCTGCTTCATTAATAAGTTAATAATGATTACTCTGCTTTCTTCACCAGCTGGTACTCCTGGATTATCAACAGTTTAGTGAACGGTACGTGTCTTTTTTTTCTTGCATGATATGATTGAAAGTTTTAGAAGCACCCAGAAATGATGGTGCCTGTTTGAAACAGGGGTGTACGCCTTCGGATTCCTCTTTATGCTGCCGCAGCTCTTTGTGAACTACAAGGTTTGTTTCAGCTCTTTGATTTGGAATGAGATGCTGTTTGACTCACGCAGGTGTTTATTTTCCAGCTGAAGTCAGTGGCTCATCTTCCCTGGAAGGCTTTCATGTACAAGGTGAGCAATGATTGACAGATTATTATGACCATTACATTAGAGCAAAACAAATTTGTATTGGTTTTGTGATGTAGTTAATGTATGATGTAGTTCAGCTAGTGCATCAATATTATGGTATGAGAAACCATTTGAAATTGTGTTTCTCTTGAACTTTTTCAGCAAGAAAACAGACAGGGAAAGAAAGATTTTATAAAAAAGCAAAAGTGGTAATAAGCATTATTAAAGGGAACTAAAATATTAACATTGGCAAAAGAAATACATGTTAAACACAAATAACACGTGGTTTTCATTTCATACTAGTATAAATATAGCTGTAAGGGTTAGCTATCAGGAAAAAAATGTTTCGCACATTAAGCATCTGTCCACCGATCAGGAAAATTATTAAAAACGAGCTTTAGTCTGAATGAGAGATAAAAAGCCAATGACTCCATTTTCCATATCTCTTGAACACCTGGGGTCCTGAAGCCCAACTTGTCTGGTAACTTCAGATCCTGGTTGAGATATCAAGTGATGTGGAGTCAGTAAAGCAATTTTAGAACAAAAGACTACATAGTTATTAGCTAAAAAAAAGCCAAAATCAATACTTGAATAAAGGATATTGGGATTAGACACCCTTCTCTATTGTTCATGTTCAAACTCAGTAATATTAAATCAACATTCTGCTTGGTCTGAAAATGGCCTGGTTCAAAATCAGATTTTAGATAATCAGTGTAGGAGGAGTTTAAAAAGTGTATTTTCGACTTTATAATAGAATATAAATAGGGAGTTTAGCTGAATATGTTCTCAGCATGACCCAGATAAAAAGAAAAGAACAACCATGTGAGCGTAGGTTTAAGTTAATAGCAACTTTAGTTATGCACTTTGACTATAAGGTGATGCTGTGACAAAACCTATTGAGTGGGTCCAGACTTTGGTGATGAACATGCATGTTGATTTTTTAAAATATTTTTTGAGTAATTTCAAAATGGCTGACAGTTAAATATGTATTAAATACGCATTGAGACTACTAGAGGGCACAGTACTGAAGCTCTGGTGTTGTTCTCAGGTAGAGATGCCATGCATCAAGTTTGGTCTTAACATCTCAAAATTGGCAATATAATGCATTAAAAAAGTTAGGTGTTGACATAAAAATGTTCACAACTTTTACCTGGCATTGTCTGAAGATAAACATTTTGTGAAGTTTGGACAAATGGCCTTGAAGGAGCGAGACCCTAATTATGCATACATTGATATTGCTTCAATTTTGGGGAGTTTGTGAAAAATTTGGTTTCGTCATCATTCAAAAATAGTTTTGTCTGGTCCAAAAATATATGACTAAATCTTTAATGGCTTGTTTCAAATGTTTTGTGCCATCTGTTTACCATCGTCTGTCGTTCAAACTTCATGTTTGAACTGCAGTTTGACAATTTATTCCTATCTGTAGGCATTTAACACATTCATCGATGATGTCTTTGCATTCATCATCACGATGCCCACATCGCATCGGCTGGCGTGTTTCAGAGACGATGTGGTCTTCCTTGTCTACCTCTATCAGAGATGGTGAGACACCCTACTCTTAGGTCTTCCCCTCAGATATGGTGTTGCTGATTTTTATCCTTCACAGCACTTGTTACTCAGAAAAAATGAAATATGAATTAAACAAAATGACTTGTGTGTGTATATATATATATATATATATATATATATATATATATATATATATATATATATATATATATATATATATATATGGTTGAGGACCTGCTGCTATTGTCTGATAAAGTGGTATTTTTTAACACAAAGAAAGAGGTGACGGGGCATCCTGTTTGCTCATAAAAGAATGTACCCAACACGACTCACCCGAGAGCTCTCTCTTTTGTTCTATTCTGCTATCATCCATCTTTTCAACTAAAGCTAGAATGAGGAGAACAAGCCCACTCAGAGCTGATCCAGACACAATTGTGAACTGTGGTGAGTCGAGCAAAGCCAAACCCAACAGAGATGAGCTGTTACTAGAAGCCAGTGGAAACATGGGATAATGAACTTTCTTCTGAAGGATCTTTTTGGCTCTTTTAAATGTAGTTTCTGTGTATTTTTCAGGCTGTATCCAGTGGATAAAACCAGAGTGAATGAGTACGGCGTCTCCTACGATGAGAAACCCAGAGGAAAATCCCACAAGGACTGAGGGGAACCCATCAGGAATTCAAGGAGTGTTTCTCTGGTGGTTAGCTGATACTCAAACTGAATGCCTCCCGGCTTAAAGGAATAGTTCACCCCTGTGATGAGTGGGTTTTTTGTTTATTTTTATTTATTTTTTTAACTTTAATTCATCCTCTGAACACATTCGAAGATGCAGCTTATGCATGTCTTCATGCACAGTTTTAGTCGTGGAGACATGTTATGCTTTTAATCAGAAGGACAAAAACAAGGGATGAAATCTTCCTGTATCAAAGTCCGAGAGACAGATCACCCTCTGCTCAGTTACCCATCTTTCCTTCATGCATGGTTTACTGTTGGTTGGTAAAGAATGGTTTTCGTGTCCTGGTTTTTCTTTCATTTTTAGCTCAAATGCGCATTAGGGCTGTTAGAAATACTATTGTATCTGTCAAAGGGAGGCGCTTGAACCTCAAAGAGAAACTGAACAAGAATGTATTCCATGTTTGTTGAAGTGGTGGAGCTGAAAATCTCGGATCAAACTTGGGGTTATATAATATAATGTTTCTTTTCTAGGTCCTGTACATGGTGTAAACTCCAAACTACAGGTTTCGTTACAATTAAATTACTTTTGATATATATGTGGCATTCTGATATAAACCATCTCTTGGACACCATGCTTGGGGAAGCTAACAAGTAAAGAGATGATAAACCGTTTCTGATCAATGCAGAGCAGGTGCGACACTGAGGATAAGAATAAGTAGCAAGCTCCCAAATGTGCAATCACGTGATTTTATCTTACTTTTATTTTAATGGACAAGGATAATTGTGCAAAATGAAATTATTTTCAAACGTAGCATTGTTTTCTGGCAAAAAAGAACAGTTTAAAAGCATCTTGGGTAAATTACGAAGGCCATGTGGAGCCTCTGGACTCGATAATAAAAGCTTTCTGTTTCAGGGTCTTTGACTGTGTTCAGAGACTGAATGAAAGCACTCACGAAGATATCATTTATTCTAGGATGTTAAGGAAATGAAAATAATGATATGACAGAATGTATTCGAAGGGACCGATGTTTCCGTCTCTAGTGTTTTGGATTGAGAAAATTCTTGAGGTGCCAAATGAAGTTTTGATGGATTTGTTCATAACAAGACTGTGAGAGAATGCTCTATGTTTTTCTGTTCATTCCATTAAGTGTTTCTGTGATTCTAATACTTCATTAAAGAGATTTATTAAAATTCCATCTAAGTAGGTGCTTATTTTAGGTTTAGGAGGTTGTCCTTGGTGTTTGGTGAATTTTACATCTTTTCCAGTCGTTTGCATAGCCATAATATAAACAACTAACACCAACTAATTAACACTAAGAAAGACGGCGTATACTTGACAGCTCCCCAAAAGATGAGCATTAATGGCTTGCACAAAAAGTCATTGCAAAAGACGCTGACTGTTCACCGAACTCTGTGTCAAGCACATACCAGGGAGGTGATGAGAACGTGAAAAAGTGTTCAAGCAATAGGGATAACAGATGAGAACAAGACATGGCTTTCAGCTATTGCATCCTTGTGTTGAGCCACTCTTGAACAAGCGACTGCATCAGAAGCGTCTCACCTGGGATAGAGATAAAAATGTTAAAAGTTAAATAGTGGATACAAGATCAGCTATTGTAATGTACACACAGTGAAATGTATAGAGGGATAGTTCTTGATAATTATGTGGTTGCTCAAATAAGCATGGCCCCTTTCATATTGTTAAAGAAATAACCTGAAGCTTGTCATTTTCTATTACGGCTGTCCAAAGTCAGTCTTGGACAATAGTTGCAATCCTCTCATGCATCAGACAAGTCAAATACAGATCTTTAGAATAAGGGCAGGACTGACTTTAGAAACTCCAGGTCGACCCGTGTGCGTACACAACAGTGCTTCAGACATTCAGTTCTACAGTGTGAAGAACCAAAAGGACTCCTGGCTATGATGCTGCTTGATGCTCTGGGTAGGTGACTATCCATAGAGGCAGGGGTGAATAAAGGTGGTTTGGGACATCTACAATGTTCTTTTCATGTATCCCCCTGCACTGAATTGTGATAGATGTGTATATTATTATTTGAGCAAAGACAAATGTTCAGATACTCTTCATAAACCAAGGTCTGAAAACCAGAGGAGTGCAATGGTTGACACCTAAATGTGCACTTTTCAACAAAACATTTAATGTTTTTATTCAATTTTAAGAATGTAATAAAAAATGTGTGTTTAACCTTAGAACACTTCCTTTTTTTAACAAAGGTGATTTAAATTGTACTACCGAAAAAGGAATGGGTTACTTTCTGCTGACAAGCAATACTGCATTAAATGATGCTGCTTTAATATTGAATTACTCCCAAAAACGTTCGTATATTGTGTTAAAAACATTAAATGAGATAAAATAATAAATTAAAGAGTGTGAAAAACTGATTAAAATATTAAAATTATTGTAAATATGAATCAAACAGAAATAGTTTACTTTCATGGTTAAGCGGCAAAATGTAGTAAATGACAAATAAACGGTCCAATCATAGCTTAGCATATAGCGTTTGTCCCGTCCATAGACGTGACGCACACCTACTATAAATTCTCACTCCGCCCCTTGCACTTCCTTTTCCGTTCATTGACAGCGCTACGTTTGAGGTGCTCGGTTCTTCTCACGAAGCTAAGGCCTGTGAATCCGGCGACTAGCACCCTCAAATTGCGCCATCCACGGCCAAAACCTCGGCAGAACTAAAGAAAAATGGCATCTGTGTCCGAACTCGCGTGTATTTACTCAGCTCTCATCCTTCACGATGATGAAGTGACCGTCACGGTGAGTGTGGATTTAGAGTGCGTTATCCCGCGCTTCACATCCGGGTCACTGGGACCGGCGCGGATTTGCAAGCGCTTTAAAGATTTGTCTAATATTCGTTTTCGAGAAGCGTATATTGAGTCAATTTGTATGTCGTAATGTGATAACGTTGTGTTGCATTGTGTAAATGAGCCACGCGCGTGATAACCTGCCTGTGTATATAAAGTTAGCCGGTTCTATAGAAGTGTTTCTCTAACGTTATCTTAAATTGAAGGTAAAAAAAAATTTTTAGTAAAAAAGCTGACTGTATCTATCAGCTGTAAGTCTTTTTGTTGTTGGTTTAATTTGTTTAAGATGGACAGCATTATTTAACATTTTCTATGAAGAACGTTTGTAACGTTAACCATGCATTTAGAAATAGATTAGCATCTTTTATATCGTTGAAAAAGGGTTTAGTGTATCGCTCCTCGCTGGTTGAGGCGAGTTGAGAATCCCAATTTCCGGGCAGAGCTCCGTTAACGTTTTGTGTTTTGTTTTCAGGAGGACAAGCTGAACGCGTTGATCAAGGCGGCTGGAGTCACCATCGAGCCTTTCTGGCCCGGTCTCTTCGCTAAGGTGAGCGATCCTCGCTTCGGAGTTGTCTAGAATCGGAAGTGAGCATGTGAGGTTTGAGAGTCTTATAAATAAAGGGTCGCTTATAATGATACTGTAGTTATAAAACTTTGCCTGGTGTTTGTCTGATTTTTAATCATTGTCAGAAAATGCTGTTTTTATGATCATTTTCGCCAGTTTTTCTCTTCAGATTAAATGAAACTTTCAAAAGCTGGCAAATATCTCTTATGTTGGGCTCAGTACAGTCTGTAATGACAAAGTAATACAAAACGGATTTTAATTTTCATCAAGTTTCTCTTTATAAACAACTGTAATTGTAGTGCAACAAGTTTACAGAAATAAACCTCAAACTTCCACAAACTCCTCCTCACGATCTTTCAACGAAAACTCTAACAAAAGCAACTTTGACGTAAAGATAGTCTTCACATCTTTCTCCACTGTTTATTTATGGTACAATCGAACGCTAATAAAAATACAAAAACAATGCCTATACTATTATAAAAACTGTAAATATAATATTGAAATGGCCTCTGAAACAGCTAAAGTATTGCGACAGGTAAGTGTTTTACCTTTGTACAGCTCCTATTTTTGCTTCGGTTCTGATGGCTTGTCAAGTTCACATTTTTCTTATGAGCTGTACAGGACTTGCATGTGAGGAAGCTGGTTACGCAGCGTTGTTGATGTGAAACCCTGTGCTCTCTTCAGGCTCTGGCCAGCGTGGACATCGGCAGTCTGATCTGTAACGTAGGAGCCGGTGGAGGAGCTGCTCCTGCTGCTGCTGGGGCTGGGTCTGCTGCTCCATCAGGAGGAGACGCTCCAGGTGAGACCTTCTTCTTCAGAGAGAACACCGTTCCATCACAAATAACAGCACTGCAGTACTCGAAAAAAATTACCTGGGTTCAGGTTTATACTTGTTTTAGAGATCCCATCTTACATTTAATTAACCTAACAACTATGCTAATTCTGTATGTGTGCGTATGTATAGATGTTGATTTTTCTTCTGCATTGCAGCCAAAGAGGAAGAGAAGAAGGAGGAGAAGAAAGAAGAGTCTGAGGAGTCTGATGATGACATGGGCTTCGGTCTCTTTGATTAGATCAGCTATTTTAATAAAACTCCGTAAAAACTGTACTGTCTCCGAGTCCTTAACTCATAACTTCACTCTCATCCCTCAGATCTTTTACTGTAGTTCTTTACTGTTGCGTATTGATTGAAATGTTTTTGGTAATGGAGTGGTTGAGCACTTGCAGGTTTTAAGGACTTGTGGGGAAATGTAGTTTTCTGGTTCCTTACGTTGTCACTTCAATATTTTTATACTGCTGTTTTGCAATCACTTTTAAAGAAGCTTACAATTTGATTATGCCAGCAAATTAGCTTTTGTAGATGTAATACTGAAATCAACAGGCTATTCACAGTTTGAAATCAAGCAGTAGTTTTTTTTGGATGGTGTTTGTAGAGCCCAGTAGCGGAGGCACTGCATCTGCTCCAACTGTTCAAATGTAGATGAGCTGCAGCAGTAATAATTACAGAAGTGTACAGCTTACACAAACAAGTTCAATATGACCAAAAAGTGTTCATTTGATCATTTCAAAACTTGTATATTTCATTTTTCACACACTGCTGCGTTGTGGCCATTTATAATTTGACAATATATTTACAAATGATGGATTATGAAGACAATGTCAGTAATATATTAGCCAGGCTTGGCTGATAATAATGGCTAGTTCTTTCAGGTTTCTGTGAAGAGATCTTATAATGTGGGAATCTTAACGGGAGACTGGACTGCTGGAAGAGAAAATTTCCCTTATTTAATTAAATGCTGATCGTGATAAAATAAACTTTGAAATTAATGTATTTCGATTTATCACAGCTAAATATTAAAATTATGCAGTGTCTTGACTGGTTAACTTCTGAAACTAAACCTCAAATTAGTTCATCTGACTATGACCTGGACTCCAGTGGCAGGGAACAGATCTCGGAATAAACCAGAAGAGCTCCTCACAGAAGAGCCTCCACCAATGCTCGCTCCTCACTGGAAAGCACGTTTACTGGACTGCTATACAAGCTTAAAAAACATTTTGAACAATCTTCAGAGCTAAAATTAATCTTAAACTGAAAAATCCAGAGTAAACTTTAATGTACACTTTCATTGATTCTCTTCAGATTCTGCTGTTGCGTGCATATATATATATATATATATTTATATAGATGAACAACCATAACTGGATTGCAGCAGAAAGTAGACAAGTCCCCAGAAATAAAGATAATAACATTTTATTAGTTAAAAGATCTGTACAGCTCTTCCTGAGAATAATTTATATCCATGACAAAGATTGTTCTGTACACGAGTAACTCAAAACGAAAGCATAGCTTGGTTAAAAGATCCTGCTCCTTCAGAAAGAACGACGAGAAGGCAGCTCTGAGAAAAAAACCTGGAGCTTCTGTGCTTTACGATATGTAATCCTGTCCCTGACTAAAGCCAATAGCTTTAGTGTTGTCTGTACGCGAGGTGAAAGAGCCCAGAGGAGAGGAACGCTCCAGGCTGAAATCTGCACTGAGCTCTCTCTCTGTTTTTGTGACTGTAAAGATACACAGGACGCAACCTGGAATCGACCAAATGTACAGTACTCATTTTCTGGAAGCCAATGTTTGAAATCAACAAAACAAGCATGAATAATCCCAAAAAGAATCCCTCGAGTAGCAACACGTGGCCTATGGCAGCCTTCAAGAAACATCTGATTGCCTGACAGAAGTCAACCGTTTGGGGTGATACTGCTCTTCCCCAGACACATATATCGTATACAGCACCTTTAAAATCATCAATTGTTAACTCCTTCATGATGATCAGCTGCTTTGAGGAGCTGGGTTGTAATCAGAATATGCTCAAGAGACTTTTTTGACTCGTGTGTACTAGAGCACAACTCCCTGTAAAGTGTGTGTAAAGGCTGAAAGAGGGCTCGCTGGACGGAAAGCTGAGGAAGCACCTCAGAACAAAAAAGAAGGAAAACACACATGTTTTCAGGGCTGTTACAGAAGAATTCTCTCCGTGGACTAGTGCCAGTGCTAGAACTGAACATGATTTAATGATTCTTGATATTTCAGAGCTGGCATTGTGTTCTATACGTCCCTTTAAAAAAAACACCTGCATGAGGAGAAAACATCTGCATTAGCATGAGTCAGCGTTTTGAGAATGGTTGCATAGAAGAAAAGCTGAACCCTAATAAAGGTCTTTTGGTACAACAACAGTGCTTAAAACGTGGAGCAATAAATAAAAAAGAAAGACGAGAAACGTACAAAGTTTTACAGTTGATTAATGATTTTAAATCAGGAGCTTTATCTGTTTGCAGAAAATGTGAGCTTTAAGGTTCAGCTCTCCCTGGAAGAGAGCTTTGAAGCTGATATCGTTCAGGTAGTTTGTGTTGTATGTAGACTCGTGCTGTTCTTCCACTCAACTATTTTGTATTAAACAGTTACCACTCATCGTGCTTTTGAAGGCTAGTTCACATTACTTATACTTTATTTGTAACCGTTGAGATGAAGTTCCATTAAGCACGCCTTTGTAGCCAAAGCGATACGTCTCTCTGATTAGACATCCTGAAGATCACTGAGCTCACCAATTGGTCAGAAAGAACATAGTTTACTCGCACTTGATATCTCTCCTGAGCTTTTCAGCTGTTCTTCATCTTTCTCTCATCATCAAAGTCCTTCTTTTGAGCGTTCCACAAACAGCATAAAGAGCACCTCTCCTTCCATGCTCTCCAGTGTTCCGTCCTTGCACCAACACTCGATGGAAACACAAACAGGAACCGCGGCGAGTCAAATGAACCCAAACCAATCCATGTCCGCCATTAATAAAATCCAGTGTAAAATCAGCATTAAAGTTCAATTGTAATCTGATTAACTTCCAAAAACGTTTGCTGTTTGAGATTTACTTTGATGATGTGTCAAACTCAACCCCTGAGTGCCAAAGCCCTGGACAGTTTAGCTGCAGCTTTACGCCAATTAAAGCTGGTTAGAAACTTGGTTTAAGTAGGGTTGGAACGACTATAGCAGTGCCAATAATTGAATAATTATTTATGATGTTCATGAGTCCAAAAAACTGGCCCAAGCATTCGAAAACACAAACCCTTAGCTTTTTTTCTAAACCTGAAAAATCAATCTCAGCTGTCTCCTGGGAATATAGAGGCCTCCTTCCATCTTGGACAAAAATCTAACTCAAGGACATCCCACATCTATCTGAATTTTTGGTGCGCAGTTTCTTGCGTGAATGCTCCTCGATCGAAAACAATAGGCCCCAATGGGAGCTCGGACATCTGTTCAAATAATGAGCACGAACAAAAAAAAAAGTTCCGTCATATGGGCTTGATTTTTTACAAGGAGAACTACCAATGAGAGCTGCTTGAGCCGCTGGATGGTGCTTGATACAGACTGATCTCACGACAAGAAACAGCGACGAAGAACAACACGATGAAGAGCTGAGGAAGAGATTGTGAACATTCAGAAGCTTGGTCTTGTTGGTGTCCCACCATAAAGATTTTTTCCAGAAAGCTCTCAATTGGGATAAAACAGCCGGGCGTGTAGCGATGGGAAGTTTTGTTCATTTTGGTGCTCCCTTCATTCACCAGAGTTATTCTGGTTCATTTAAAACAAAAATTCATTTATATTGCTTGTATTAAATAAAATCCGATGGAATGACATCACTAATCGTGAGCGCCATCCAAGAGCAAAGAGTGCCACTGCATCAACTTTCATCAACATAGGTGTGTGGAGACCTTAACTCGAGCACAGGACGAGATTGAGCGAGTGAGGAGAGAGAATAATGGAGTGAGCACATTAAGACCTCTCCTCACTCACAAGTGTTTGTTGCTCTTTTAGCTACTGTGAAGTGCATGCACGGTCCAGTTTTTGGTCCACGTGAATGTTGTTATCGCGTGCGTGAAAACCATAAACACGTCTTCGATTATTCACACTGATACGCTGTCTTGAACTACACAGAGCAGGAGTTTGGTTTAGAGCATTCTGCAAGAACGGGTGACAGTGAAGAGGTTCGTGTCTGCTGGACCTCCTTTAAAAGAGTTTTCTTCAAGACAGGCACCTCATTCTCCCTCAGGGGTGAACGAAAGCTTGTTATTATAAAGTGTTACAGCCGAAGAGATCGATAGAGGAAGAAGGGTATTTGTGGAGGAATCGCTCCTTTAGTGATGTCAACAAATCTTGTTGCAACCTGTTAATTTAAATTTACTGTGACCTCTTCATGGTTTCTTAGGTATTTTTCAATTCTGTGATGGCCAGCTCTGCAACAGTTATCCTTAATGTGCTGCTTTCATCAGCTAGTGAACGCTCCACCCCCGATCCGCGCCGCTCTGAATGTCTGCTTTACTGAAAGGACAGTGGACCTCAGAAACAATTCAGATATTGAAGTGCTTTCCTTCAAAGACAAAGAGAGAGAGAGAGAGAGAGAGAGAGAGAGAGAGTGTCTTCCATCAAGCATGAGTCTGTGTTAGGTGAAGCTCCTCCACAATGATCCGGCCACAGCGGAGATGCTAGAGCGGGCGAGTGATGGCGGGCATCTTGATCCGAGCCTGGTCGATGGCGTCTAGCAAGTTTTTGGCATCGACAGCGAGGGCATGCGCAGCGGTTAGCATCTGCTTCTTGTAGTCCTGCTGGAGGCTGGTGAGCACATACTGCTGCGCCAGACGCATCTTACTGATCAGCTCTGACAAGTCCGAGTTAAGCAGCTTCTGCGCCATCTCAATCTGTGCACAGAACAGTGTGTTTGTAAACCATGAGCCCACCACTCAACATCAAGACTCTTGCGATGGTTGTGAATGTGTAAACTCTTTCCCTTTATGCTTGTTTAACATCAATTACAGATATTTTTAATACTAAAGAAAAGCCTATTTTTAGATACAGACATCTCCTTTTACACATGATGATGAGTGCATGACTATGATTTAAAGGAAACAGAGCAATTGAAAAAATACGTCCTTTAGAAATTCAATAAAATTTTGCACAAGTGTGTAATAGAAAGACAATATGCAATTAATGCAGGATTAATAATGCTTTCCGGTTAGGGAAACCTCGTTCCAGAAATGTGTTTATAAATAGATGCGCTGGACTGTTTTACCTCTCTATGTGTGCTGACTGGTAACACGGGAACAGTCTCGTCCACCGTCGCCAACAGCGTTCTCAGAGCCAGACCCACATCCTGGAGAGAAACCAATCAATCGTTTGGCTAATGGTATGAAAATGCTTCTGGCCTTATCCAGCTAAGCTGAAAGTGCTATGGCAGAATCAGAGAACGGCAGACAGATTCCAGGACTATAAAACTCGAGGGGAGTTAGAAAAAGAAACACACATTTACACTGTGAGTGCTTTGGTTTTGTAACTTTGATTAATTTTAGTTTCTTTTTTTGTGAAGCCTGTAGGTTCATAGAACATACTCCCAAAACTTTCATTTATCTCGATTAGGTTACTTTAGTTTAAACGTTTTTATCTTGTTTTACACACAATTTTTTAATTCAGTCTAAACAAACTTTATTGACTTTCTTTCATCCGATTAGTTTGCCATTCAAGTTACGATGTAATACTTATTCCAAAGTTTAATTAAAAAAAATGTATTCATTTATTTTTATTCTTTTAACCGTTCATTTAGTTTACTGTTTCGACTATTGCTTTAATTCGTTTTATTTAGAAAAGTAATATTTTATGACTTAATGAAGAATTGAATTCTACAATTCAGTTTGTAGCAAAGCCATTTTTTAAGCACAATTTGATTTAAACTATCTTAAACTATACGAAATAATATTATTTTAAATAACCTAAATAATTCTGAATAAGTTCATTGAATGATTTGTTTTAAATGCATTATCTTTATTTGGAAGATTTACTTATCTTTATACTCAGCTAGAATTGTGTCTAAATAAGAGTGTTTGAATTTAATCCCTGTTTAACACAGCAGCAGCCAATATTGTAAAGGACTGACAACAGGTACAAAACATGCTTAATGTGAAATAAAACCAGAAGGGTTTAACCACTGCCGGGACGCGTCACCAGCAAGTCCCGCCACTGACGGCTGCTCTGGCTAGCGGTGGTTCTGTTGATCAGATTAAATCATCATTTGTGTTTAATTACTGCATTATCATTTTGCTCAATTGAAATTTCAGTCACATTTAGCGCACAACACTGTAATGCTCTATAAAAGCCTGGATCTCAACTGACAGGACAGGGTACTGCACCTTCAGATTTGTCCATTATTAGTGAGTAGCCTATAATAAAATGGATTTCTCAATGGAAAACTCAAATGTTTAATGTTGCAGGAATTTAATGTTGCTCTATTGTAGAGTTAAAAGTAATGCAACCTACTGTATTGACCTGGAAAGTGACCTGACACTTCCCTGTCGAATATCGTTATCATAAATCTCTCATTAATGCACACAAAGAAAGCCACACATAAATGAAAAGCAGACATTTCTGTTTCACTGCAGAACTCTCCCTAACCCTAAGAACAGCTGCACGCTTTACCTTGACCATGGGCACATACTCCTCTGGGGTAGCGGGCTGGATGCGGCTGGACATCTCGATCACAGCCTTCACCAGCCCCGTCACGTTCTCGTACACTTTATCATGAGAGCGGTCCAGATTAGCCGTGGGGGGAGGACTGATCTCCTGAGGCTGGATCTGATCACACAGAGACAGAAGCCATGGTGATCCAACCATTTTAAAAGCAATCCCCATGTATATACACAGCAGAAGCAGGAGCTCTTTTGAATATTCACAGATCAATTAAATCCAATTATTGCAAGCATATTTAGATATGTACACTATGTACACTGATGCTTGTTGTGTTAATAATTGTATTTTTATCTTAATTTACATTGAAAGTTCTATATCTCAGCTTAGGAAAAGAGTTAAGACATGGGGTTGGCTTATCTGACTCATATTGACAAGGAGGACATTAAATGATAGACTGATGCCTCCATAGCAACCAGAGGGTTTATCCTAGCAACCATCTTTACAGAACTCTCTCTTTGGCTAATAGCATCCTGGTTTGTGTCTAATTTAATCACCAAACTGTTTAAACAATTAAAATACTTAAAAAAAAACACTGATTGAACGTTTTTAACTTTTTACAACCGGCTAAACCACTAACCATCAAAGTTTTAAAGATCGGCCTTCTCAAGCCACCATAATAAGTGGATCAATTAATACCACTTATTATGTAAATTATCATCATGATTTTCAAAGAAATGTATATATGAGAAAGCCGTTATATTTATATATATTTAGCTTCCGTTAGGCTCTTGGTGGGTAAGAGCCTCTCAACAAGACAAGAAGAAACTAATAAAATAAAATTCCACATCTTTTAGATTTTAGAATGATGAGCAAAACAGTCAAATTGTTGGCATTCTTTTAAGCAGCTCTGGCCATAAGAAAAGCCAAGGTGTTTCAAAATGTATTTTTTTTCTGGCAAAATAACAACTGTTTATCCAAGTGTATATTTTGATGTCTAAAGGAGGTCATATTTAGTCGCATACATTTCCACTGATTCACGTCTTCATAAAGCACACATTCTTGTTCGTTACCAACTTTATTTGCACATAAATTATTAGACACTGCTAAGTCATTTCTTACAGTGCACCAGTAAGGCTTGCTGTTTTGACTTGCACGCAGGAATTACATTTCTCAACAACCTCAGCATTTGCTATTGTTGCTTACTAACAGAGGCTTAAATGTAGAAATCACAAACGCTGCAAAAAGTGTGATCCAACTTAGAACTTATAAAATAAACACTTATCCTTAAGAGACACAAAGATCCATAAGGGCTCTTAAGGGGCCAAAGGGAAAGTTCTTGAGCACCCTCTGCAACATGAGCATTTCCGCTTTTGTCCAATTCTATTTTTTTGGTAAATGCAGTGTTTTTGTTCTGTGGTCCTGTGTTGCTTTATATCTTTATGAAACTGTTTAAAGGTGGACATGCTCAGAACGATATTGCACTCCTTTACGAAACAATGGGGTCATATTTTGCTCTAATTTATATGGTCTGATCACTCTCAGTGTAAAACATACTTGTATATAGTACACATGCAATGATAGTTGTTAAATATCATTAAAGGGTTAATGAACTGAGAAACCAAAACTAAAAAAGTACCAACCACTCTTTTCTCTCAAATTTATCATCAAATAACCTCTACTTGAGTCAACTGAAAATTTTTTTGAAACAAAATTGATGGGATAAAATCAGTTCATGACCCCTTTAAATCAATAAAATGGTTAATTAAGAGTGGCCACATGCTCAAGAACAGATACTCTGATGGGGCTCTTACCCTCCAGGGCTGCGTGCAACAGTGCAGGACAAAGCAGGGAGCGTGAGGAGGACAGAGTGCATGCGAGAAACACAACACAAAAATATGATTGCAAACACAGCAGAAACATCAGCCTCATGCACCCGTGTGAGAGAGATCCTCATCATCTGAACACAACCAGAGCAAGCAGAAAGAGATCTCATGACCTGGAGCTTTATCAGCTCTTCAGTGCAGGATTCTGTTTCAAATTTTCAGGATTAAAGCAGAATCCAGCAAGCCAGCGAGCTGGAGCAGAACATCATTTTGAGGATCCTCTGAAACATTTCCTTCGTTCTATCAGGGGATTGAGAGGTGCAACAAGGAGACCAACTCCTTTCATAGTATTGCTGCAATCTCAAAAGCATATAAAGATCCTCTTACTTTGCAATGATTACAATCCGAGTCCGTCCAGGTCATCTGAAAGAATTGATCTGGCACGCTTACCTTTGCTAAAGGACCTTGGTTTAACACAAATATTCTTTTTGTATCCAGGGATATGTGAGTTTAATGTGATATTTATGTGATATTATGTAGTTTTAAGAATTAGAGTGAGTGGGTAAAGGATGGCTAGAGCTAAAAAATCTCATGAATGATGTTTCAATGCTTTTCTTTTTCTGCCCTTCCTTCTTTATCTCTCACACTCTCTTCTCTCTCCATGCTCTCATTCTTCTCACTATACACAAATTTATCTAGCTCTCTCCCCAAATGACTACAACCCCATAAACTCTCTCTTGATGAGATTAAAAACTGGATGCAAAACAACTTTCTTAAATTAAACAAGGACAAAACTAAAGTCATTGCCTTCAGAAGCAAAAGCGAGATTGTAAAGGTTAACATGCCAAGGGCCTAATAACTACAAATCAGGTCAGGAATCTTGGGGTGATTCTAGACTCTGATCTCAGTTTCAATAGCCACGACAGCTTTATTAACATTTTACATTCGCCAAAGTTTTATGCGAAGTTTTATCCGGTGTGTAAGATGAATCGCAAGCCGAGAAAGAGACTGAAAGCCCTCGCTAAGTGCTACTTTCCTCCAGAGAGCGCGAGAATACCTTGACATAGCGAATGTTTCTGTGGCGCGCAGCAGGCTTCACAGCAGGGTCAGCGCAGTGTTATGTGAATGCGCAGTCTTTTTAAATGAAAGCAAAGATAGGCTATTTGTAGACTTGAAGCACAAGTATAGATTTGGCGTCTTTTGTTGTTGTTTCTTGGCAGTGTAGCATTATTGGACTCGGTCGAGACCGATGATCAAGTCCGAGACAGAACGCAAGCGAATCCGAGACAAGACCAAGTCCAAACGCAAGCGAATCCGAGACGAGACCAAGTCCATAGAAAAATGGACTCAAGTCCGGACTCGAGTTCTACAGTGCAACATTGAGTAATAAAAGGGAGGCGAATGTGTAATAAAATAAGTTATAATAAGAAAACAGGGCTGCTCGTCTTGTGACGCAAGTTCCTGAGGTTTCTGAGATTTGTTATTGGTCCTTAGTTTCCAATGCAGCTAAAATCTTCTTAATCAAACATAGATCACAGATAAACATTAAAAGGAACTTAATCTCGAAATATCAAAAAAATAACTTTCACATTTTTGTGTTGGGCCAAAGGGTTGATGAGAGTTTGAGTGATCATCTCTCCTGATAAACTGACGGTCATTCCTCAGCCTCCCTTCCAGGAAAAGAGTTTCTCCAGCCAAACATTCAAAGCTCTCGCCACAATCCGCTGGAAGCTTAAGAAAACAGGAAAAGCGAAAAAAGAGCAAGGCAGGCAAAGCTGAGCTCTTATATAAGAGAAAACGAATGACCTGCTTCAAGAAGAAAAAGTCTGAGTTTGGTTTCAGTCTTAAACACGGCAATGGAAAAATATAGTCTTAACATGAACCATAGCTCATAACCGGCAGCAGAAAGAGCCATCTCCATACAGCTGAACACAGTCAGCTAAGAAAGCAATTCAAAACAATGCCTTTTCAGTTAATAAAGTCGGAAGAATGTGATCAACTCATCAACATTTTGCACAAATGTTTTCGCTGTGTTCAGGGAGCTAACTTTATGGAGTCATTGTAAAATTTTAACCAGTTTATTTTATCACGCAACTAATGTACACAGATTTTATACTCGAGTAAAAGCATCAGTCAAAATATACTCAAGTACAAGTAAAAGTACTTGTCTAAAATCTAAAGTACAATGAAACAGTAGTTAGAGCACTGAGTAAGTTTACAAGAGCAGCAGCAATTTCTTTCTGTTCATCTGAAGGGTTACTAATGTTCAGTTTATATAAAGCTGCTAGTTTATATAAATTCTGCTCCAAGGTATAGCTTGTGCATGTTTACTGGCGAAACATTCTACTTCTGGCTGGCTCTGAAGAAGAGCTCTAACCCTTCCGCAGAACACGGGGATTAGTGCTGCTATGTGAGTTTTTTCCTCGTTTCAGTGGATCAGATTTATATATATATTAGATGTATATCCAAAGGGAGAAAATTTTATTTTTTTATTTATGAAATAAATTTAAATTGTAGAAAAGTACTGTACTTCAATAAAAATCTACTCAAATAAAAGTAAAAGTACACTTAAAAAAAAAGTTCATATAAATGTAATTTTGTTATAGTTTTGTGTGTCATTTGTGTCTTCTTCCTCTCGTCACCTGTCTGTGATCACCCTCATTCGTTTCACGTGCGGCTGCTTGTGCTCTGATCAGACCTTCTATTTAGCCTGTGCTGAGTACCCGAGGGCTACAGTGACAACCGGAGCTGCGTCTCCAGCTACACCCTACACTCCTATTTGATTTTGGGGTCTGAGCCTTCCCTACTCAGTTGAGTAGCAGATTTGGTTTTCCTTTTGAATAAAGCTCAACGATCACTACTCTGCTCTTGGGTCCTCCTTTCCGAAGCACAACACATTTTTTATTTTCCACCTGTATTACTAAGAGATAGTATTCTGCATCTTCTTTGATATCTTTGATCACTAACTTATATGCCTAAAATATACAAGTTTCACTTTTTCAAGCGAAATGTTGGAATTAATTTTACTATATGAATGATATTATATATATAAATAAATGAATACATTAAAATTATATCAGCAGCATCTGTACGTGTTAGGTCGATGGAATGGTGCAATCGTAAGTGACAAGAGCGATACGGTGCTAAGGATATGATAATGAATGCACACTGCTCACCAAAGTTTAAATATTAGAACACTGACGACCATCAGAATCAACCAATCAGGAGCTTGCTCATGTTTGCTCTATGAAGCAAGCAGTGGTCAAAGAGCACAATACAAAAATGAACCACCTTGAGAGCAAGAGCCCTTGATTGCTGCTTTCAGTTTTCATTTTTATATTTTATGGAAAAAAAAAATCACGATTTTTGAAAAACAAGTATGTGTATGACAGGAATTTTGATTAATTTTTAAACTGTTAGAAAAAAAAGCCCAAACATTAAATTCAGTCTACTTGACTGGAATTGTTCAGTCATCTGAATTTCTCACAGAAGCATGTCTCATGAAGTCTATTTTCTTCTGTGGGTTTCTCTGAGCACTGAACCACAGCTGGCCCGAGCGGCCCCTCTCTGAGGTTTGGCTGGGGTTTGTTTGAGAGATGAACATGCAAACACACTCTCAGCAGGCGATAGCATGCTACAGCCTCCTCTTTTAGCAGACTTACCTTTAGCCCCTCGTTGTAACTGTCGGCGGGGCTCACAATGTGAGTTTGTGCACTAGGCCGAGGAGGTTTCTTGGGAGGAGCAAGGTGATCTATCAAACACAGAAGATATCAGAGGTATGAACACCTCAATATCAAACAGAGGACAAGCAGAGGTCTTGCAAGCTTAAGGCATGCAAACACACAAAACTAGCTTTGCGTTTACACTTGTAACCAATGAAGTTTATTAATTCCAACAAACTGAAAGGACGATAAACCAATCAAACCAATGTGTTTTACTCAGAAATACTGACGCTGATATAAAGAGCTGCTGTGCGAGAGTCACAACAGTCAGACTAAGAACAGACAATGAAATCCATGCAAAGGTGGAGTGAGTATGAAGGGTACTGCGATAGAAATAGTGACGTGAAGCTGTGCCAAAATCGTTAAATTCATCAACGTTCAGGGCTGTGCCGAACAATCAGGTGCTTCCTAGGTTAGAGAAAGCTTAAAACTAGCAATATATATAATCTCTATCAAATATTAATAAACACTTGTACTGCTTGAGACAAATATTTTTGGATGAAATGATCTGCTAAGTAAATAAATAATTTAGATCAGTGGTTCTCAAACTTTTTTTTTTACCAAGTACCACCTCAGAACATTTTTTTCCACTCCAAAAAAGAGCAACATTAAAATACACAGATCCAGTATTTCAGGTGCTCTCAATATAATCATGAGATGAGATCAAAAGTTTAAATCTTGTTATGAGAGATGATGATGTGTTTGTATGAGCTCTGACCTTCAGATACTTCTCAGGTGTTTGGTTTCTCAGATCAGCAGCTGTTAGTGTATGTTAGCAGAGCTGTAATCATTAAGTAAATCTCATATCAGCTGTGAATTTCTGGGTTAAAACTTCTGGGTTAAGACTATTTTGGGATAAAACATCTTTCTTCATTCCCATTGAAGACATTAACAATAAATGAATATTTAAGGTTTTGATTAACTTTAAAGCGAACGTCTTCCTGCTGTGATGGTAGGCGCGTGTCCCCACACAGAGGGGAAGAACGCGCCACGTAGCTTCTCTTTTGAACAACCTCAAAGTAACGTTATATTACTTACCTGCACAGTGTTAGTGCCAACAGACTTGGAAATATCGTATTTTAACTGCAATTACTCCAATTTCACCTGTTTAAAATGAAACTGGTTGAGAGATTGCACTGAGGAACACTGGGGCTGCGGCATCATAGCACCGAGGGGCAAACGGAAGATTTACCCAGAGTCTGGAGAGATTTCATTAGACTAGCCCAGTGTCCTTCAAAAAAAAATCTACCAATGAGCCACAATTAATCTACCAGATACCCGCGGCCGATAACATTTTGTTTGAGATCCACTGCCACAGTAATGACAGCCTCTGGTTTCAAGTAACAGTTTGAGAACCACTGGTTTAGGGAATATAATGATTCATCAACCGACAAATTTCAACATAAAATGATTCAGTTGGTAACAGTTTGTTAATTTAATTCGTTTTAATCACATGCAATGGTGATCACAGTGAAATAATGTTGTTTTCGGATACCTGTTTTACTGCTGGGCTGAAACGTGTGCTGCTTCCCCATCTGAAAGTACACAAACATAAACCAACATCACTTCTGTGTCTGCTTCACCTGTAGGTTTGTGATGTTAACAACACTGGTTGGATAGACCTAGGTGATTGTTTAGTTGATCACACACTGAATTTGATATCAGTAAATAACCATTTTCAACAGGAGCAGTGTGAAAGCTCTTAATGCTTAATTTTTTTTTGGTCAACATTAACAAATGTAGAGTTTTCAGAAGAAGAACAGGGAGCAGTGCATGCTGGGAAATGACCGGAGGCTGCAGAGCGCCGTCCTCTCTGTCAATGCTCCCCCGGGAGTTCCTGGACTCCGGCTTCTGAAACAACACAGAAACATCAGCCTCATCAGAGAAGGGCTTCTCCAAACATTGTCCCTCTTAAACACTCAACGACAAAAAAACATGATAAAGTCTAAGAAAAAATGTAATGTATAACTTTGAATCATATTTTCTTGAAAATCAATCCATGCCATTAAAGCTCTTTTAGTACCCTGCACACTAACCCTAACACACAACTCAACCATGTTGAATTAATTTGACAGATTAAGCATATATGCTAAATATTGTCTGCCCTAGAATGAGAATGTTTTCCTACAATGACACGCTATTACTTTGAAACAAATAACACATAAATATCTGCAAAAATCTTAAATTTGATTACAACCCTTGAGAAAACAAAAACATCAATCCTCGTCTTTATGAAACATTCATAAGATCCCATGAATTCGACATCCTCATCTTGAAGCTCTTTTATTCTTTCAACTTCAAACCAAAAACAAAGCAGGGAAAAAAACCCATGATCCATCAGGACGGTGCATCACTGTCCAAGGCCCTCTTCCAAAAACACAGCTCAACAGATGACTGCATTCAGACGCTGCTCTTTCTCTCTCTTTCACTCAGTTTACCGTGGCTTCCCCGAAGCAGAATTTGAAGATTTGCATCCCACAACCAGAGCGAGAGACGGAGAGGAAGGAGCTACTCATCTCAGAGCTCACAACAGCAACCAGAGACTGAGAGTGAAAGCAGAAACTCCTCCACACCACTCTCCCCCTCGCTCTCTCTTTTCTCTGTTTTTCCTTTCCCTACTCTTTAGGTTCCTCCTCCTCTTTCTCTCCATCCATCTCAGAATCTAATTTAAAGGCTGTATTGGAATGCTGAAAGGAACCTTCCCATGGCCACAGGTATAAACAGACACATTTATTGCCTTTTAGGAGGTTTTTTTTTTTCAATCTCAATTTTATTTAAGTGACAAATGTTCTTAAATAAAAAAAACGAAAAACCTATTTATATCTGGGAAAATCACCAGACGAAAAAAAAATCCTCATTTTACTCTATACCAACAGCTACTTTGCTTTCAAAGTTATTCTGTTAACCTGAGGTTATACTAAAACCTGCAATGATGAGCTGGTGACTTACAGTCACCTGTATATTGTCTGCAGCCAATGTTTTCTTATTTAATACATTAAGCATTTATTAATTCCTGTAGATATCATAAAACTTGCTTTAGGAAAAAGAACAGTAACAATCTGCTCTGTCTATAGTTAGCCATGGGGCTTTGCAAGGAAAAGCAGCTCTATGGCAATACCTGCCTCTTGCACTGCAAAAACTATAGTTACACTGCCCACATAACAACGATATACATAGCACTTTCAAATATACCTAAATATACCTCGACCAAGAAGACAAAACTAACCAGAGATATGTTGTTTTTGACTAGAAAGCTCTGCTCTCTACGGTTTGCTGCTATTATTACCCGGCAAACAAACGCAATGTAAGCGTGCGTGTGTGTGCAGTACCAGGAAGCTCTCCTCATGCTGGAGCCAGCGCTGGTCCTCCTCCATCTGTTGCTGCTGCTCGAAAAGAGTCTGCTCCATCATCAGTACCGAGCCGCCCAGAGCATCAGGGTCCTGATGCAGCCATAAACACTGCTCAGCTCAGCTCAAACACCCTCCATCCTCTCTCACACAAATACACACACTCACCTCAGCGCTGTGGCTCCAGGTCTCCTGTGGCTCTGGGTTCAAAGCTTGAGATGGGAACCCTATGCCAGGAAAACCAGAGCCCTGCACACACCAGAAGAGCACTACATGAATAACACGATAGTGTCCATAATTACCAAGCTCCTGTAGCCTTCTGTTTTAAAGTATTAAATATATCAGCTTGTGTGTAGAGAATGAAGACTATACAAGTCACATTTTAACTGTAGTTATGGAATAAATCAACTACTTTATATTTCATAGTGCACCTGAGTGCTCTCACTCTCCACTAACTGTCTGTGAGTAGGTCTTACCTGGAAGTGATTGTGCTGAGGGCTGGGGAAGTATCCATCACTGGATCGAGGACTCGGGTAACCGGGTCGACTGGGCTGTCAAAACAACAAAGGATAAATAACTCGATTCAACGAAAATATAAAAACTTATATAATACTTAACATAATACCACTCACTCGTTTCAAATATAAACATAATTGGATATTAGGATATACTTGCTATGACTTCATACGCATCAGGGTTACGCATTCGCATTAGTGTTGCCAGATTGGCTTTATCCTTTAAAGTCACACCTAAATACTCAGCCTTTAAAATCAAAAGGCATGCTTGTGAGGGCATATATGAAGTTTGTGACACCATGAGAATATGAACATGAGAAAACTCTATTGGAGCATATTACAGTATTAACAGCAATAAAGAAAAGTATTCCCATAATCACAGTTGGAGCACATCTAGTAATAGAAGCCCACTAAAGACAGAACTAAAATGCACAAAACAAGCATTTGTTTCTTTTGCAGGTGCTATCCAAACAAGAGATTCATCATAGCTCCTAATACTAGTACTCCTAGTACTGTAAAGACCATCAGCCATTGATTAAACAACAATTTCAAGCTTTAAAAACATACTTTTAAGCAAAATCATGATGCATGGCTCTGAAGACACTAATGTTTGAGTTGAAGGTTTGTATGTTTGACAAAAAACATATTCGGATGCATTCTATTCTTTTTTCAAATGTTCTCAACTTAATAATGTTTGAGACCTTCGGTGGTGCTTCATCTGAGCTGCTGGCATCCCAGGACACAGTCACCTGTCTCCTCATCTCCATCCGGAAGCGCTCCTCCTGCTGCGCCTTCTCCTCCTCTAGGATCATACTGATACGAGAGACAGAACGAGTAAAAAAAAACTTTCACTTCATTTCATTGGTTATCTACAGCAAGCAGAGTCAAGCTGAACCTATACTTTTTTTCTGATTGGTAAAAATATAAATTTAAAGGGCGATTCATTTTAGCAACTCTGTTCTCATTAAACATCACGAAGACATTCATGCTTTAGGCCCTGGAGAGCTCAATACAGCCCACAAGATCCAAACCATGTTAAAAGGTCCCCATGAAGCAGCATGTAGCATTTTTGGGTCCACTGCAGCTTTTCTGAAACTTTTTTAATTAGAATCAAGTAAAGAAGTCTCTCCTACACCTTGAACTAGTTGTGCCTTTACATGGTACAAGACTTCAGAATTTTCCAAAAACTTATCTGGATGAATACGTGTGCCAAACAATTATTTTATGTTTAATGTAGCATTAACAACTACAGTCTGTATAAATTATTTTTTCCCACTTTTCAAACTCTAAGAGCAGACGTGAGGCAGTGTCAATAACTTCTGTTGCGTGAAAAAAATCTTTATCTTCTTTCTTTTCTGATGGCAACATGGCAAATTCATGGCTATTCCTGTTGTAAAATGTAGCTAACATTTCAGTTTAAAAGCTGATAGGATAATTAAAAACAGGTTTTAAAACTAAGTTACAATTCCCAGCAAAAGTCTGTCCTTAGTAAAAACTTTTTAGCCCTTTTGGGATAGCATGAATTTCTTTCAGATCTTCTCCAGTCAGGTTCCTTCTCCTTGGGGAATTATAAATTGGACATTCTATCAAGATGTGTTTAATAGATAAAATACATTTGCATGTCTATATAAAGGCATTGCCTCACTTTTAAGAAGGAAACTCTGCGTAAATCTTCAGTGCCCAATTCGACATCTGGTTAATAACATTTGATCTCTTCTGGTTCCTAAAATTGTTGGATATATTTCATGCAGTTTATTTTCGACTTGTTGGTTCCATTATTGCTGCCGATGTTTCACTGCTTGATGGTTTATTTTCTCTTTAGGACTGTTGATGGTTTAAGATGTTGACAGCAGGACTTGTTCGTTTTGCCACATTGTCTGCTCTCTCGTTTCCTGTTATTCCCAGGTGATGCGTCAATCGAATAAACCATTATGGATGGTTGACCAGGTGAGCACAGAGACAAGATCTCTTTCATTGTGAGCAAACAAATAAGAAAAGTAAGTACTCAAGTCCAAATAGGGGGCTTCTAAAAAGATGGCAAATATCTATCTTTGCCTGAGAGTAAGTAAGCCCCTGCGATAAAGCAGAACACCTTTTTCTCTCTCTCACCTGAGCTGTGTGTGAAGCTGAGTGAAGCGGGGTCGTTTGCTCGGGTCGTATGCCCAGCACTTGCTCATCAAGCTGTAGAGAGTCGGAGGGCAGTGAGGGGGCATGGCTAGCCTCTCACCGTTCTCGATCCGACCAATAACATCGTTGTTCTTCACGCCCTGGAACGGCTTGATGCCCAGCATAAGGATTTCCCACATACACACTCCTGAAAGACATCAGAGATTGAACCAAATCAGCGATTCAACCTTATTGCACAGCGATGAAAGTCAATACAGAAAGTGATGTTCTAGAAGGAAACAGAGTGGATAACATCAACAACTTATATAATATAAAGTAATGTATGTTTTTTTTAAACAAATGAATTGAATGTAAACTGCATTGTTTCAGTTTCACTGTCCAATGATTGAGCATCTACAGTGAGTGGAAATACTAGGACAATATTAAGTGAGAAAAAAATCGGTTAAAAGCTCACCAAACATCCAAACGTCGCTGGCAGAGGTGAAACGGCGGAAGTTAATGGATTCAGGAGCCATCCACTTGATCGGCAGTTTCCCTTTAGAAGCTACAGGACACACAGACACATGCACCCAACATTCAGAAGCCAGTGTGATTCCATTGGATTTCACCAGTATGGAAGTTTTATGAGGTTTAGAGCAGTTAAAACAAACAGTTGAGAAAATAATGACATGATTATTGGTAATTGTTGCCAATCTTGTTGCCAATTGGTAAATGTCTGCAGGTTTCATAAGATCAAGTTGAAGACATATTAAGACATTTTTAAGACCGTTAAGAATCAAATGTAAAACCTACATCATTACAAAAAAACTGCCTTATGAACTGTATGCTTCAAATACGTTAACCTTCACTTTTATGTTTTTGAGCATTTTCTCAAACTTTGACAACTCTAGCAAACATTTTAGTCACATTTTAACATTAAGGCGCAATCTCTAACAAACTCAACAATGACTTTTATGTTTTAGAGCATTCATGCGAATTTTCTTAGTCTCTATAAACCCTTGCATTTAAATTTTTTTTACGTTTATGAGTCTTATGTCAATATCTGACAACCCTACCAATCACTTTTAAAGTTTTGAATCAAACTATGTTAAACAGTCAAGCTCACTGTTAAACAAAAGCTTTATGTTTTTGAGGATTGTCAAAATTTTTTCAAAGTCTGGCATCTTGTTTAGTGAACTAGAAGCGTTCTTTCAATCTCTGGCAACGTCACAGCAACAACAAACAACACATATCAAACGAGCTTTACATGGACATCAGAAAAATAAGAGCCGTAATAAAAACCCCAAACAGTGAATGCAAGAGTTTTTTTAGGCCTTCAAAGCTGGCTTTTAAAATTTTAGACTTTTTAAGCCCCAGTGGAAACCCTATAAAATATAATGTTATAGATTGGAAAGGAACAGAATAGAAAAATTGGGATAAGATCCCCATAACTCACTTTGCAGCTGGTTTGTGTTTTACTGTAACTGCATATTCAAATGCTCTGATTAAAAACAGCAGTTGGAGTTACTCTCAATTCAATATGTAACAAACAAAAGGCATTATCTATTGTACTGGGGGTATTTGTTATAATGTTTGTAAATTGTATTTTTATTTCTTTTGCCAGGACAAAAGCTGCATCATCAAGTTCTTTCCTGTCCGCTAGAGGGAGCTAGCTCTACAAGTTGGGGTCATTTGACCCACCAGCAGCAAATGATGTTTAAAGGGGTCATCAACCGAGAACCCCAAAATTGATCTAAATAATTGTCTATAATATACCAAACACAAGATGTTAGCTCAGAGAGAGGGATATCATGGATCCTCATAGCGCTTGCTATTCGTTAAAATTCTTAGGAGTTTCTGAGACAAATGTTTTTCCTCATGTGTAAGTTACTTTAGAGCAACGTGTTCGCTAAATACAAAATTATTAACATTTAACACAGGTCAAAACACAAATCCCGCAGAACTAGCAGAGCACATTGTTGTCAGCAATCATATTCCCTTTCATTTGAAAAGTAATCTGCATGTGGATTAAGAGACGAAGTAGGCCATGTTAAATACGCAAGTCTTTCATGGATTAATAGAATGCAACCAAAACCACAACAACCAGTGCAGACTGACAAGAACAGTAGAAGGACTAAATCCCTCTGGCTTTAGGACGTGTTTAACTTCACCTTTATAGTACGAGCTGTCCTCCATGTATCTGGAGAGCCCAAAGTCTCCCAGCTTCACACAGTCTGCGGAAGACACCAAAACGTTCCTGGCAGCGATGTCCCTGTAACCAAACACCAACAGGAAGTTACAACCGCTGACTTAAAACCTCAAATAACTTTTTGCAGAAAGCTTGAGTAAGAAAAGCAGATTTAAAGGACTTTGAGTTTAATACCTCTTCAATATTGAACCATTTCACAATATTCACATTTTCTGAAATACTGATGTTGGGATTTTATTAGTGGTCAGTCAATAATAATAACAAAAATTAAACGAAATAAACACCTCAAAAATATCATTCTGTATGTGATGTATGAATATAGCATACAAGTTTCCCATTTTGAATGAAAGTACTAAAACTTTCTCATATTCTAATTATATGACTAGCACCTGTACACTGTATTAACTAAAATAACTCAATAGACAACAATAACAGACGCAGATGTTCCTGGTCATTCTTTACCGCCCAGTTATTTGGCTCCATGATCTCTAAATATGATGTCAACATGTGTATGGTAGGTGACAGTGTTTGTACAACTTTTGGAAATTTCCACTGTTAGCTCTTGAACCCGAGAAACGGCCAACAAAGACGCTGTGCTCACAGATGAAATCATCAGGAGATAGCCAGTCGGCCCTCACCGCCTCTAACCTGTGAACGAAACGCTTGCTCTCCAGGTAGGCCAGTGCTGTGCTCAGCTGGTACGAGAAGAGAATGAGCGTGGAGAGCTCCAGACTGAACTTGCGCACCTGCAGGAACGATCGTAGCTACACAGAGAATAGTAGAAGACCAGAGTTTAGATTCAATTTGAATGATCTCAAGAAAGAGATAATAAAGCCTGAATCTCATCTCACCTCTCCGAGTGTGCAGAGCTCCATTATGATCCAAACAGGGTTTTCTGTAATGATCCCGATCAACTTAACGATATGTGGGTGATCAAACTGACGCATAGTCACTGAATAATGGGAAAGATGAGAATTTTTATCAAGATGAATCAGTGAGCATCTGATGATGCTTTGGGACCTTGCTGTCACTGTAGTCAGCAAGTACGCTTAACTTCGCTGACCATGAGCTACAAATATGCAGAGCAGGTAAGGAACCAAAAATAACAATAACTTTAGTGTTGCATGAAAAAAAAAAGATGCTAAAATATTCAGAGCAAAAATTCAGAAGGCATCAGTTCTCATCAGAGGATTGTTTCGTCTGTCTCTTTCTGTTAGACTGTCTGTGTCTGTTGCTCTCTCTTTATCTACATATGTTTATTTCTGTCTACGCCTGTCTGTCTGTGTCTGTCTCCATGGCGGACTGTCTCTGTCGCTGCCTGTCCAATTTTGTCTGTCTTTCTACATATTTCTGTTTGTCTGTCTGTCATTACTGTTTCTGTGTTTGCGTCTGTCTCCATCTGAATGCTTGTCTGTCCATGTCTGTCTGTCTGATTATGTTGCTGTCTGTGTATGTCTGTCTTTCTCTGCCTGTCTGTCTAACTCTCTCTCTCTCTGTGTGCGTAAGTAATGAGTAATATTTGGAGAACTGCATTTAGCAATTCATACAGCATTTAAATGTGAATAATCAAGAAAAGAGTTCAATTAATTGTTTTTAAGCCCTGACAAACACCCTGCACACTCAAGGTTCCTCATGCAAGACTACGAAATCAGTTTGCTTTGTTGCATCTCTGACTTCTTCTAAATCAACCTTTCAATATAAGAAGACAGCACAGCCCTAGAAATCTAGAACCCTTTGTGCGCATTTTTAAGTTATCAATTGTTCTATTTATGATTTAAAACTCCTAGCAGACTATAGCCTATTCTATTGCATTTACTCGTTTACCAGGAATCACAGACAAAAAAAACCATAGAACACAGTATTTTGCACATCTAACTTGAAAAACTATTTAACTCAGTTAAATATAAGCCCACCAAGATTTAAGATCAGCTTGCAATACAATTTTACAAGGGAAAGGGTAGCCATTTTTCTAAAAAAAAAAAAAAAAAAAAAAAAAAAAAAAGTTTAATATTTTTGTTATTTTCATATTATTTCCCTTCAGTACCTGAAAACTCCTGTCCACCATCCTCATGTGTAACAGAATCAAAACAAACTAACGGCCTCTCTCATCACTGAAGGTTTAAACACCACCACTGCTTATCGCGTGTTAAAAAAAAAAAAAAACCTTCCTAAACATGTAGAGAAGTTAAATTATTTTTAATAATTTATAAAATTATAAATGATTTAGAGAAAGTTAAATTCAGGATATTTGTCTGCGTGTCAGTGGATACTCACAAGCTTCCTGCAGGAACTTCTCTCTCACGCTGTCTGAGCTGCAGTTCTTACACGTCTTCACAGCCACAGATAACGACGGATTCTCCTGAAAGAAGAGCAAGAGCAGACACCTGTCAAACAAATGCATCTCAAACACTCGCTGACCAACATTTCACCCAACCTTTTCCACTTATGCATTCTAAATAATGTTGTCAAGCAACATTTTGGAAAAGGTTCATAGTTTTTATTTAATTGACATTGCATGACAAACCAAGACTACAATAGTTAAGGCATCCTTTTCCCTAAAAAAAAAAAAGCTATGCATTAAGTTACAATATAGTCATTGTAACAATGAAAATAAGTAGATCAATTACATTTTTACAGTAAAGTCACAAACTCAGTACAAAGCCTACAATCGAGTGCCAGGATTGGTTGGGCGATAGGTAGGCTGGGTTGACCTCAATCAACTCAAGCACACTGCGTCGCCGACTCTCATTGGCTCTGTTTTTCTGTTCAGCCTCAAGAGGCCTATACTTGCCTAATGGAAGAGTCGGCCCTGATTATGATAAATGGTCAGTAGCTTTTGTCCAAAACACTACTATCACCCAATTTAGACCAGAAATCTTTTTTTACCTGCTGATTGTACTGCAAAACTAATTTTGGGAAAAAATACTTTTATTTTATTAGCTATTGACCGTTCCATCAAAATTAAAGATATGAAGAAAAATGAATTCTCAATTCTCAGTTTGCAGAAGAAGGATTTTTTTTTTGGTCAAACAGCTTTGCAGCTCATTGACTACATTACAAAGAGGTCTCATTTGTTTGTTATTATTACAGCTCATACCTCGAGTTATTGAGCTGGGAAAGCAAATCCTTGAATCTGTGGATAACTTTACTGAAGTGAAAAACCAAAACACATTTGGAAATGCGTATTTGTTTACAAATGCATTTGAGTTCTGGGTTCTGTTCATGGAATGAAAATACAGACTACTGCCATCTGCAGGTAGGCAAAATGTCTGGTTTGCTGTGTTCGGTGTGTTTTTTGGCCAAAGTGACATGCAAGAATTTTCTGCACCAGGAACCTCATATTGAATCACCTGTTTCAGAAAGAAGAAAAGTAACAGCGCCCAAGGCTCAGAGATTCTCTTTAGAGTGTTTTTATAAAGTGTTTTTTCTTGTGTTAATAATGCATGTATTCTACCAGTACAGGCATCAAGAAATGAAAAAGTGAGATTTCTAGCTCACAGTCAACATGCCGCTCATAACTGATACTGACAATGATTGGAAACAGCTGAACGAACATAGAGATGGATCCAATAATCAGTAAATAGTAGAATATGTATGGTGTAATAAATAAAATAGAGAAATTTTTCACTGATGAAGCAGATGATGCATTTACCGTACTGATGTAGAGGCCCTGATGGACATCTCCGAACTGTCCCTCACCGATGCACCGACCCAACTCAATCCTGTCCCGCTGGATTTCGTAGTCCTGAGCTGGAGATGGAGAGAAAGAGAGAGACAATCAATCACATTCTCTAGCTGTTTCAACATGAGGCAACACAGTCTTTAAAATCTACCGTTTGCTTGTCATCAGTGACTTGTGCAGGTTTGAACTTGTTTATGAGATATAATCCAATTTTGAGTTAAACTATAGTAGGGCTGTAGCTATCAAATATTTTATTAATTGGGTATTCTACTGAAAATGTAATCGATTAACCGAGTAATTGGATAAAACATGTGGATTATGCAATTTATACCATTATCTTTTGCCAACATTAACATATTAAAGATATTAACATGAATGAAAACAGGCGATTGTCAATTTAAAGCTCAGGGTTAACTTTACTATGAAAAAAAACAAGAAAAGGAGATGATCCATGCTCTGCGTTTCCTGAATGAGCCCGCCGCCCTCGTCTCTCTTCAGCATCGAATGTTTCTCAGTTTCAATCCAGCGGAGCCTCAGAAACGGCGGATTGGTTGTCAAAAGTAACCATAAAACTTAAATAATACGGTCACTAAAAGAATCCAAGTTGAGCGATTCTGTGCACACTCGCATTGAGTGAACCGTCACCGTGAAGAACGGCTGTTTTGTGATTAATGTCGAGCAAAGAATACATAAAGGAACAAACAGACCTCGGTTAACACCAGAATGCAGCATTCAGACAGTCACGGCATAAAAGGAATTAATAGAGGCTTCAAGACGGAGGATTTTCCACTAATTTTTGTTATCGAGTTATTAGAGTAACTGGAGAAAGCGTTTCAGCCCTAAACTATAGTAAGCGCGGCCAAACTTTTAGAAGGAAGAAAATCAGCCGGCGCAGCACTGAATTGAAACGGTGAGATTTTCATCTAATTTGCTCATAATTTGATCACATTCTAATCAAATTAGAACAAATTTAATTCAAACTATTTGAGGGTTCATGCCAATGTGCTTTGGTCTATCTTAGGCACTGAGGAACAGAAACCTGGATTTTGACAAAGTATGACTGATTCATGAATCACAACTGACTGACATTCAGACATTTCTTGTTTTTAGCTTTCATTGAGACATTTTATTTAAGACAATTATTTTTGCATAATTTACAAACTAAGAAAAAAAGTATTTTATTCTTTTGTCTTGTAAGAATAAATAATGGATCCAGTTTGAGAGAGGAATAACTCATATACATGTATGCTATTTACCTGAAAATATGTTACATATTAATTTATTGTTATTGTCAAAGTCAGAATTAATGAATTTTTTGTGTGGAGCGTAGAATCACAAAAATCACAAATTGCTAAAGTGTGTTTCTGTCTCGTGGATATGGTTTTTTTTGAGAAGGCAAACATCTTTATAACATTTTAGACTATATTTTCAATCAAAATGTGTTTAAGTAGGAAACCTTTAAGACCTGTTTGGCCTGCCATTAAACAGATTTAATTAAAAAATGATCACCCTTTCCACATTGACTGTATCTAACATGGATGGAGTGTTCATGACGTCACCCATAGGTTTCTAGCAAAGTCAAATGAAACTCACAATGAGTGGAGCCAGTGCTCAAAAGTGCCTCCACATAGGTGGGATATGGCCGCGGTGAAGGCGTCTGATTGGCTGAAGGTTTAAATTTTATATAGCTTACACAAATAAATGTGAAAAAAATTCACCCCTTCAGAGTGTTCATGAAGATCAAAAACAGTGATCTGAATCAACAAAACTAATGGAGTCAGGGGTGGAAACATGTTTTTTTCAGCTCCAAAGTTGGTCAGTTTTAACATTGAAGTGAAAGAGAACTCTCTCCTTTCTGGAGTCAGCCTCAAGAGGCTGCTCGGGGAACTGCAGTTCAGTCACTTCCTATTACGCATCAAGAGGGAAAGGAGGAGGTTGCCTATTGGTTTAACTATATATGAAATTTACATGCAACAGGAAGTGAAAACAATTCATCTGCATTAATTGCATTATACATTTTTATCGCACTAATTCTGGTACATCTTTAATCAAGTGATAGTTGTGTCGATGGCCAGAAACTCCTGCAAGCACTCTGACCAGTCTAAGAGCTTTCAGCCTACACTCCCAGTTACACTTTTTATGAGGTATGCCTCTGGCCATGCATAAAGAGGTTGAATCAGGCTTCAGTTGCTGCCACAATACTTTACATAAACTATTAATCAACATTTAAACCAGCCACGCCCTGGCATCATATTAGCGCAGTGTTTCTCAATTACTTTCTGTCGCGCCCCCACTAGGAAGAAAAAAACATCTCGTGCCCCCCACAAAACTTTAAATAGTATTATTTGTCTTTAAATTTGTTATAAGCACATCTCTGCATAACACAGTTTCCTTATTAACGTATAAGAAAAAAAAAAAAAAGAAATATGGACCAACTTACAACAAAGAATTGCTTTATTAACTGTAGCAGAAAATATTTAAGGTGCATCTGAAATGTAAAAAAAACATTAAATCCTTAATAAAACTATAAACATTGTTTGTCTGATAATTGGCAATATTCGGCACGTTTTCGCTGAAAAAACACAAGTGGCTTATCTGGTGTAATTATTATAGTGTTCTTTGGTGATCTACTGTTCTTAAAAAAAAACCTGCATTAGTCAATGATACCAGGAGGAAAGTGGCTTCTAGACACAACACAGACACAGCAGAACTGAAAGGGATAAGAGGAAGAAAACAAGACAAAGGGAAGAGGAAGAAAACAAAAGCGAGAGGGAAGCAGATGAACAAAGGGGTGGTGTTACCTGAGTCAAATCCAAAGCACACGGCTGGTTGTTAAGGAGAGAAGCGAGAGATCAGCGTTTAGATCAAAGTTAGAGCTCAGGATGAAGGAGAGAAAAAGAGGGAGGAGATGAGAGCAACACATCATGGTACATAAAATATAAATATTGCTTGGAATATCAGAGACTCAGAACCTGCATGGGTACCCTCTCTAATATATGATGCTGGATTATTCACACATAACCTTTAACCATCATTCAAACAAGACCACACTGAGAAAGGCCACTCTGATTTCATGGGATCAGCAAGACTTAATTACGCCTTGCTTTATAATAATAGTAAGATAAAATTTTAATGTATTTGTCAAAAAACATTTTCAACCATAAAATCATACCACTATGGTAATATTTTTCAGATGAACTGTGTGCATCACAGGGAAGAGCTTTGAAGCAGTTCCTTCTACTTCAAATCTGTTTTCAGAATAAGATCATGTGAGGTTTGCGTGTATACGGTGTACAGTCATACCCTGATGAGCGTTCTGAATCACACACGTCACAAGAGATTTTTGACTTCTCTAACAGTTAGGAAAAGGACAGTAATCGCAGACATGTCTGCAAAACTTGGTTTAATTCAATCACATCAATACAATTTAACCATTTAACCCCATACCTGTTAAAGAGATCATAGTTATTACATATGATACAACTAGTCATGACTGTTTGAACATCAATGATAACAAATTTCGACTACGAACGAATACACATTCATGGTGTTAAAGGGCACCTACTCTGCTGTTATTACATGATGTAATATCAATCTTCTGGTTCACCCAAAGTTAAGCTTCAGTTCAAAATACACAGGGGATATTTTATTATTACGTTTTAAGATATCGAATTTGTGGGTGTCAAGCTGTTTCAGAGGGGCTCGTTTCCTTTGAAACAGAGAATTACATTGTATTTCATCAGAATGCTTGCGTGACATTAGCCATATAATCCCACATTTCTCCCAGAAACAAAAAATGTGTACCGAAAAACTATTTATATTAACTTTTGGTAACCATACTATGCTTTTATTTGAGACCTTTATTACAGTTCTGGTGATGTGACAATTGACAAAAAAGATGGGAAACTGCATATATTTCTCATTTCAATATTTGGTGTAAGTGCATTGATAGATCAATCAGTTACATTTTTCATAACCTTAGAAATTAAACATTATTTTGTGCTCACTGCTGTGATCAGTGGCATTAAATGAGCTAAATTTTAGTTACTTTGTTGTGTAAGGAGAATCAAAGATGCAGTATCTATACATATAATGGCAGTCATATTATTATTTGATTGCTTGTCAATCTTTATTGATGGACCCGGCAGGGGGGACACTCTAAAACAGCTCAGAGTTCTGATGTCCTTTTACTTACTTATTACTGATTAATAACAGCTTGAAGGTGTTTCTAACGCACATTTTTCCTACTTTCATGTCATCGAGCTGAAACATGTGTGCTTACTGGAGAAGATGTTCTTTCCCTGAATAGGTTACAGGAAGTCACTGGGAAACATATTTAAAGACTTGAATACCCAATTATTTCAAACTTGGATGTCATGAAAAAATCTGAAAAGCCATTTTAAAAAAACCTTTCTTCAGTTATAAAAGCTTTCCTCTGTCTTATTTTTGTATCTGAGTATATGTTGTAAAAATATGTTTTTATTTTACAGTTTTGTAAGGTATCATTGGTAATTGGTAAATTATACTTTCTTTTCTTATTTAAGTCTTTACTTAAAGGTTTTGAAACAAGACGACGAATGCTAACTAACTAACTTAACACTCTGCTTTATATGCCTCTAGTTATTTTTTTAATTTGAGTTAATAAAATAGACGTAAAGCTGTTGTATAATAATATCATTCACATCTGTAATGTCGTACCATTAAATTGATGGACTGATAAATCGAGTGAAAGTGATCCCTTCAACAACAGCAACAACAAAAACTGTAAACTGGCATTCGTGCTTGTTTATAAATTTGCAACAGTCTTTAGTATCTTTGTTTTTTAGTGGCAATGCACTACAACCTGAAATCCAGAAGTTAATTCTGTCTAGGGATGCCGTGCTCATCGTGTCTTCTATAGCTTGATCATCTCTAAACTGTATTGTTTAGAACTGAGGTATGAGAGTCCTTTGGGAAAAAACTTCCTTTTGTGTCCTTATGATTAAAGAGGTTTTAAGCAGAGCAAATTAAGAGTAACATTGTATTTTAGTCAATCCTTCTCAATAAGTTACCAATTATTAAATGATTTCATAATACAAATAATTATTTATCTTTTAAATAATTTTTAAAGAATTATATTAAGATTAAGTTCTGATCTTAACGCACATGCCCATTTCTGAAACAGTAGAGCTCTGTCAGCCATGCCCATATATGAACAGCTTGAGAAAACCTCAAACAAAGCTGGATGTTAAAGCTCTGCAGACCGAGAGCAGGAATCCTAAGTGAGTTTCCAGATTGAACACTGAGGAATGTCAGCGCTGGATACTTTAAATTCATTTAGCACCACATCAACAACGCAAAGCAAAGCAGAGAGACAGAGAGAAAACGTTCAGATCTGGCTTCTGGATCCCAAGAAAACACATTTGCAGTCTACCAGACAGCAAGGGCACTTACTAGATGGCATGGTGTAGGTGTCTTCTTCATCTATAATCTCGGCATAGTCATCTGTTTCTGCAGGGAGAGAGAAGATGTGGTCAGAGTGCTACACCACAGGAGCAAAGCACCAGTAACCTTCCACTACACAAACTAGATCTAAGAAAACAACTGCAAAAATGAAACACACGCTCACTATCACGTGCACTTCTCTCTTTTAACCCTCTGAACTCACTCCCTGTTTGCCAGCCTGATCAGCCAATCAGAGAGGAGCTGAATCTACCAGGAGCCAATGCCAAAAGAGCTCAAATTAAAACAAGCCCAACTGGGATCTGGCACTTTAAACCATTCTCCATCAGAAGGCAGATAATAACTGCTGTCATTCTGTGTGAAAACTCTGACTAATGGTGGACAGGGGACAAATGTAGCCAATAAAAAACATGGATGGTCAGTGTTCAACCCTTCTATTTGAGGCTATTAGGAAAGAAACTTTGTTTTAATGAAATCAGTGTTAGTTATGTTCGCTGCTTGTCTTTGGTGTGTCGGTTAAAATAAAAGTAAAGGGTTTAGGCACGTTACTTCACTGCAGGTGTATTTATTTTCTTTAGGGCAACTTCAAAAGCAATAGGTATTCAGAGGGTCATCAAGTAGCCGATGTCAGGTATTCTTGCATATATACACAAATTATAGCTTTGTTTGGCTTGCAGGCACAAATGTAGCTTCTTCCACTTCATCTCCATTTCAAGTGAATCATGATGTCTGCATGTTACCATGACTGATAAGCTATGTCAGGGAATCTCCACGGAATTCTAGCCCCTGTAACATTGCTTCCCCCAAATTTTGAACTAATAATGAGATTCCTTTTCTGTTATTTCATGAAGTTTTTTGTCCTGATTATCTATTGTCCTGACAAGCCCATCTATTCTTAGGAAGACCTTGATAACTATTACCATGAAGAACAAGACAATTGAGGACCAACCAGTAGTACAGTTGTACAAGGCTCAGATGCCAGTAGATGTTCCTTGGCATTGTCCTCTTGTTTTCAAGGTTGGAAGGTAGTTTCTTATAAATGCCAACACCCAGGAGTACAGTCATCTCCTCTTATCTAGAATTTCTTATCTGACTTTTTGAGGCGATACCCCACCAGGCTGCCCCATAATACACCGTTTGGATGGATCTACATCAGCAATATCTGTTGCGACATAGCCTAAAGGTTTCCAGCTATGATTACCAGCTATGTTGAAAGACTTTGTTTAAATGTGGTTTAAAGGTGTTATGTGACATCCTGTGAGCTCTCATGCGCCCTTCATCTTTATGTCACCATTACGCTTTTTAACAAAGTATTTCGTTTGATTGTATGTCAAGTATGAAGACCTCCACTCTACTCCCTAACGCCAAGAGTTTATGGGTCACTCACTTACGATGACATGGCGCTTCTTTTCCCTTCCTCCTTTCAATATATTTGGATGTGTAATGCTGACCTCTGTGAGATTTCTAGGGTAGAAGAGAGTTCATGTGCACCAGGAAGGAACTAAACACATTTTAAACCCTCAAACTAACAACATACACACTACAACTACAAAAACACACACGCACACAAAATCAGTAGCATCTGGTGTCTCATCAACTGCACACAGAACACAAAGTATTAAAATGGTTTGACAATTAAACTGAAACATTTTTATCATATACACTAGTATAATTTAGTAAGTGAAGCTTTAACCTCCACCTTTCTAAAGAACATTTCAGTTTCATTGTCCGACCCTGATTTTGCAGGGGTGAAAATATTAGTTTTGCAGGCTTTACCATCTCCACTCAGATCCTCTGTAGGTCCATGCAAACAAGAGAGAGGAAGGAGCAGAGAGAGAGGGAGAGTTAGTTGATCAGCAGACTTAAACACACCATCATTAGTGTGTGTTATAGAATTAGCTGCAGAATGTTTTAGGATGAGACTGAATTGGGACATACACAGTATGATTTAATCAACAGATCATAAAACTAAAGAAGAGAGCTCAGTAAGCGAAAACATCCTGCCCATGACATAACCTGACTTGTGCCCAACGTCTATCGTATAAATGATGGGTGGTCTGAAAGCTATTTATTCATTTTAAAATAATCATTTTTTAATATAAAATAATTGATGATTTTTTTAAAATATGTTTCATGAACATATTTTTGTATCAAAAATTCAAATAAAAAAGCAGGTTAAACAGTATTCTCTCTCAACAAAAACAAAGCATAACTTTGTAAAGCTGACTTTGCCTAAAAAAAACCTTAGCACGTAGTCTTGACTTTTCTGATACTTTAACCATGCTTTGGCATTGTTCACAATTCTGAATATTTGTGGATTGCTGAGATTACAAAATATTCAATTGAAAAGTTATCTGCCCTCGAATCAGATAGACCCAGGCATTATTCAATCCTAACATCAAAACACCTGACCTGGAGCATGCAATATAACACAACATTGAATGATAAAATGGCAATATTACGCAACACTTAGTCTACATTTAATTATTATATTGCACTTCCTGTTTCGGCTATATTTTCTATATACGGTGGCTCAAAGGAACCAAACTAAAAGCGAAGTGAAGGAGGAGTAGCTAACAAAAACAATCAAGTGTTCTTTTTAAACGTTAAAAAACTATTCTTCTTCTTAGAAATAATTTCTGAGAAATGACAGCATTATATGCCATTTGTTACATTCCAATACATACAAACAATTAGTTTGAGCTTTAGAGTGATCACTCTTCTGAGTATAGTGCCAGAGTGTCTGCTATTGTTTTGTTTGGAAGCTAACTGAGAAAAGAGCCTGGTGTAAGGAAGCATGTGGCAGAGAGCAGACGAGAGTTAGTGGCAGCACTCAAACACACTCAGAGGAGCAGCCTGTACCCTTGGTAGGAGAGTGATGGGAACAGAGGACAAAAGGGAAAAAAAAGCGCCGGGCTTTAGCAGCTTTACTGGGTGACTCGGCCAGAGAGTCTTCACAGGCACAGAGACAGAGAAAGAGAAGAATGTTTAATCGCTGGTCATTTCATCTGCTATTCTATGATCTTAACAGAGAGAAGATCTCTGCCAAATGTGTGAACAGATTGCATTTTGATTCAAAGTAACAAATACCTTTGAAATAATTCAGTGTTTCCTCCAGCATCCAATAGCAGGGTCATGGCCCCTTTCCTTTTGTGTCATTTAGCATGCTTTTCTCTGCAGTCAACAGCTGCTCTCTGCTCAGCAGTGCAAAGTCAGGAGAGAGACTCCACTGTCTCTATCGAACTAATTGTGCTTTAGTCAAACCCCACTTATATTTAACCATTCGAATGTAAAATGCCATAGACTAAATATTAAAAAAATATTAGCATATCGAAAATGTGTGGTTAATTGTGTATATTTGTGAAATAATTGCCATGGAGTTGGACTTGTAATAAAGTGTGATTTTATTTTTAGAGATTGTTCTACAAAAAGATCTATTTTAAGATTATTGTTTTTTTAATTAAATATGTGAACCTATGAGATACACTGATATTCACCACGTGTGTTTTTAGAAATCAGAAGTATGTTTGGTTTTAGAAGGGTGCTACACAGCTGTTCAAAACTGAACCTCTATAGAACAACCAGAAAAACCCTGGGGGAAAAAACGTTCTAATAATCATAATCTTCAAGAAGGTTTTAGTTTGGTTGAAATGGTTTCGGCCACTTACGGACAGTTTAGTATCAACTTTCAACTGTTGAAAACAGACGCATTGAAAAACAAATACAGTGGAAATGTGCTCCGTTTAATTTGTTCCTTCACTGTTTGGGAGTGGTGAAGCGAATCAGATCATGTGCTAACCTGAAACTGAGATTGTTCGAACTCCGGCTCGAATCCCCTCCAGGCGCTTCTCATTGGTGGTAGGTCTGAGGAGAAAAAAATCAGATACTTCTTTAACCCGTATGCGTTGTTGGGGACATGAGAGTCAACATCAGCGTCAACCTTGACTTATCGCTCAAGTGATCAGTGTGGCGGGAGAACAAGAGTACAGTGCCATGTTCAGATGGTGGCTCTGATCACATTTGATTTGATACTTCCCCTCATATATCATTGGAGTTTCTTGCACAATTCAACGCCATTTATTGTATTCATTGTCTGGGGATTTTTGTTAAGTTTTACATCTCTGTGTCTGTGCATCTTTCACCCAGATACAGCGTTCACAATAATCCAAATACATTTTATTCTTATTTTAAAGCTTGCAAAAGAGAAAAAAAAGATAAATATATTTTTGATTTTTTTTTTTTACAATAAAGCAGCATTAAAATTAAAACAACTGTTGTACATAGACTTGTTATGTATAACACCATAAAGAAAAAGTTTCATTGTTCACTACAAAACTGAAAGGGTTGTTTACTATTTTGTTTAATTATCTGATCAGTCCAGGTTATTTATCAAGAAAACACGTGAAAGAATTGAAATCATTTAGATGCTACATGTATTTTGCAGTTTTTACTAGAATGCAAGTACAACTTATTTTTCTTTACTTACACTTGAACCATTTTACACACTATACTCAGCTTCCACCTTTCAGAGACACACTATTTATGATTAGGTAGCTTTTTTTCCATCTTTTTCAAACATGTTTTAAGTTTGAGATGAGAATCTTCAACTGCCAAACTTTTCTTCAAACTTTTATAATCCGATTCCTCTGCTTTGATTTAGTTTTGAAGGTCCTGGAAGTGATGTAATGCTTTTGGTTTTAGCGCTAGTGTGACTTAACACTCACTTGGGAATGGACGGAAGAGCTCGCTCCCCATCTGCAGCACAGAAAAACACAAAGCATCAGCTTATTGAACACATTCAAAATCAGTGATTCAAGAGACTGCAATTAGCAAGTAACTGACCAGGTGATGCTAAAAGCTTTCATTATGTGTAAGACCACTTACAGAAAACCCACATCTGTTTTACATGTTCTTAAGAAGCAGTCATGGGTAGTGTTGTTCATTTTAAGAGGCACTTTCCATCTCTGATGGGTTAAAAACAAATACAGAAGTTGTGTTACCTGAAACATGTAAAACTTTTACCATCTGATTTATTTGTCTTTTCCTCCAAAACTTTGCACATTACCACAGGACCGGAATAGTTAAAGAGCAGATGTTTATACAGAATAAGCATCAGAATCAGACAGATGTTTATTGCCAAGTGTGACACACACACACATGCGCGCACACCCACACACACGCAGACCTTGAGTTGAGCCATTATTAATTAAGAGACAACGTCAGAAGCGCCTCACCTGGGCTATAGAGAAAAAGAACCAGATTGCTGCTGAGCACGACATAGTTCTGCTATAAATCCAAAGTTCCTCATAATCTTTAATGTTATAAACCCTGAATGAAAAATAGTCTTGTAGCCAATCAAAACCGGGATGAAGTAATATTAGTTTTTTAAATCCACAATTGCATGTAGAGTGCATCTTTTTTTTGTCATGTATGTTAACTAGTGCTGTTGATCGATTAAAAAAATTAACAAATTAATCCACAATTATTGATTAATCAAGACTGAACCTTTTTTTAAATCTATAAGACAAAGAAACTATTTATATTCAAAATGTGATTGTTTATTGAATTTTTAGTCATGTAAACAACATACCTGCAATAAATTTCCCCCAATTTCCATCAATTTCCCCCAAATTTATTTTGGTTACTTTTCTTTGGTGGCTGTTAGTTTGTGGCCTCTTTAGACTCTTGTTTTCCAGAACTCTCTGCCATTAACAGCTCGCTTAGTGAAGCCTCATTCCTTTCATATTTGAGAAGAAGCTTTAGATCTTTAAACCTTGGAACAATTGCAGCAGCACTCTTCATCCGTGCTGTCTTTCTTTTAGATTGTCTGAGGTAAAATCATGTTTGAATTGAACTATAGGCTGATCGTCCTCTGTTCACTCCAACATTTTGCAAGTGGCACAAGGCTGGCAATACCACTGAGCAGGAGAAGATGTATTTTACTTACATTACATGATTCAACACCATATTTATTTCCGCTTCAACTTTTTAATATTGTACTACTCTGAATTTATTTTTATTTTATGCAGTATTTTACACACACGCATGCACGCGCACACACACACACACACACACACAAAAATATTAGCCTGCCTGGAAGGTTCTGACAATATGCAACTTGCTGTTCCATTAGGTCGTGAGTGTTGGATGGACTGTGCTTTAGGTGCCCAACAATCTCGCCCAACATTTAGCTAGTGCACTTTCAAAACAGCTGCATTGAATGGAAACCTGACAGTTCGGTCACCCTTTAGTGCGATGTGTGTCGAGTGCTGTAACATGCCTTCTCATCGTCATACAAAGTGCACGCGTCTTATTCATACTTCGTTTAAAGCACGTCCGCCACAACAGGAAAAACTGAAACCCCGTTAATTTTGAACTTATTATACAATTCAAATTAATCGCATGCGTTAACTTGTTAATTTTGACAGCACTAATGTTAACAGATTAGATAGTTTCAGATGCATTGTGTCTCTGTGAGAGCTTCGATCGTTTAGACATCACCTCTATTTCTTAATACAATGCAGATGCTGACAGATCTCAAAAATTTACATAAATTGTGTTAAAAAGTCACTATTTTGCTTAATTTTAATTTGCTTAATAAAAAATAATAACAAATAAGTATGTTAACTTCATTCCAAGCCCTATAAGTGTTTAATCAGGAAATGTATTAAAAAATGCACAAGTGTAAAATGTGTGCAGTGGGAAAACAAAAGATCTGCACGTAGATTCAGACGTGATGGACTCGGATGAAGTGTGTAACTGACATGTGGTTCAGTGGGTTGTACCTCTTTGTGAGCGGAGGATGAAGGAGTGTGTGTGGGAGCTGAGCAGGCGACAGTAGCCGTCGATTAAGTCAGCCATGTTCTCAGCCGTTGAAAAGGACACGGTGCTGATCGTCAGTGGCTGAGAGAGATAGAGAGAGAGAGAGAGAGAGAGAGAGAGAGAGAGAGAGAGAGAGAGAGAGAGAGAGAGAGAGAGAGAGAGAGAGAGAGAGCGAGAGAGAGAGCGAGAGCGAGAGAGAGAGAGAGAGAGAGAGAGAGAGAGAGAGAGCGAGAGAGAGCACATAGACATCAACTCAAACTCATTGTTAAACAGAACGATCAGCTGCAATCCCCTTAGGAATGTTTTATTTTATTGTAATTAAATAAATTTTATGTCACAATTTAAACCCAGTGGCTTTAAAATATTTTCTCTGTCTAGTTTTACATCAACTGACCAATTCAGATACTTTAGTACAAGCATGGCCAACCAATGAGGAGGCAGATCCATTAAGATCCATTAAGTATGCTCCCCTATTGAGATGTGTGCCGGAAGTGAAACCATAGAATCTAAAACTGAAACAGAAAATATTTTGTGCACTGTTACGACTTATAATCAGCTGCGCTCTATAGTCTGGAAATTACAGCAGTTACATATTGGGATATATGTTAGGAAAATGTAACTAAAAATAGAGTCAGTAAGAGAAAGATAGACAGATATCAAGAACTAGATTAAAAAAGTAATGCCTCCTGTAGGTGATTTCTCAACGTTCTCTGGTGTACCTCTGCGGCTCCGGCCACATCCAGCTGCAGAAGGCCTTTCCTCTCCTTCTCCTCCACAGAGGAGTAATGGATACTCTGCACCTGGCTGAAGGTTGCCAGATGTGTTGGCTGAAAGAAAACAGAAATACTTTTAAACAAAATTCTCCTTAAACACTAACAGGAATTATTGAAAAGCTATGAAAGACTGAGGCCAGCTATCATTTCTTTATGTTTAGATATGTAAAGTGTTTTGGATGTTTTTGCAGAAAGGCCCAGGAAATACCAAAACAAACTTGAAGATTACGAGACATCAAATGTATTTAGAGCTCCCTTTGCAGATGCCACTAATATCCACTAATCATAACCTCTGCATCAATGTCTCGGATTATCACTTACAAAAAACCCAGTTGTAAACACACAAAAACCAGTTGCTGCTCACAAGGCAGTTGCAAGGCTGATTTATTTCACTATCCGAAGAATAAAGAATACTATCAGCGCTGCATGGAAGTGATTAATTGTTCTAGAGAGCACTAGTTTACCGTAGATCCCTTATCTGTGAGATAACTGATCCCCTCTTCCGGTCCAATGGCCAAATCCACAGAGATCACCCAACTCGACTGAAAGAGAAAATATAGAGGAAGGGAGAGAAAGAGAGGGAGAGAAAAAGTATAGAGAGAGGGAGAGAGAGTGAGGATGAGGATGAGACAAGAGAATACAGAGGGAAGAAGAGAGACAGAAGGAGATGTTGGAGAAGGAAAGAGAGAGAATGTTAAACATTTGTAAAAATATTTTTATTACTAAGCCGATAATGTAGGATTAAAAGAATAATTGAATACAACTCTATCCTCAAGACCCATTTTTCCCTTCTACATTATGAAACAGGAAGCTTTTTCTCTTTGCATCATGTATTTGTTGTCTTTCCATTCTGCTACATGGTGTCTAATAATCACAGGAGGGTAACCTGAAAAACTGCTTACAAAGATGAAGTAGTGCTTAGTTTATGTTCGGTTCAGTGTGTGTGTTTGGAAAGACAGATGAGTGCACACTAGAGGGCACTAGTACTCACCCCAAGGGCACAGCGGAAGCACTCCTTGTCGAACCTGTAGACCGGAGCTAGGATCTGGAAGAACTTGAGCATGCTCTGCTCCTCATTCAGACTGGCAAACTGCTTAAACGTTCCCTGGATCTGCTTCCTCAGAGCTTTCGCCTACGAGGGGTAGAGAGAAACACTAAAAGATCTACAAAAACCTTCTTGATATGACTCTCAGAGAAACAACTAAATAACCTGTTAGTTAATGTTACTGTTCTGAAAGAAACACACATGTTTAGTTCGAAATATACCCCAGCTTAACTCTTCTGTGGTTGCATTGTGCCAATAATCCTTTAAAGGGATCAGGATTTGTTTTTAACTTCATACTGTTCCTGAATAGAGTTAAAAAATAAACACCTCAAAACTGAGTAGTTTAAACAAAAAAAATAGCATCATTAAAGGGCTTTGGGCATCACGGTGGTGCAGAGGGTAGCACGGTCGTCTCACAGCAAGAAGGTTCTCGCTGGTTCTAGGCTCGGCTGGGGCAGGTGGCATTTCTGTGTGGAGTTTGCATGTTCTCCTCGTGATCGCGTGGGTTTTCTCCGGGTGCTCCGGTTTCCCCACATGTCCAAAGACATGCAGTATAAGTGAATTGAGTAAGAACGATTGCCCATAGTGTTAAAGTGTGATTGTGTGTGTGAATGTTTCCCAGCGATGGGTTGCGGCTGGAAGGGCATCTGCTGCGTAAAATGTATGCCAGAGAGTTGGCGGTTCATTCCGCTGTGGCGACCCCAAAAGGGAAGAAAGCCGACATGAAGATGAATGAAGAAGATGAAAGTGCTTTGGCATTTCACGTCCAACTCCATCCCTAACAGTTTTGAATATCTTCCTGATTCCCACACAAGCCTTGTAACTTTTAATGAGTGGTAACCCTCAGGACACGCAATAGAGTAACTGAAGATGTAAGTGCTTGACTGACCACTCAGGTCTCAGAAGTGAGTAGGTTCCCATTGACACCCATGTTAAAACAGATTATTTATAATTCTGAAATGAGCACATCTAATGGCAAGCTTTTTTTAATTCACATTGTTAATTTGAACCTTCAGTAAACTTCTTACATACTGTCTGGTTAGTTACATTAAGATTCAAAGTATTGAATAGTCAAGGGGAGGGTTTCTCGAGTGAGAGCCAGTAAACTGTATTTTTGTTCTCATCATTTCAGATCCACCAAATTGTGTCTTTCTACCTGTTTTTGACTCTTCAGAAGGGTTGCTTTGTTAAGGAGGAAGTGACTTATTTATGGGTGTCTATGTTCTTTTTTCAATTACTTGTGTCCGTGTCTCTTACACACCACAACAACAATATGTGTACCTTTGTTTCCTGGCTATAGAATACACCTGAATAGAGGTCTGCCCAGTCATGACCCTTTTAATTCCAGTGATGTTCTTGCTGCATTTGGTAAATTTAAGGCTTTTTAAGACCATGAATTTCAAATAGAATACATATTTCACATTCTTCAGAACAATTTTAGAACAATAATTTACTAAGCAAACAAAACCTCAATACTTTTTATATTAATTACAAATAAACTATAAAGGAAAGAAATTTGTGGCTTAGAGTGAAACACAACCACTGCAATTTGAATATGAACTATAAGTAAACTATAATTAAAGGGTCTGTCACAGGCAAGTATAACTTCTTAGCTCTTCACTTATGCTGTGGTCATAGCAGGAGGGGCTACAGTTGGCACAAAATGCAACCATTAATCACATCATTTGATAACAATCATTGTTTAAAAATAAGGATGTCCCGATTCGATCACGTGATCGGAAATCAGGCTCAATCAAGTTTCAGACTCAATGGCCTCACGCGAAGTTGCCTCCCGATCAAAACTCGTTTTAAATTTTTTTATAATCTTATATATAAATATTTATGTATATAATTTGTTCATCTTTAAAACATCTATATATATAAAAAACAGCAACACGTGCGGTACGTCATCACTGCTGCAGAGATGTTTTTGGTCAGCACTGTTTAGCTCACTCTGCAAGAGGAAAAGAAAGGAGAGAAAAAAATACTCCGTGACAGCACTAAGATGCAGGATATTACAGTACGCCGAACACACATTTGAAATTCTGTCTCGCCACTGCTTTACAGAGAAAGCTCTTTTTAAGGCCTTATTTGCAACTTTCCAAATATACTTTTCAAGACCCCGCGTAAACATGTGAGTAGACAAAACCCACAAAAAGTTTGCATTTGGAGCCCCAGTGATCTTGTAGACAGGGGTTAAATCTCTCTAAAACTCTTTCCGTCTCCCCTACAGTTTGTGTGTTAGGTGTTTGGACACGTTATCTCCTCACCTTGATTGACTCCAGTAAACTTTTGGGAAAGAAGCGCCTCAGACCAACGTCCTTTCTACGCAAACAGAAGCAGAGCATAATTTTCTCCATTTTCCTCCAGAAGCAAGTACTGAGGCCAGCTACGAACACGGATATATCTTGTAACCTCTACTCACTCCAAGAGCTCGTAGTTAGATTTCTTGTCCAGAGCATTTCCTCTCATCTCCCGGTAGAATCTCCTTAAGAGGAAGAAAGCATAGAGTGATTTCATCGCAATTTGAATGATTTTCAACCTTCATGGCTGAGATATCAGAAAAATGTTAAACCAGAGAAGAAAGGCTTAAAGGAGTCAACAGTGCTTTATATCTAGGAAACAGAAAAATTTCTATGACTACAGTAATTATGAGATATATACATAGTGCTACTACACCACCAAACATACCAAATATGCTACAAATGCCGTGAACAATATGTTAAGCTTTGAAGCCCCTCCCACTAACAGTGATGTATGAGGTTACACACAGAGTAATAAATAACCCCAGCTCAGTTTTACTGTAACAGACAGTAGGGGAACATCTATAAAGTATACGTCAACTTCAGTTTTTGAGACAACACAAGCGTGTAAATGTGACTTATTTCTGAAGTTGTCTCATCTGGAAGTAGATTGTACAGAATCTCCATTAGTGAATTCCAATTTGTTTCTTACATAAACTATTACATGGAAACATAAAATGAAGAAATCACATTTGTAAGTTGAGAGGAAGAGGAAATGAAGGAGTGAACACACCTGATCTCCAGGCAGCCCAATTTGAGGGCAATTTCCTGCTCCACCAGATCCGCAAACTCCAGCATGTAATCATTCTTCACCTTCAAACGTACAGAAAGCTTTAGAGAACTAGATCTATCAATATCGTGACAGAAAACATGCTGTCCCAAAATCATCAGCCTCAGACAGTGAACTCTTTTATGGGGATTTTCCATTTGCACTCACATAAAAAACACCACAACACCCAACAACTTTTGATCTCTTTGAACTTTTTTATCTTTTTAGAAAAAGTCTGGTTCTGAAAGGTTTTTTAAGGAACTCAAATTTCTATGTTATTTTGTAGTTTGTGTAGAGAGAAGCTACAGGCATCCAAATAACAGTAATATCTGCAGTAACAGAGAGTAACCAATGTGAGACTCAAAGTAGAACCCTTACCTGCTGATAGAAGTAGTTAAGAGTGGGTTTGTCTTCAGTGAAGTGAGTCAGGAATCCTTTGGGTAGGTAGCGTATTCTCAGCTCATACCTGAAATAAGAGCGAGAGAAGGAGAGAGAGGGAGAGTGGGAGAGAGGGAGAGAAAGAGAGGGAGAGGGAGAGAGAGAGAGAGGGAGGGAGAGAGAGAGGGAGAGAGGGAGGGAGGGAGGGAGGGAGAGAGGGAGGGAGGGATATATGAAGATTTGTTGATCATCAGAACACTTTTAGCAACAATCTAATTACTGACCATTTTTTGCATCTAAGAGTTATCAAAGAAAAAAAAGTATGAAAAAGACATTCTGTGAGGATCCATTCTAGGTTATTTTTTTTGTATGCTTTTAACAAAAAAATACCCTTTTATTTTCCTTATAAATAAATCAAAAGATGAAATAAAATATCCTTTATAGAAAAACTTAATAATCTTCACACGATGTTGTTAAATACACCATACAGGCTCAACAGGACACGGTTACAGGCCTGATCGTCCGCCTTGCATGTGCTCACATGCTTTCTTTAGATGCACTATGTGCCCTCTAGTGGTAACAAAAAAAATTATATAATGGCTCCAACGTCCTCCATCTATCATTAGGTGTTCGGTGTACATTTTTAAGAAGTATAGGGGGGTATTTTTGATAGGATTTTTGAAAGAAACAAAAATTGACAAAATATTGAATACTCCTTATCTACAAACAGGAAGTTGGTTCACAACCTCCTGCTTTCTCCCGACGTGTAAAACGAACTAAAGTTAGTCTTCTGGGTGCTTGATGCTGATGCAAATTTTCATCGACAGCAATGTTAAACACATCCAACATTACAGATGATTAAACATGTTTCCATCACTGGCTCCATTCCATTTTCGATTCTTGACCTACAGGACAACTCTGAGGGAGTTATATTAAGATTAACATTTTGCATAATTAAGGGCACGACTACTCAAGTGAGAAGGTTTTCCTCCCTTCAATTTAACTTCTTGTGATTTGTCGCTGATCACCCTCGGATGATGTTGGGAAGTCACAACAACATCCGGGCCAATCCAGGACAAGCATGTTCTGATGTAACAGCGGAGCACAATATAACTCAAGTCAAATGACTGCTGCCTTGAATTAAAACATGCATATTTCTTTACACAGGTTATCGCTATTCTCAGTTCCTAACTTCTTTAAATGTCATGTCGCCTTGTCCTTCTGATCCCCCAATCGTTATAAAAAGCTTGTTAATTGTTCTATTGTTCTACCTTCACATCTCCAAACTAAAATAGAGCGAAACGCCCCTAGCATTTTTTCCTTTTGTTTCCTTGATAAATCCGATCTATCCCAAAGAAAGCAAAGTGGTGTGTATTCCTCACCTCCAGTCGTCCTGCGGTGAACTCTGCTCGTACCTCTCCCGAACGCTGGACACGGTGAGGTCCGGGTGAAGCCAGTGTATGTCTCCCGAAGCCCCTCGAGCCAAACGCAGCCCGAAACAGGCTACATACTTGACTTTATGGATATCTACGATCTTCTGAATGATTCCCTGAACACAAACACATATATTCTCAGTATGAGAGGTTCTGCGAGAGATCCAGAGCTGAAACCCCTAGGCTGTTATTTTAAAATGACGGTCTTACAGAGGAAATCCTGTTTCATGAGAGGACACTTTACAGTCAGACACATGCGTACGTGAACATGTTCTACTCTGTAAGTAGTCTTCATTTCTTAAGCTTACTTCCAAATTTCAATCAAGTTTTAGTAATTGGTCATCTTCATACTAGAATGATCACAAATAAACAGATCTTAATACTGACTTAATGCTGGGAGAAAAGCTTGTGCTGATCAGTCTTGATTTATTTTAATTTTAGCTATCGTTATATAGTCAAGCTAGAAAAAGAGAGAGACAAAAATGCTTGGATGGAATAAGTGTAAAAGCACAAACAACTGCAAGATCAAATCTATTACAAACATGGATATACAGCGTTTAATCGTGCATTATTTAGTTTTAAACAGACAACATGGAGGTGAAGAACCACCTGACGCGAAGCCTTTGCCAACACTCGCATATTTAAGTTACTTTTAATATCTAGGCTGCAATAAATGAGTGGAAACTGAAGTTTCCAACATTCTGCAAAACTTCTTTTAACATAAAAAATCCTTTCTTTTTGCAACACTGTTAAATGAAAAAAACAAAACAGAGGAGAAATAAATCCCTTGCTCACTCTGATGTCGGTAGCGTCGCCGTGCCGGATGTTGCTGGACCAGATGCTCAGCTCGCTGTTAATCTCGAAGTGATGGAAAACCTTCAGGACCCGCTCTGGGGCAACCGAGGCACGCTCAAGCCCTACAGGGGGGTGTGCCTTCACCCCCCCGAGCCCCAAGTTCGACTGGGGCTCCAGATATGCTGTTGCCATGCCTTTACGGTATGCTAGCTGCTGATCATACTCTGCACAGAAAGAGAAAAGCACCAAATTATTCTAAAAGCCAGCCACTCGTTTAAAGTTTGGTGCACTTTTACTTCAACTTCTCTTTGTTAACGGGATAAGAAGAAAAGAAAAAAAAAACAGTTACGTGTGGACGAGGCCTTAAACCCACCAGCTCCAGCTCCAGCTCCAGCTCCAGCTCCAGCTCCAGCTCCAGCTCCAGAGAGTGGACATTTAAAAAAACAGCTACTAGAGCCACTTTTTAAATAATGGGACACTGATGATTGAGTTACTTGGGAATATATGTATAATGCTGAACTTGTTAAATGACTTTAAAATGTATCTTGAAATCAATGTCAGTAAAGGAATTTGTTCATATCTACAATTGAAGTTTTAATTTGAAAAAACTACTGTTTCTCAGTTTTGTTTAATTTTTTATTTGGTATGTTTTAATCTGATTTTGTATTTTATACTTTGTTTTATGATTGTTGCACAGTGTCCTTGAGAGCCCTGAAAGGCACATGATCTAAATGCATTATTGTTACTATTATTATTATTAAAAATGTGTGATCCAAGAAGGGTAGATAAGACTTTTGCACTAAAGACATAACAAATCTGGTGAAAAAATGGCTAATAGAACATTAAATGAATTTTAATTATAATAAAAAAATTTAACCACAAATTATACAATAACGAATTCCTGTGATATTAAGAAAGCACTCAATTAGAAGCTGCAAATTTAAGCGTCTGGAATTCTTGGCAATAGAGGCTCTCAATGGTAAACAAGGAGCAGCTTTCAGGAACCAAAAACTGCACAAGCACCATTCATCAGCAATGCATTAAACCCACTAAAGAGCAGATGGGCGAGCAGGCAGCAGGACATAGATTCAAGTCATGCCTGACAGCAGAGGATAATGAAACAAGAGCGGCAGATGAACACAGAAGCCATGCAGATGCTTGCAAATAAAGTGGGATTGTGCAGACCATGCTACCTCAACGAGACAGGACACACAAATCACAGAGAAAAGTCCTCATAAACCACCATCTGCATCATCCCAGAGAAACACCACACACAACAATCTTCTCTCCAAAGAAGGCCATCATTAGTTGTGGTTCAATCATGATCGGTAATGGACCACCGTTGAGAACAATAGAAAAATAAAAAACTATTTGTATTTTTAAAGCACTCAGGCACCATACCCGTTTGGACACTTTTTCAAGCTAGATTAAATAGATATATTTTTAATTTAGTTTTGAACTCTGTGAGCGTAACTAAGCTCCGGACAACATCCGGGAGTTTTTTCCAGAGATTTGGGCCTCTTTATAAAAACGCTCTTCCCCCTTTACTAGTTTACTTTACTAATCGATCATTAGTCCTGCTTCTTTTGATCAAAGTGAGCGAGCTGGAATATAAGAGACAGCTCAGGTAGAGCGAGACCAAGACATTCAGCGCCTTAAAGGCAAGGAGCAGAATCTAAGAGTCGATGACGGGCTTGATATTACCTACACCCTAGTCTCGCGTAGCCTGAATGCACAGACTGCTTCATAGAATGCATTCATAGGGTCATGCTTTGGTGCATGGACACAAAATTCAGAGAACATGGTTCATGGAAAAAGTCCCAGAAGACAAGCGATTAAAGGATAAACATAATAATCTTTCATTATAAACAAATCATAAAATCAGCTCTGAGGGAATCATTTAAAAATGCTGACAAAGGGTCAACAAAGCAAGTTCACACTCAGTTGATCTCAGTTTGACACCAGTTACTGCCTTAAGTTGAACAAAAAGTAAACCTGACACTGGCTTTATCTGAAAACATTCTTGAAAATGTAAAAAAAGTTTAACCAACATTCCGTGGGAGTGACATCTGAGGGTGAGAGTAATTATGCACCGACTCAATGTATAGTTGTTAAGGGAAAAATTGCAGAGAAATTTCACACTGAGTCAAATGTGTCTTCTTAAAATTGACTTCTTGAATGGTTTTGAATTGGCTCAATAGATCATTCTGACATAGTTCAAACTACTTTTACTTGACCCAAATAATTGGCTTCCTTCACAAAAGGGAAACCTTGTAATGAGTACACGTCAAACTCTGAACTGAAAAGCATATTCCATTCCATACTTAGGTTCAGCTGTACGTAAGGGCTGAAGCACTTGCTCGAGTTACTCGAATAACTTGACCACAAAAACTGGTTGAGGCAAAATCCTTCTCCTCGTAGCCTCTATTAATTCCTTTTATCGCTGTCTGTCTGAATACTGGATTCTTATTGGCTGGGAGGTCTTATCCTAGGTCGCTTTATTCACTCTATTTAGCCTTGTGCAATGTTAGTCACAAACAGCTGTTTTGAGCACTAGATCACAGTTCAATAATCGTTCACGGAGTCACTCATCTTGGATTCTTTTAGCGATCGTATTATTCAATCTACACGGTTATTTTTTACAATAAACATTGTTTGTGGGGCTCCGCTGGACTGAAACTGAGAAAAATTCGATCCTAAAAAAAATGATGGAAGGGGTTCATTCGGAAAACGAGAGCATGGAATGATTTTTGGTCTCCTTTTCTTCTATATTTTCACAATAAAGGAAACCACAAGCTTCAAATTGGCTTTCACCAATTTTCAATTTTTCATTTATGTATATACCTTAACGTTACTTTGAAAAGATTGCTTTGAAGTAAGACTTTGTTAGCTTTCTAATTAGAGCAGGTGCCTGCTATGGGAAGGGTGTCGCCAGATAGAAGTAACATTAAAGGATCTGTCTGCAAGCACAAATGTTAATAATATCTTTATTATATTAATGTTATAAACCACATAATCCACACCAAACATTAAGAAATCATGGTATTAAACTTCCACACTACTTTTGTCAGAGTAGTAAAAGCAAGATCTAGACTGACTGGAAAAACCATCAGCTGTATTGTTTCAATCTTCTCTTGCTATTTTAAGATACTACAAATAACTTAATTATGCGAGTGTTGGCAAAAAAAAAAACATGGTGTAACCAGGACCAAAAGAACAGTTTAAAAAGTGGAAACTGCTGTTATAAAACAAAAGTTAAAGGTAAAAGGAGTTTCTCCTCTAACTTACATTGCAGAACAAAACATTCGATTTTATAAACTTATTTTTTTAAGACATCTTGACTCTAATTTTTATTATGGCATGTTGTTGGAAATCTACACATAATGTTCCGCTTGATAAAAATGGATTTAAGACGTTTTGATGTCATAATAATCACGTTTCAGCGCCTTCTACCATTGAATGTTAAGTGGAGCGGCAGGCAGCGGAAGTGGCACGTGACGTCACATACGTTTTATACGGTGACCTGGTTAATCGAATACATTTTAAGTAGAATACCCCATTACTAAAATATTCGTTAACTACAGCCCAACTGTATGCTGAAATGTATTCAGACCTGATGTTGTTTAAGACATGAATACAATGCGTCAGACTCACATGAGGAAGATTACTAACTTAACAGTATTTAGATGTGAACTCAAGTAGAAAATATAATAAATTCTTAATAAAAAATTGAGCCAACAAAAAAATATTGTCTGATGTCTGTTTTTCGTTAAAATTGAATTAACTTACTGTTTTTTTACACTCAGTCAACTTTTCATTTGCTGGGTTTTTTAGAAAGTAAATAACACTAACCACGTCAGCGTAGTGGTAGGTGGCAGCAGCCTTATGTGTTTCAAAGCTAATATGCATGTGCGTGTGTGTGTGTGCACTGCACCTGCTTTAAAGCTGTCCATCCGTCAAACTTTCATTCAGAGCTAATCTGATCGATCCAGCGTGACTGACAGGGTTAAACCTTCTTAACTGCTTTATCCAAAACGGCTCGCCACTCAGAGTGCCAATAAATAATGAATGAAGACATGTCCACCTCATGACAGTTCTTGGGTGTTTACTAATGCTACAAGTTGCTCTCCACTGATGAGAAAACCCTCAACAAACAAAATCAAAGCATCACAAATACACAGCACAGAAAAGTTCAGCAGCAGCTCCTCTCTCTCTCGCTCACTTGAAAATGAAAGTGTACCTGTGTCATAGCACACGGAGAAACCACTACAGCCAGCATTCTGCATTCTAGCCTCGCCCCATCTGTTTGTGACTACGCTGAGAGTCATCCAGCACCCCACAGACTCAAACACCCTCATGGAGACTAGCAGGGGTCAGAACACAAGATTTCCGAGGGGTAGCTAGCATCCGTTTTACTCAAAGAAAGATGATGGAAGAGCGTGTGCGCATCCAACACTCCTAGAGAAATCTGAGTTTTTACAGCAGCTCCTGACTTTATGTTTTTCTAACTAGAGATTTAGAGATAAAAAAAATATTTCCTGCTGGTTTCTGAGAGGGCATTTACAAACTATTTTAGTAGTTAAGTTACAAAGAAAAGTGAAGTCTAGATTCTTTATTTCTATAACTGTATGTGTTGTTACAATCGTGATTTTATCTATTGGCTGTTGGCTGTATATTTTCACTCCAACAGACTCTTGTCAGGACTTGGGCTGTACAGAATTCCCAGAAAACTTCCAGAGACTGAATGAGCACTAATGTAAGATATTACAGTGGACGAGTTGGTGTGCTGATAGCTTGACTCTCTTTGTTCTGCCATCAGACTTTGAACTTGTCCATTTTCTATTATCTTGAATTCATGTAAGAACTTTCCACAGAAAATCACAGGAATCACAGAAAACTCCTGAGATTCCAGCTGACCCAGTCGTGACTTCTAGAGCACAGCAGCAGACTGCTCTGTATCTAATAGATTAGTCCAATATAAAAAGGAGCGTTTTTACAAGATTTATAACGTCTGAGGCCGCTGAATGTTGTCCTCGTGCTCCAGCTGCTCCTCAAAGTCTTGACGCACAGAATGGTGGCACTAAAACTCTTTTCTTTCCTCAGACTCAGGCTTTTCACACAAAATAAATCAATTACATGCATTAAAGGGACCAAAAAACAAGCTCAACATGACTTTTAATGTGGGCAACAGTTAAAAGGAAATTTTGCTTTATACAACTATGTTGGTTTAGGAAGGTTTTTTTTATTATGCTGTTTTTTTAGTTGGCCAATTGTGTACTTTATTAAATAACTATGTACCTTTTTTGAAAAAGATTGGTTTGGAGTATTTATATTTCATACTTAGTTATTTTTTTGTTATTTTGTGCTAGTGTTGTTATTATTATTAATGTAGTCAAAAGAAACCCAGTATTCTTGTATTTAGAGTTCAAGAATCCCTCGATGAGCAGACTTCGATAAGGGTTATTTCCAAAATCATTTGAGTAAATGGAAGTATTTTTGGAAAGGCTTTCCAGTTTCCACACACAAGAACACTTTGAGAGTTTAAGTTGTATAAGGTGACAAAAAGAATACAAGAATGAATTAAACAAACACTAGTCACAATCTGAGAAGATACAGGTCGCTTTTTCCTTGTGATGAACCTCAGATCTCAGCAGCTCATCTCAAGAAGCGTGTTTCTCTTTAAGCTTGAGATCATTTGCAGCGAAGCAATGTATTCAGTTATCCCCGCAGCATGGATGCGCATTCATGAACGATAACGAGAAGCCGAACCGATGCGAGCAAAAACATTAACGATCATGAACTCGTTTTCCTCTGGTTATCAGCTCAAACCAGTTCCGGACTGGTGAGCACACCTCAGCAGTTGAAGACATCCAAACAGTCACTGTTTAACTTCCACATTTGTTGGAAATTAATGAAAGTTAATGTTTCAAAACCGTTTTAAACCACACAAACAGCAGCTAGCACAATTGAGTGAAAGTCAAGTTCCGGGTGAAAAAGTGGAAAAGAGTCTTTGCATGGTTGAAAAACTTGAAACAGAGATTCATAGAGGGCAAAGCTGGGTTTAATGAATTCACTTGATGTACTCAGACTGTATCGGACCACCTGGTAGCTAGCATGCCCCAGGGTAACAAACCTAATTACAAAAAATTAAACAAACCTGTAATTAGAAATCCAACAATAAAATATGTTTGCACTGTGATTATTTAGATCATAGGAATAAGAGTGCACTAAACGCACTGCGCATTATTTCTACGTTGCACTGATTGAAAACTAACTTTGAAATTGTGTGTGTTCTTTTTTGATCAGCTCCTAAAATCACAAATATTTTATGGGTAAATAAATGGTTGCTTTGAAACCATTTAGTTTTTTAAGCTTTTTACAAAATCTACTTAGCATTGCTCACTCAGAAAGTCTTTATCTCTCCTTGAAAAATACAAAAATAAAATGTATGAAGACTTAACTTCTTCATTTTATTTAATCAAACCAGGAAATTGATAATTCCAAGAACTGATATGCTAACATATCAAAAAGACTCTGACATGCTAACATAAATGTGAGAAAGAGAGAGAGATTGATGCATTATAGAATGAAGTCACTCACCGGTATAAAATGAGATTCTGGAAATATCTGTGGAAACAGAGAGAATTCATTAAAATAACTTATTTTATAAATATTTGTGCTTCTATTAAACTGTTTTATACATAAAACTGAAATTCTTGTCACTGAAACAACACATTGAAAGCAGTTTTGAGTGAGACAAACAGGCAAAGTGCCATGATTAATTCATCTGCTCTTATTCTTTACTGTAAAAATCTCACCACACTGAACGTAGGGAAAGGGGGGTTAGCGGGAGAGAGAGGCTACATATCAGACAAAGATGTATGAAAGTCACATTCAATGCAGAAGACTTAGGCTTTTTTACATGTCAGATGTGTTTTACACTGAAATAAGGCTGCTAAAACAGCCTGACCAACATATCTGCCAAAAGTTCAACATGTGTAAATAATCGGCCTTCATAATGCACACGCATTTATAACTTTCTCTGTAGATCAGAAGCAAAAGCCTCAGATAAACGGGAGAGTTTCATTGGGAGAAATAGTGAGCAAGAAAATGTTCTTTCATCAGAGACTTGTTATTATGTTTGTGTGAGCTTGGGAAGGAGGAGGGAAGATGAATCAAAAATGAAACAAGTTTAGAAGCTTCTAATTGGTCGATATAACCTCCGGGTTCAGTATTTGGCAGCCACCTTTTTTTGGATTGGCATACCATTTATAGAATTAGCATGGGATTTTAGCATTTTTGTGAGGATGGATGTTTTTCCAAACCGTTCTCATGTGGAAGCAAGCTTTTTTCAGCGTTTCATAAGCAGAAACCACATCATGTTAACATACTTTTGATCATGTTATACATTTTAAAAATGGTTTGTCCACAAAAGAAATTATAATGGGACATAATATTATTTAATACAAATAAAATATAAATAATATGCATCGGAATTGTATTCTATCATAACTATGCAAAAAGAACTCACAAAGAATCTGAACAAGCTGAGTGAAGATGTGACACTATGAGTGATTTCTCTGTTTGCTTCAATAATACAGAACTGTGTTCAATAAACAGATTAATGAGTAAATAACTCTGTTTGGGTGAAATGTTTCAAATATTACTTAAACTGGTATTACAAATAAACCTTTGAGCATTATTCTGAAAAAAATGTGTGAGATTTTCACTATCAGAGAAACATTAATAAATCATCAAGTCAACATCAGTTTAATTAAAAAAAATGCTGTGAAAATCATTAAATACATTGATTTAAACTGATGAAAGCTTTCAAGTCAAATAACCTGTGCGATGTAAAATATGCATGAGCCCACTTCCTGTTGACGACATCAAGAACCTCTATGTTTAGTCCCTAGTGTTTAGTACCTACCACGTATGTTCAATCATCCACAGATCTTTATTTAAGTTTAGAATTTGAATTAGAGCCACCACACCACACTACCCACCCTCGACCTGAGAATTATTTAATTATTAATCCATATTTAATGATGTAAAAACGATCTAGTATTTAACTTACATTTTGTAATGTGTTGGTGGATTAAATAATTCACTGCACTCCACTGGAATTTATCAATTGTTATAACGGTAATGATCTACATCACCTCAGACCGTTCTTGCTGTTGCTCCACTTCCTTCGTTTTTCTGCTCAACTTCAATTTTTTAGTTTATGCTGAAATGTTGTTGAATTAGTAAACAGTTTTTAAAATGAAAGCATAAACCACCCTGTCTACTAGCTTCTGCTAACTACGGCAGCATACATAAATCGTTTAATGCACAGATTTAATTCCAAGCAACAAGATACACAAAAAACTCAAGCATGACTCTCAGTCACTTCAGTTGTTGCTACTCTGGAGCCCTCTAGTGGCTTGGAGGTCCAATGCAATAAAAGCCTTCACTCTATCTGTTGCATATCTTAAGAGTTTAAAAATCTCAACCAGATAATCTCAACTTGAACTCTATTTTGTTAAATCATGAATCCGGCAATTGTATAACAGATCGGCGACCACATTCAGACTTGTTAATACCCTGCCATGTTCATGCTCTCAGTGTGAGTTTGTCTCATTATGCTGTCTGTGAATACTGTGAAAGAGCAGAGCAGATGGAAGGAGTGAGACTAGCATCAGCCGCCCAAATTGAGATCCGGGTCACAGCACCAGATTGACAGATGGGGCTTCTCAGCAATAATTCCGAAAATTATGACTGTCTGATCATGAGGAACTAGAGCGAGAAGGATTGTACTTTTATGAGCACACATATAGACACACCCCTATACATAACAGTAGCAAACCCCCGGTTGGCAATGTGAGAATAATGTGAAATAAGTTCAGCACTAACGATTTTCCGTTTTAAACCCTCTGTAAGCTAATCTTTTTTACACTTCTGAGACTTGAACTGAAACCTGCAGGACTCAAAAATATGCACGGTTTACCCACTGCTTGAATACATGAAATGATCACTTCTCTCTTTCAAGTCAATCTCAGTGAGCATGCCACAATTTTCACAGTGCAACTTCTCCAAGCACTGTATCAAAGTGAATACTTTTCTAATTATTCAGGTGTGAGCCTTTAGTCTGATTTATACTTCTGTGTCAACTCGACGAATTGCCCTCTTGAGTAGTCTGCGTACTCACGCAGACCTCGGTCTGACCCCTCTATGAAGCTCAATGTGCACCTCTGAAATGTTTGGACTTTGCTTCAAGACTTCGCAGACCGATGCAGACCATGAGCTCTGTGATTGGGTGAAGCGAAGCAGTTCGCTCTCTTTCCTGACTTTAGCTCCGTGTTATATGCTGGATAATGACATAAAACTTTGGCAATGAAGTAAATAAACTTCCAATGTTATCTGAGCTGAGTTTTAGCTTGTGAGAAGTTTGCATGGTCATCACGCCACGCTGTGATATCGATCAGTTTAGAGACAGAGCTTCCACAGCAGCAGCAGATGTATGTAAGAAGTTATATTTTTACGACTTACGATAAGGAAAATAAAAACCTTTAGTTATCATCTGTGTTGTGGTTTTGGTTTGCTAGCAGTTGGCGTTCTTATCACAGCGATATTGATCAGAGCGCAGGCAGACGAAGCGAACAACTGTAAATGCTTTAAATGCTGCGCACGCAGAGCTTCTGCAACGGGCGATTCTCTGAGTTGATGCAGAAGTATAAATCAGGCTTCAAGGGAAAACTGTGGTCACCACTCTGGATACATTTTTTATGCTGTGTAATGCTGAAGGGCTTTGTGTAAAAGACGGATGACGACAGCAAGACATAGCACAGCTGAAATGCAATGGAAAGGTTGTTTTGTTCCTTCTGGTTAATCGTTTAGCTCAATGACTGACCAATCAGCGATCAACAGGATGTTGTCCCAATGGCTGCCAAAAAAAGTACCTGTACCAGGTACAAGAAAGGCCCCCAAAAGCATGAAGAGTCAAGTACACTAAATCAGTGGTCTTTGCTGGTGGCTCTGAACAATCAAATTGTTTGTCTGAACTCTTGAAAGCAGGAAAAAATGTAATGTCTGCGGAAAATTTGCAGCAGCTAAGTGAGGCGAAGAACAGTAGCAGCATGGTATTGATTAAACAATTCTCCTGTATTGATTTTCACTTCAATAGCTGTGCTATAAATACAATAGGACCAATGATAATAGATTCAGCTGGCATCAATGAACGGAACTCTACTGGAGCTAACACACCGGAGAGCTCCTCCCTCTCACTCATTGTGAGAGGAACACATTTCATTCAAGACCTCAGAGCAAAACACACACCACTCACCAACCTCTAACACCTGCCAAATCTCCTCAGTGACCTCACACATGGCACAATTCGAGCTTAGACAAGCAATCATTCGAGAGTAACCCAAATAACAAGGTCAGAGAGCTGAATGTGTTTGCGTAGCACATGCTCTCATCTGTCTGCATTTGACCTTAATATCCTGATCATAAAGTGAACCTGCGGTAACGACTAGAAATCTGGACCAACACAACTTGAACAGAAACTAATGGTCTAGATTTTTTTCAATTCACTAAGCCACGAAAACACATTCATAGTAGAAGGTAGATGGATTTAAAGTTTGTCTTTTTAGTTAAGGCCAGAACACATCTTTAATTTAAAGGCCATCACACATCTACCCAAATATACGGTGTGAAGTTTGTAAGCATACCTCGATCGGAAAAATACGAGCACACACGGCACATCACAGAGCTGTCCGAGTGATTGGTGCACACAAACAAGAGCTAAGCTCTGCTATAATGGATTGGGTTTTTGCAAGAGAACAACCAATGAAAGTTACTTACTCATGCTTCAATGTCACAACAGAAAATAGCACCAAAGAACTACGAGATGAACAGTCGAGCAATATTATCTGGCTGCAGACCCAGAGGCTGCACTCTCAAGACGCTCATTGTTTTGCAGTTTTTAATGTCAAAAAGTGCCACCAATGCAGTATTTCTATCCATAACAGATTAGAGCTTTTAATTACACCAAATATTACTCTCTTTATTATAACTAAAATCAAAGAATCACAAACAGGGAGGACTCTGTGGCGGAGAGTATAAACATTCAGAAGCTTATAATGCTGGTGTCCAACCATCAAAAGCTGTTCAATAAAGCCCTCAAAGATTATAAAACAGTCGGTGTGTGGCTGTTGTCCCCTGTGTTTCATTCAACTTGGTGCTTTGTTCTTTTGACTCTTGTTCATTCAAAACAATGATTCATTTGAACAATCCAATTGTATCGTTCATACCGAGAAAAAATCTAATCTAATTGCAAAACATTATGACAAAACCCCAAAAATAGAGAAATACACTAATGTGAGTAGATAAGCACGCTTATAAGTCTCTTCTGATTATTACCATTGTAATCCTCATGCACCAAACAAAATGATTCAAATAAAAAAAATAAATTAAAAAAAAAGAGTTACTACTAAAGAATCAGATTAATTCTTTTCACAAATGACACATTACAAATGAGTGCCAACCGCATCAACTTTAAACACTAGCTTGCGAAATGCACACACAGAGAAGCCATCCGAGGAACCTCAGTTCTGATAGATGTGCGGCCTTAAGGCACAGAACTTCATATACGATTTGGCTGAGCGAAAAATAACACTCACGGTGGACCAACTAAAGTTGGCTCTATTGATCGCATGCTCAGAGTATTGATAAGACGCTGCTGGATGGGACTCAAAACACACTCACGTCAAGAAACCGTAAAGAAGATAAACAAGAACTAAGTAAAAATCAGCCACTCAACATTTGCAACACAAAATTTTATCTACTTTTTTTTTTGCTTGAGCTTTTTTTTTTTTTGCAAGTTTGGAGTTTTGACCTTGTTTTGCCATGGAGGGAGGGGCCAAGGTTATAACCCACGAAGCTACGTCATCAGGCAGAGACGAGCCAGCAGGGCAACGATGTGCTGTTTCTGCGCATGTTCAACAAGAACAGTGAAGACAACACACAGAGTAAGAGCTCACGTTTGTTAACAAATAATTTCAAACATAAGTGCTGGTTTACCTTAATCAAGAGAAGCATTTCAACTTTATATTGTCTCCTCAGTCTAAATGTCTAAAAGCCCTTGTTATGGTACATTTTGAAAACAAACTGAAAATATATTTTTTTAACTCATTAATGTTAATCTTCATGTTTCACTCAAAACACAAACATTCTCCTGGTGTTAGTTGTTAGTTCTGTTTTGGTTATTGTATTAACAATTTTCTGTTGATTAATATATTTTGGTCCAACCCCTTTACAGTATGTGCTTCTACATGTAGAACGCAACGCTTCCTGGTTTTTAATCTCTCCTTTTCTCTCTTCTCCCTCTGTGTCCTCAGCACCTATGGCAGGCTAGTGCTAACTGCTAATGTTAGCAGATATCGAGAGAGCAAGAAAATAAAAACTATTACAATATAATTAAATTTTATGGAAGAAATATTATCTGTAATTTCCATAATTGCCAATACAAACAATTCCCTTCATGAAATATTGTTCTAATGCAATCTAGATTAAATTAACACTGTATTATCCTTTAAAACACCATCATCTCTTTTTCTTTCATGTTATATTATTGTAGAAATGTTAAGAAAGCAGAATAGTTTAAATTAATGATCAAGCACCTTTAGTGTGTATTGAATTTTTTTATCACACCTTTTTCACAATATTAGTTAAATTTCTGGCATAAAATAATTTTTTCAGCACATTTTCATAAATTTTTTTGTGATCTACCAGAAACCTGCAGAATCATAAACAACGTAAGTAAGTCACTGACGTAAATATTTAATAACTAAAATACAAACACAGTATATAAAAACACCTACACAGAAAATTTGATCATTGAGAGGCTATGCAGCTTTTTCAACAAATAAAAGTATGCTTTCAATCATGAAGATCACAATATAGTCTTAACATTACCCACACTGATGCCTGAATTCAATTACATCTCAGACAAGAGAAGAATTCATTAGTCAGCCCTTACCATGGTACACTCCTTCCATTTACAACCAGCAGTTCTAATCCTCACCGAGTGCTATCTAGTATCCAGAATACACGCTTCCTCATATCCATACACACACTGATCCTGTGCGCAAGCTTGAGTCAACACATGAGGGAAAATCTGTGCTGCATTCAGAGACCGACCGGCTCGTCTGAGCATGTGCAGCTACACATACACAGCTGGAGGAGGAGGAGAGTCTTTGTCTCTCATTCTAAGCAGAGAGAGGAGATGAGAGGAGGGGGAGGGGGAGCATATGAATGAACGGTGACCGAAAGTCATATACTACAGACACATACTATTGACATGAATGAGTGCTTTTTTTATCTTTGATTTCTAATGAGTAACAAACTATGATAGGAAAAACACTTGCCTGGAGTGTTAAGACACTTGCTTTGTCTTAAATCACTACACATTTGAATCAGTTTTCAACCAGCTCACATTAAAACTGTATTTATGAATCTACACACAAATGTATCTCATGCATGTGTTGCCTGTAAGCGTTTACTGTGAAATCGTATCTTTTCTGTTTTATGTCAGAGATGAGAGAGAAGAGCTTCTGTCCTCTATGCTACATGGCGTGCAAATGGAATGAGAAATTAAAGGATAAATGATAGCAGTCTTTGTTTATTTATTACTTATTCTGAGTTTTCTTAATTCGTGAATGTAACAGACGTCATCATTTGTTTTAGTTCATCTGTAGATAAAGGTCTCTACTCGCGCTGTGCAAACAGATCTAGTGTGTCAAGAGGCTTTTTTCCTCTCAGAGAATAGAAGAAATAATATAAGTTTATTGCCATCGTGCAAGTACAATGGAAAGTGTAAGCGCCAACCAGTCCAATGCAGCATACATTCAAACAATTCATTTGTATATAAAAAATAAACAGGTAACAGAGACGATACATCAGAATTAATGATAAATAATAATTTCTGATGTTGATTTATGAATCAGGTAAATCATAAACAAATACACTTCTTGTTAAAATGCAATAATCAAATACATTCAATTCAGTACAGTTTAAAGTACAAATCAATTATAAGAAGAATGATTTTCTAACTAAACGTATTCTGATTAACCCAATAACAAGTAGAGAACATAATCATTATTTACCTGATCATCGAGAGAGAGGCTGAGCACCACATGACCTGGTGCGGGAGCTCTGATTGCAGAAACTCCTCGAGTTTAGGGAGAAGTTCATTTAAATACTCGAAATATCAATTTCAAATTACATCATTACACTGATTGGTTCTTTGACTTTGGAAGGCTGTCCTTCTGTGAAAACCCATTATTTCGAAAAATGCTCTCGAGTATGATGAGAAGAGAGAATGGTGAGAGACCAGACATTGTGGTGCGAAGCAAAACACTTCAGGGTTTGGTTAATTAAATAAACTCATATACTCATAAACTCAATATACAGTGTGGCCAGGCCTTCAAGCAGATCACACAAAGGCATAATTTGGTTTGCAACACAGGTTATGTAAGTAAATTGCTCAAAGTTAAAAGTAAATAGAATATAGTAATATTCTAGAAATAGAGGTAGTATATAAAGTAATAGAACTAAAACTATAGAAGTCCAAGGTTCTTAAGAAATATGCTTTGGAGGTAATGTGTAGACCAAAGCGTAAGTGAAAAGTGCAGCAACAGAACAACAGAATGTGGAGCGACTGGAAATGAGTCCACATCAGCATCCTGTTGCTTAGTGCAATATTTAGATGAAATATATGAGAGTGTTGGTGAGGAAAGTTAAGGGTTCAGGAGCTGAATGGCCTGAGGGAAGAAGCAGTGTTTGTGCCGGGCTATCCTGGTGCTCTGAAGGGCCAGCCCGAGGGTAAGAGCTGAAAGAGGTGTTTCCTAAGTATATCAAACGAGCACTACATCTGAGACTGTAAACTACTGACTGGTTAACACAGGTGTGAAAATTCTAAGTTCTTGAGCAAGTTTTGACAGGAAATCACAGGAAATCCACAGGAAATCACGCAGTCACAACAAGCTGGTTAACCCTGCAAATGAGGCAAACACACCTGTCCTTATGTCAAAAAAATAAATCTAAAGTGTGGGATCATTTCGAAAAGGTAGAGGACGCCATAAAAAAGGTCGTGTGCAAGCTGTGCAGTAAGTACTAAAGTGCTAAAGATAAAGCATTAAGCAAAATAAAACAGATAAACAGATATTGAAACTTTATTAAAATAATACCTCAGGGACTTAAAATATCAACATGTTTGAACACGTAAAATATAAAGCAATAAACACATTTTAAATTATTTCAGCATCAATCATTGCAGATACACTCTCGCCATTCTCAGACTCGTTGAGGTCACTGGTACTTCATGACTCAGTTATGATTCCTGCCTTCGTGAGATTCATGAAAGCTCGAATGACAACTGACTGATATCAACACATACGCGTGACTCTTTTCAGCTGCCATTAAAGGATAAAGTTAACTGTTACGCTCGTGTCGAGGCACAGGTGGCATTACGTGCAGGTCGAGGCACTGTATGTGTTATTCCGTGAGTACCTTATGCATTCCTCCGCACGGTGCCTGCAGTGATGCCGCGACGATCCATTCAGCTGTGTGGCTTCATAGCATACCAATATAAAACATTCTGATTTTGCATTTTGAGCGACCAGCATTCATACATAAGGCGGACTTGATTATAAAATGCACGGACCCTTTTTGACAAAATTAAAGGATTTTAAATTCACCAAATATGGAGAATACAATATTAACCATATGTCTACTATTTTATATATAGATATATATATATATATATTATATATATATATATATATATATATATATATATTAGTGCTGTCAAGCGATTAACATTTTTGATCTAATTAATTACATGATATGGCGATTAATTAATCTAATTAATCGCATTTAATCGCACATACATACAGGACATTACAAGAAGCAGTTTTTTTTTACCTTTTATTATTGAAAACAAACCTATAACTCAGACTACAATGGTCATGACATTTTTATCAATGATCTGAACACAAACCTATGAACCCAGGTTACAGTATATGACAATTTCACAATTGGTTACAAATGACAGTTTTAATTATTACTAAACATAAACCAATGTCTAACATCACAACGACCATGACAATTTTGTTCATTACTGAACACAAGCCTATCAACTAAATTGCAATGGACATGACATAGAACATAAGCCTGTCCCTTATGCTACACTATCTAATTCTTATTTCTCTTTTAACAAGTTGCTAAGACAGACTAACTTGTTCACATTTTCTGAGTTTAAAGATGCCCTTTTATTCTGCACAACGGTCATTGTGTCCGCGAATCCACTATCAGACAGGCAAACAGTAATTGTCCGCTGTAATATATGGGCAGCACACAGCATGTGATGAAAGGGAAGCTTTTTTGCGGTTGCGACCATGTTGCGGGCGCTGTCAGTTCCGACTGTGGTCACCTTTTCCAGGATGCCCCATTCGCCAGCCACTGTTAGAAACTGTTCGGCACCTGCATCAGAATAGTGCCGAGTGACTGACTTCAGCAATTAACGCGAAGGACATAAGTTTCCAGTTACAATCAATGACGTGCGCAATAACACCTAGATAGTTGTGATTACTGATAGACGTCCAGTGATCTCCGTTTAAGGCCACAAGTTTAGCTTGAGCTAAGCTGTCCCAATTTTTATATTTTTCGGTGTCATACAGCTGATTTATTCTCGAAACTACTGTGCCTCTTGACGGTAGTGTGTAGGTTGGGTCGGAGGCAGCGATTCGAAATGAATCCACAAGCCCCTTGTCTTCACAACATTAACAGGCCTACAGTCCATTGCAATCCATTTGTTAATGATTGCCATGTAGACTTACTTAATTTGCGGTGACTTGTATCAGTCAGCGTGGTTTGGCGGAGCTTGCTGACTTTCGCAGCGGGGGTGAGGTGACCTATCGAGCTCACTAAAACATGCTTCGAGTTCAGGTGGTATTTCAAACTAGAACTGCTTCGATGATAGGCAAATTCCTTGTCACAAAAAACGCAAATGACTTTTGTTTTATCAATGGCTCCACTAGCATCTCTTTAGTATTAAAATGGCCCTTCAGACCATGCAGTTCTTCGTCCTTTTCATTTGGTATCTAGTTAGTTGTGTTACTAGCTTGCTGCAGCTCTACAATGTGTATACAATGTGTAGGCAGGGCGCGTTAATTGTTAAAAATATTAACGCGTTATTTTTTTCTGTGATTAATTAATCTAATTAACGCGTTAAATTCCCAGCCCTAATATATATATATATATATATATATATATCAAACTCTTTAAGAATTGCATTAGCAGTCGTGTATGGCTTTTGAAAGCTTCTGCTGATTGGCTACAAGTAGGGCTGTCAAAGTAAATAAAGAAGTGGTCACACTACAAACATCTCATGATGATGCTGGCTGACAATGCTCTCACAGAAGAAGAAGAGCTGTAAAAGAAGTCACCTCGAAGTTTTCGAACTATTACTCTAAACAACTAAAACTAGAACAACTGACCATGATGAACCTTGATCAAATTAGAATGAAAGGTTTGTGTGTTTAGTATCACATTAGTAGCACATTTTGTTCATTTAATAAGAAGAGCTTAAATTTCTGAGAAACATTTTCAGACTTTTGCTTATCTAAATGTGCCTGTGTCCATCTCGTATCACGAATGACCAGTGGTCAAAGCTTCTCCAGAGCACTGATGCCACGTCACATTTCACACAGAATGTCTCACATTGTTCTCTCTTTGTTCAATCTTCAATCACTTCTCACATTGTTCTCTCTTTGTTCAATCTTCAATCACTTCTCTCTGTCTCACTTTGTCCTCATTCCTGGGCATTATATATATATATATATATATATATATATATATATATATATATATATATATATATATATATATATATATATAACAGAAGCACTGCAAGCTCCTACACTCCTAGTTTGATCTTGCACACTGGCAAAAAAAAAACACTAGAAAAGACATTAATTAGCCAACATATGATTTCATATTTGATTGAAATGAGACATTTTTGGTGATATAGAGATACATTTTGTTTTGCCTGACCAGTGTACACTGGTATTAATGCATAAAAACATCAGTCGAGAATGCGACGATTCCAGTCATCCTCAGACTGTACAGAACGGAGTGATGTCACCGAGTGTGTCACAGCCCTGAGGAGCAATGATCTCACTTCACGTCATTGTGAAGAGCCAGCACCAGCACACATTGTTCAATAAAGAACAAGAGTGCTCTTCTCTATGAATTCTTTCCAGAGTATAATCTTCAGAGAAAAAAATGGATCTTAACTGTCAAACCTTCAGTTCAAACACTCCTTCAGAACCCATGCAGTTTACCATTATATAAGTTAGTGGTTTTCTTTCTACTACTAGTTTTATAAGGGTCTATATTTACTTCAAACACAATTTTTTTTAAATGATTGCTATAGTTTATACTCCAACTTGGATCACAATTCATAACTAGATCCCATTTTTAGTTTCGGTCAGTTACTTGTTACAACCCGTAGCAGGTTAAATCTGCAAAGTAATAAGCTTTTAACAACCAACTACTTTAAATGTATTAAGCCTGTATAACCCCTCAACAAACACTTTACACAACACTTTCTCTGACAAGCATTAACTTTTTTCTTTTCTTAACCCTAACCCTCACAGGCTCTCAGTTAAAACCTCAGACAAATATGTCCAGTATAGGGTATAAGCCAAAATGCTAAACTCATTTGTTTGCTTTCTGTAGTCACACTCAACGTCTCCTCACCTTCCTAGAGGAGCTAAGAGACATCCTACTGGACCGCCAGCAACACCATCCTGGGCCCGCACATCACATTTATGTGATTGTTTGGGACCGCTTCCACAGAGCAAACCAAATCAGGGAGTGGTTCACCACCAACAGTTACCACTTTTTGAACATCTGTCTGCCACCCTACTCCCCTTTCCTGGAACCTACAGAGGAGTTCTTCCCATCGTGGAGATGGAAGGTTTATGAAAGACAATCCTAAACTAAAGAGAACCTCCTAAAGGCAATGTAGCTGGCCTGTGTTGACATCTTAGTGGAGGCCACCCAAGGATGGATTGGCCATTGCAGGGCATTTTTCCTGCGGTGCCTGGCAAGAGACAATATAGCCTGCGATGTGGATGAGGTGATGTGGCCCGATGCAGCTCAGCCGCATGTTGCCGCACAGTGAATGTGGTGTGAATAAAGAAAAAAACAAAAAAACAAACTTCCCACCCTGTCTCATGTTTTGGAGAATGCTGTTGTCTGCAATAAATTCTGTTTTTTAACTACAGTTACAGTAGTATACATGCAGTATTTTCTATAGATTTATACTCTTCATATGAAACTCACAAATCTAAATACCTAATCCTCTGCAGAGATCTAAGAAGATTTGTAATTGTAAAGTTTAAAAAAAATTCAGTGGCAGTTATGAAACAAAGGACCGTCTCACAAATTGAGCATTGCGTTTTCAATTGTTTTGCTGTAGTGTGTGAAATGATGTGATGTGAATAGTTACATTTTTGAAAGCTTCGAGCTACTCGTTTGGTTCGCAAGTTCGAGTTTTGAAGTGAGAAGGTATGGTTGTGCATCTGTAGCTTTAGAAAAGAGTGATGTTTTTAGACATTGGGGAACATAGAGGAAACGTTTGTGAAATGTGTTTTAGCATTTGAGAAAAACTGTAAATACAGCATAATTTTACAACATTGTCAGGGAAATGAGAAGTAATCGACACAAAATAATGTTACGCATATACCCTATTATAGAATGAAAGGTCAAAACACAAACATTTGTACAGCTCATGTGGTCAAAAAACTGCTGTTGAATTTTGGCAATGGAAATGTCATTGCTGCCCATTTATGAACATACCTTCTGATCAATCACTAAATAAACATTTGTACCATAAGCTCATGGATTCAAAGAGAAATTTAAAAAAAAAAAATTATGAAAAAACCCCAAAGTTTTCCAGTGTCAGGATTACAATGACAAAGCTTCAGCTTACAGTAGTCAGGACAGTTAACCTCGCAGCTTATAGGGACACTGGAAATGATAATATAAGAGCTATTTGTGTGGTTGTTGTCTTTTTTTTTTGCAGAAACTGTATAGATTTTCAGATGAGTGCTTTGTTTTAAGCATCGTGAGTCTTCTGGATACAGATAGCAAAAAACTATTCCGTAGAGTGAAAGTTTGCATTGACAAATAAAAAATTTTATGCAAACTTTATAGTACAAAAAATATTTTTCTTAACACATGTTGCACTAAAATAGTAAGGACTCTGAAATTACAATGATTTATAACTAGCAGTTGCGATCCTTGGTGAATAATCCGTTTACATGATGCAGTAAGCCGCTGATTCCAGAGTTATGCTGAATGTGATCATAGACCACACCTCTTCGTCCGGTCACCGCGTCACTATAGCGTTGAAATATGGACTTAATCAATAAGCTCATATGTCAACAAAATAAGCCCGCCAAATCTGCCTTTTCTCCAGCATTGTTTATTATCAGAACTCTAGTCCTAGTCCTCTCAAATAACTATTGAGCTCCAGAATTACTCTTTGGACAAATTCAGAATGAGCTCTTTTGGTATCAATGACTGTGTTGTGCATCTAGTAAACATGCAATGCACCCTGTATTTTATTTTTATTTTGGTATTTATTCGACTAGGAAGATGTCTTAGCAGTGTCTCGAGCTGTAACCCATCATTTGTATGTAATATGCATAAAAAGGCATCGTGTACGCATGACACTTGCAAAATAAACCTATTGAATGCAAAAAGAAGCCATCGTGTTCCTGAGGTTAAAAGAAGGAGAAGGTAATGGTTAGCGTGCCCCTCACAGTGCTAATAATGGCTCTCGGGTTAACCAGCAGGCTCTGGCGTGTACAGTTCAGAATGTTTGTGAAATGTGGGACACCACCAGGTTGTCAGAGTCCATGTTTGAATTCCTAAACCATTGATGTAATCCTGAAGTACAATCTGCTGTCTGGAATGTTTAGTATTTCTGGTTTAGGACGGCAGAAGATGTGAAACACCGGCCTCAAATCCGACTCCTAATCAATGACTCTTAAAGAAAAATTTATGGAGTCTGTGCTACAAAATCCATAAAACCTTGCAAGTTACAAACATATTGAGGCATAGGATAAATGGGATAGGATACCTGTAAAATGATCCAATTGATAAATACAATAGAGCCATTATCTGGAAGCTAATGGAAAATGTCATACATTTGGAGAATGGCTGTATAGTCGATTTGATGTGGCCTTGGGGCCATTTTATTACTACTTGTGATTAAAATTTCTTACATACTATAACTGCATCTTTAAGGTACACTTATAATATGAATTGCAACCTTCTTATTCTGTTGAGAAGGGATGGAATTGCTTTCTAGAACTTCATCAGTCAAAAATGATATTGCAAGTACTTACATTAGCATAATCATACAGCAAGTACAAGTACATATAAGTAAAAAAAAATAAAAATTCATTGCAAACCTTCAATGCTTTTTCCAATTTCAGCTACAACAAATTAATTCAGCCACAAATCCATATCCATCAAAGTCTTTTAACTCCCACACTCTGCTCCTGGTAGAACAGAATGTCTTTAGGCCACAGGAAGAGGAAGCAGATTGATCTCATTTCCTGTCTTATCCTCTTTATGTCCATGCAGCCCCCTTCAAATCCCAGCCCAGCCTTTCAAACGCTGGACTCCAGTGGTTTCACAGGAAACTGAAGAATCTGTTATACAGGAGCCTGATTATACAAGCAGCTGGAGACCTCTCAGAGCAAGTTAGGAGATTTTATTGGATTGTCATTATCGAGAGAATAGTTCCAAAGAAATGTGGATCAGTCATAGCATCCCCTTGGAAGGTTCTACCTGCATTCAGAGACGTTTCGAATTAATTTCATGTAGGAAAACGTTAATACACGTAACATACTCTCTAAATTTGTTCTAAATGGTCATTGTCAAGTTTCCACAAATATGTAAATTATTAATTTTGAAACAGCTCAAACAGAGACGGAAGCTTCTAAAGTCCTTTTCTACTTGGGCCTATCTTATTATATGTTTTATCTTGAAAATTAATAAAAGACGTAGTTTCAGAGAAAAGCAAAAATTAAATTTTAATTGTTATAAAACATTGCACAGTTTTTTTTATATAATTCATCATGATTGAAACTAGGGCTGAAACGATTCCTTGAATAACAAAAATTCCTTGAGGCAAAATTCTCCGCCTCAAAGCCTCTTTTAATTCCTTATATGCCTTGGTCTGTCTGAATGTTGTATTCTGATTGGGTGGCAAGTGTAAACCTGGATCGGTTTTTTCACTGTATCTTGTGCGCTGTTGGCATTTTTTACGATTCACTCAATGCACAGGCTAGATCACAGTTCAGTAATCTTTCATGGAATAGACTCTTTTAGCAACTGTGTTATCTAAGTTTTTATGGTTATTTTTAAACAAACCGTCATTTGTGGAGCTCCGTTAGACTGAAATGTAGAAACATTTAATCCTGAAAAGAGATGACTCAGTCATTCAGGAAACACAGAGCATTTTATTTTCACAACACAACAATTTTCTGTAGACCAACCCTAAACCTTCTTAATCCGGCTATAAGTGTTCCAAAACCCCTGATAAGAGTTTCTTCGATTCACCACGGCTTGATAACCGAGAGTTTATGCGAGCAAACAGCAATATATGAAGACAATGACAATAAATCTCCAAACCAATGATTCCTGATTTAAACTAAAGGAGAAAATAGATGTCTTGTTGCAATTTATAATTTAGTCAAGTAACAAAAAAAGAATATATTTTATGTTAAAAATGTAATAGATTTTTTTTTTTGACAGCCATCATTTGCGTTGCCTTTCTTATTCTGGCTCCTACTTATAGGCTACATTCTGTAATCTTTTATGCAGAGTATAGGTCAAAACACATCTCAAAACACATCTATCTGAATATTTGGTGCAAAGTTGTGAACATCCTCGATTGGAAAAGCATGGGTGCCGACAGCACCTCACACATATCTCCGAACGATTGGTGCGAACTCCAGCTCTGCCAGAATGGCTAGGGTTGTCGCAAAAGAACTACCAATGAAAGCTGCTGCTTTGATGGCGTGATGGGACATGAAAGAGCCACTGGATGGCTTCAATCTCATGAAAGAAAACGGCACCAAAGAACTACAAGATGAATAGCTGAGGATGAGACCGGGAAATATGAGATTATAAATCAATCAAGTTTTTATATAGCGCTTTTTAGCAGTTGCTTTCAAAGCAGCTTCACAAAGTCCTAGTGAGGATCAGGTAGAGTAAATAGGAGTTCCTCTGTGAGGCCCCTTAGAGCCTCGCTGACTGAGGCAGGTACTAGTCACCTCCCCAGCATAAAGAATATACAAACTTAAGATCCATCCATGAAAAATTTGCCGGAGAGCACCTTATAAAAACAAAAACAAACAAAGACAAAACAGAAAGTAACAAATGAAAAACAATCCAGAAGCTTGTATTGTTGCTGTCCGACCAAAGAACCCTCTCACCAAAGAAAATGATTAACTTCATGTTAAGAGTTATTACTAAAGAGTCAGATTAATAAGTCAAAACAATATATGGTACATTGACAAATAATATATATATATCTTATTTTAAAAGGTGGAATTATTGCGGAATCATTAACTACAAAAGGGTAGCCATTAAAAAAGACAAACTTGAAACAATCACACTGGAGAACTACATTAAGGTGAGAACACTATTTTTGAACAGTTTTGTTGTGTATCTACACACATACACTGCTCAATCCAGCTTTGCTTTCCAGAATTACAAAAATTAAGTAGCAATTCTATCTACAAACACACACAAAAATAAATTTTAAATAATTTACAGACAACATCTAAGACTCCTCTACACTGTCTGCATTCATATATGAGGGGTAGCTCTCTCCTCTTCTAGTGTCAATGGTGTGTGACATGCTAACAAGAATACTGAAAACTTGCCTTTAATATTCCTACTGTCATCTCCAGCTCCACCATCTTTATCTCCTTTTGCTTAAGGAAGAATCTCTAAAAACTCAAGCGTCGTGTACAGACCCTGAACATTTTGCCTCAACATTTTAAGAGCTTTCATCACATATTATCAAAGTTAGTGGAGAGATTAAATTATTTAAATGATTTAAAAAACAAGTAATTTATTGAATCATATAATTGAATTACAAACTGAATTATTAGAACAATAAATGTGTAACCTGCACACTGATACAAAAGATGCATTTCCTGTTCAAATAATCCCCCTATCACTGCAGCAAATATCATTTGGGAGCCTTGAAATGTAAATTGATCGTAAAAGTGATCATATGAATCATATGAATACTGATAAAATGTTGTCTTTATGATAATTATTTATTAATGGACAAACTTACAAATTGGTGGAATTCTTCTTTAAGCACCTGCTGAGGGTTGTACCCTGGACATGGTAAAGTTGTAACTGTAAGACCTGTTTCAATGCTACATTTTAACCACAGATTCAGAGTTTGTTGTATTTAGAATGTGCACTTTCAAATGGTTCATTAAACAATTAACAACTAAACGTAGTTAAAATAACTTACACGCTTTATTAAATTAAATTAATGCTAGATTATTCAACATGAACACCTATAAAAGAACACTGCATGCTCAATAACCCCACTGAAACAAACTTACCCTCTCACATACCCTGCACCGGAGCAGGTTATGTTCAGAGAGTATGTTGCTATGGCTACTTAACTAACCTGAAGGATATCTTTGTTTTTGGAACTGAAATCTGGGGTTATCTACAAACTTACCCTCAAACATATCCAGTTATGCTACATAACCTGGTTTCTGGAATGCTTCCCAGGAGCTTCAAATTGGCATTTACCCGTTTTCATTCATGTAAACACCTAAAGGAAACAAGCTAAAAGATTGTTGTGAAGTAACAGTTATGAATTTGTTAGCTTTCGTTTTACAGCGTGTGTTTAACGTTACTATGAGAAGGGTGTCACGTTAAATGCTCTGCCTGCAGGACAAATATTAATAATATCATTAATATGGTAATAATGCTGGCCAAAGATAATGTGAACTACATAATCCACAGCGAACATTAACACATCACAACATTAAACTTCCGCACTAGTTTTGTTGGCGTAGTGAAAGTAAGATGTAGACTGACAGGATTGTTTTTTCTGCTGTATTGTTTCACTCTTTTATTGCTCTTAAGTTATTAATAACTTAATTATGCAAGTTTTGGCAAAAAGGGAGAAAAACTACGTGTATAAAGGGGAAACTGCTATTATGAAACGAAAGGTAAAGACGCTGTTGTTTAAACAGATTTAAAGCATTTTTAAAGTAATAAGATTATCAAAGTTTCAGCACATTCCACCATTGAATATCTGTTTGCGAGAGGAGCGGCAGGCACCGGAAGTGGTGAATGAAGCCACACATGTTTTATCTGATTACTCGGTTAAATTTTCAGTAGAATACCCGAGTACTAAAATATTCAATAGGAATTTGCACTTCCATCCATGAAGAGATCCTCAATGAAAGAGAACATTGTGAGTTTTCTTAAATCCTTGACTTCGCGTCGTTTGGGAGGACTATTTATGCTGCTGCTTTTTCACTTGTTTTCCACAGTAACAGAGCAGACAGGAACATGGCAAAAAAGGGTCACTTGTCAGAGTTGGATCTGCAGATTGGCTGGTTGGATAGAATATTTTTTTGTTTTGCTTTCATTAAAAAAGTATAAAAGTTTCAATAACTTTACAAATATACCAAACAATGTATATCAGATGTCAAAGAATCTGAATGTTTGAATAACTCAATTTTGACCAAAATCTCAGATAGAACCTGTAATAGTTTATGATTTTTAATAAATGGTTTTCTTAATGTGTTCACTTGCCTACTTTTCATTTAGGAAGTTGCAGTTTATACAAAACTGACTATGAAGTCAAACTCCTGACCGACAAAACCCTAAATGCCGAAGAAACCACGGGCTGCTCAGGTTTATAAAGCGTCGTTTGTGAACGTCTTTGAGATGGATGCCAGCACTGTGCCACTACCATCACTCACTCTGAATGAAGCTTCTGTTCACCTAGCAATAAACTCTGGCATAAAGACTAGAGGTAGACCAATACATCAGCCAGGCAGTTAAATCAGCCAATTTCTTTGTTAGCAACTGGTATCAATGGTCTTAATGTGACAATGTGGTTTATTATGATAAAAGTACTTTTACAAACTAAAAAGCAGAATTACTCCAAATGAACCGCTTCCATATATATGAAGCTTCCCCGAGGTAGCCAAGCTTAGTGTACGCTCACTGGCCACTTTATTAGGAACACCTGTCTAACTACCCATTAACACAAATTTCAAATCAGCCAATCACATGGCAGCAACTTAAAGAATTTAGGCATGTAGATTTAGTCAAGACAAGTTGCTGCAGTTCGAAGAGGCATCAGAATGGGGTGTTATTATCTCAGTATTGAGCACATGAATGTTTCCAGTACCTTGTAGAATCTATGCCACGAACAATAAAAATAGCTCTGAAAGCTACCAGTTCAATAAGTTGTTTAATTTAGCTGAAAATACACATAAATTGGTTCAGATTGGAAACAGTTCAGAACTCTATTGGTATTAATTCTACAGCTTTCCCTTCTATAATAAGGTAAACGGCTGTTGAAATCCAAAACTTGGCTTCTTTTTTTCAGAATCAAACCTATTTCAGTCATACTCCTTTTTTTGTAAATACCCCCTATTTTTAAAAATTGTGTTTATCTACTTTCAATACTCATATACAGTTCAATACTATCTTTCACATTTATTGTCTTGTAGTTTGAATGGATGGGTAAATCACCTCACTTGTAAATGTAAAAGTTTGACACATAGGCTACGACCTGGTCGGTATAAATACAAACTTGCAGCCAATCAGCATGAGCTATCAAAATATCAACCAGGCCTCTTGCTCTAGAGGCAGGGCTTGTTTAAGACATTTCAAACATTTAACTCTACCCTAATGTAGCTTTGAAAACATCAACGTAAAAAGAATACTGTGGAATGAGGCTACTTCCTCTGGAGCCCTGAGGGCCAGTCCAAGCCAGCAACATCCTGATAAACCCATCCCAGTCAAACACTGCCTTCAAAACACGTTTGGGCTTCCTTTCAAAGCTGCTGAAATCACAGAACCTCTTCCTGTGCAGCACAACACAGAACGCTTTCCACAGAGCCATGGCTATATTCAAATATTCCGAATTATTACATGAAATGCCTCATTCATCATACATATATATATATATATATATATATATATATATATATATATATATATATATATATCTCTCTATGTGTTGTGTGTGTGTGTGTCTGTTGTCCTCTCTCTCTCTCTCTCTCTCTCTCTCTCTCTGTTCTCTCTCTCTCTCCTCTCCTCTCTCCCCCTCCCCCCCCCCCTCTCTCTCTCTATATCTCTCATGGCGGGAAACTCACTTACGTGTATTAATTCCGTTTGTTTATGAAGATGTAACTTTCTAGCTAAATGAATAAATTCAATGAATCAGTCACACTATGAGTTATTGCACCGGCGTCTAAATCCACATCAAATGTCAAAACAATTCTTGAATAGATTAAAAAAACAAACGGCCCATTAACATCTCATTTCAGCCAGGAATTGAGTTATGAAGAGATAAGTAACAGTTTACAGTGGTATTCCTCGTGCACGCGCGGCAGCTTTGATTCACCGGGATCCTTGTATTTAAACCGTTTTCTATTGATAACAAATATTTAAAAGCATTAGATTAGGAATTGCTCACTTGTTTATTGCGTGCTCCAAAACCGGACTGATGCAATAATCCAACAATCTGCTTTACTTCTTCTTTTTTCCTTCTTTCTTTTTCCAGAACCTCTCATTCCAGCTCCGCTTTCCCTCTCAATCCAACATGGCTGACTAACGGAGCCCCGCCCACTTCACTCTCCCAGCGCTACCGCCGCTGGAGCGCACGCTTGCAACTGGCGCCACTGGGAGAAGTCCGAGTCACGAATCGATTCTTTCGAACACAAAGGAATCGTTGACTCAATGTTCCTGAACCAATTTCCTATTACACAACAACAAAGGTAATTCAAGCAGACATTTAAAAATTTCTATTAATCTACAACAACTTTTTGTTTTTCTGTTATTTATCTGTACTTTACTGGCACCAGTTTATCCTGTAACATACTATTATGAGATGTGAGTCTTCACAGCAATTAATCTTAATTAAGATATTACCAAAAGCTTTTTGATAATCAATTTTTAATTCTGAGGCAACAAAATAATCAAACTTACGTTGCAATATCTATCCCACCAAGCACAGCATTGTAACACATAGACAATGACAGTAAGTGGAAACACTCTGCCTTCTTTTAAACAGGCATAACACTGAGAATAAAAACGACATTATTACACATTTTAATCTTTAACACCAACTTGAATAAACAGACTACACTAAAATAGTCATCATCATAACCACTGCTCTTCTCCAATTGCAAAGGTTTTTTAACGGTAGCAAAGTGTATTTTCAGAAAAAAGTTCAGTATTGTTAAATTTGGCGGTAAATCTAAAGATTTTTTACAGTGCAATTATTATTTTTCAAGCCAGCAAACTGCATTAATCAATGCATACTACAATTTTTGTCACATATAAATGTCAATAATTTTTAAATGACTAATATTACTAATTTTGTTTTCTCAAAAACCATTAATTCCACCTGACAAAGGACTCAAAAATGACTGTATAATTTCAAGGCATTGTTTCACTACTCAAAAATGCTTGCTTCTGAGCGCACAATGTTATTTACAGATATGGCACAAATAACAACCATTCATGGAGGCGTGAAAATAAAAATTCCAACATAATCTAGTGTATTAAATAATGTAATTTAGCTTAACCCTGAGATAATTCATTATCTTCTTGGATAAAAAAAAACAGAGTATTAAACTGTCCAGATTGCACTTTGATAAAGTTGAGCTGAATTCAACTTTGGCCTGCAATAGCATGGTCACTTGACACAACTACAACCACTGGATGGAAGAGGTGAGAGTATGAGCTGAAATGTAGTTTTATAGCAAGATTATTATCTTATAAGAACTTCAGTGTGATGTGATGTACAAATGAATTAACCCTGTTTTAGTTTGGATGATTTATATTTAGAGTTTTATGTTTTTGAAAAAGCACTGTCTGTGGAAACTTCCCCCTAGTCTAGAGTAAGCAGATTAATTGGGGGAACCAGATTTCTGCCAAAAGTACAGAAATTTCTACTTCTGCCTGGTCTGTTACTCTAGGTGGATTATATTGTCATGTTTTCATATCATGTAAAGCAGCATATAGACCTGTCAAAGGAAGGGTTAAAAAGGAAGCTGGATAAGTGTTAACTTTCAAATATCTTGAACATATCTATGGGCAGGGTGGCCACTGATCTGCCTGTGTTTAGTTGGAATGTGGAATGGTACAGACCTGGTCCTGCAACTGACACGGGCCTCCTTGTGTCTGACTGTGACCAGGTAACTTCACAATGAGCATGGACACCAGGGTGTCTGAGACATTAGGGTTGGTGCAGCAATGCTATTGTTGACTGGGGATGTCTGAGGATCTGGTGAATCGCTACAAGACATGCGAACATTGCCAGCTGGCCAAAGTTACCCCTAAGATGAATGAGCACCGTGGCAGGAGTCATAAAAACCTTCTGATAAGGGCTCTGTCTTTGTAAACACAAAACTTCCTGATCTCTGGAGATTAAACCCACAAACGGTGTAATCTGGAGCCTGCAGATGGAGACAGAAATCAACTAAGCCAAACATGGTAGGTAAATAAAATCAGCACAGAAAAACCCACAGCAGCTGCTCAAGTGTCTGCAATCACACATTCATTTGCACAAGAAAAAACAGCATAGTTTATATTGTCCAAATATAAATTTTAACCAGGTTTCAGCCTGAACTAAAAGCTATGCAAAACAAAATACATTGGGATTTACTTTAGTTCACCCTTTTTGTACACTTCATATACTTTAACCAGAAAAATTAAACAGAGTAGCTAATTATGTTATCTGCTTGAATTAAAGTCTAATTTTGGTGACAAATGAAATCAATTTGGAGGTAAACATGTAAATAATTTAATTTTTTTTCCCCGTCATTCTTTGTCAAAGCAAATATGTAAAATTATTTTAGAAAGTGGCACTACATTTAGGTCACATTTGGTAAAACACACATGATGCCAAAATCAAATATAGAAGTTGGATTTTCTTTCCTGTTTTAAAACTTTCAATAAAAATTAACCAGTGCACCGGTGTCTGCATCAAACAGAGCCACTCCTTACTTTGGGTCCTACGTCATTCCTGTGAACTTCCAGCAAAGGAATGTGGAGCCTATGCAATTCTTTATGGACTGAATAGGCTCCACGTTAGTCGGCTCAACTTCACCAGAAAACAGGTTTCAGTACAAATTTTAACTTTAAAACTTAGAAATGATTCGATTTATTTTTATAAATATCTTAAGGTTTTGGAAAGTGAAACACCTTTTTTAAATAACAAAAATTTATCATTTCATAAACGAAACCTTAATATACGTTGCAACAGTAAAAAGGTTGGAATTGAAAAGTGATGCACGCTAATTTAACTCAGTTTTTTTTAGAAACACAATAGAATGTTAAAAAAAAACTTGCAATATTCCTTAATTAATTCACCCTGTTGCGGAATTGAGGAGCTTTTATAAATTTGAGTACAAGAATACTTCATTTTGCTTCACCTTCAGATCATATCACTCCAGTTCTGAAACATCTGCACTGGCCTCCTGTCCAAATCCCCCTCCATTTCAAAATTCCCCTTGTTGTCTCTGTTTTACTGCATCTCATTTTATAATGATTGTACTATTAATGTCCTTTTATTGTTTGTGATCTTTTATGTGTTCTGTGTGCTGTGTCCTTTAGTGACATGAAAAATGTCAACAAATACAATCTATTTGTATTATTGTTGCTGTTATTGTACCCTCTTGCGTTTGCTTTCTGGTGATGTTTGGTTCACAATTGACCCAAATGTCGAACCACTCATTAGAGAAAAGAGGACTAAATGTAGTTCTATCTAAACGATAAATGGAATAACAAAGAAAACACTTTAATTATATTTTTCTTACTGTGCAATGTTTGACTCATGGATTATGCTAACTTGGTGATTTATTCAGGTGTTTCAGTTCCCCATCAGTCGGTCACTGCGACTTATGTCGGTGACGACTATGGGAAGCTCCGTTAGGGGCGCTCTACTTATTCCACGCAGTTTCAAAATGCGAATCAGCGAACTTGCGGATGTTCACGTGATCACCCCATCCTGCATAAACCGGATGCGAGCGTTTCTTTGGAGCCATACTCTGACACGCAAGCGACTTTGTGAAAGACACCACAAAAGAAATTATACCTTGTGTGTGGATTTTGGAGATCTGGTGATTCAAACAGCAACCAGCAAGGTTTTTCGGCCGACCGGAAGGTAGAAACCGCTCCACGCCCCAGACTTCAGCTCTTTCACTGACTTCCACCAACAAGACTCCTTTTGTTAGTAGAGCCCTTGCTTTGACGGTCGACTGTTTGTAGCGTGTTCCAAACATGTCACGACCGTGCAACTCTGTTGGATGCGGTGGATCGATTGCATTGATGGATAGCCACGATCATTGCCTCGGTTGTCTTGGGCATAGACATGCTGACGCAGCGGTTGAGGGATCAGAATGTGTGGATGGCACAGTTCTGTCCGGCAGGCACAGCGAAGTTGAAGTTCTTTCAGTCCACCACCGGAGGCTTTACAGCTCACGCCCGTAAGGGTCAATGAGTGCATGTCTCCGGCACCCAGTGGAGTCGAGCAGGGACGCTTCCCGCTCCCCCGGTGCATCCGCTATCCGCCACAGTGATTTATTGGATGATGAATGGAGAGCGACGGCGCATCTCCCGAAGGTGACGGCAGATTGTGCTGTGGAGGAGGTGGCAGAGTTGCTTACCCCGGTTGCCAGAGAAATTGGGTTGCAGGTGGCTCCGCCCCTGGCACCCGAGATCTCCGAACTGGACGAGTGGTTTGTGGGGTCGTGCCGGGATGATACCCCACAGACCGCTCATTTCCCGTTCTTCCCAGAAGTGCATCGGGAACTGACCCAAACTTGGAAGGCACCTCTGAAAGCGAGGTTGGTCAGTCTCCCCTCTCTCGCTCCCCTTGACAGCGTGGTCGCCAGGGGGTATGAATCGATTCCCCAGGTAGAGCAGGCACTGGCGGAGCACTTATGCCCGGGTAACCCTACCGTCTGGCGTGAACAGCCGAGGCCTCCATCCCGCCAGCTAAGCCTGTCGTTGAACCTGACTTCGACGGCTTATGCTGCAGAGGGTCAAGCTGCCGCTTCCCTGCATGCTATGGCAGCCTTTCGGGTGTTCCAAGCCAAGGTCCTGAAAGACATGCAGGAGGGGAGTTGTGGCCCAGGTCTTACAGAGGATCTGAGGACAGCTACCGACTTTGCGCTCAAGGTGACAAAAGTTGCAGCTAGCTCAGTCGGCCACACGATGTCTAGGTTAGTATTCCACAGCCGCCATCTTTGGTTGACCCAGGCTGACATGCTCCCTCAAGGCATTTCCTCAACGCACCTGTGGTCCCAGATGGCCTCTTCAGTGTCACCGATCAGAAAGCAGGTGTAGGGTCTGGGAGAATTCATGATGCCACGTAGGAAGAGACGTGGCAGGTCCCCTTCTAAGTCGGCCCCCCCCACGCATGCTCGACGCCGGAGAAAACCTCCTCAGTCCTCCCCTGATCGTCAGCCTCCAGGTCGAAGACATCGACCAAGAGCGGCTACAAGGTGTCGACGGAGGAGCAGTCCCGTCCAGGAGCCCCCTCAACATCATCAGGGGAAAAGAGTCCATCGGAAGCGGCCCTAGGACAGGCCACCCAGGCCAGGGAGTCCAGCTGCTGCGTGGGCCTCATCACCAGCCCCCCTTGGAGGGAGGGGTGCCACCACCATCAAGCAGTGGACCCACAGGTCAGATCTCAGTTTTTCATTAAATATGCGAAACTTGAACTCCCTGGGTTATGTGCGCAGCCAGGAGGCTTGCATTGCAGATCCGAATGCAGTTCTCATCTCAGAGGAAAATTTAAGGGCGTGGCGTCTGATGCAGTGCAGTCCGGATGGCTCTCAGTTTCCATGTAGGAATCAGCCTCGAGTGGGACCTCCTCGGCTGGAACCAGATGCTGCCCCGAGGCCTAGCCTGGACGCCCAGGTAGGTCTCCACCTAGTCTCCGTTCGGACCCCACCGCTACGCAAAGGTGCAATCGAGCCACTCCATGCCGACAAAGAAAGAGGGTTTTGCAGCCCAAACTTTCCAGTTTCCAAGGGCACAGGCGAGTTGCGTCCAATCCTCGACCTACCCTTTGGCTTGTCTCTATCCCCTCGCACCTTCACAAAGGTGATCGAGGCAGCTTTAATACAGTTAATACGGGAAGGGGGTTGAATCCTGGCTTACTTGGACGACTGGCTGATACTGGGCCAAATTAGTGATGGGAAGTTCGGATCATTTCACCGGATCATTCCGAAAGTTCTGATCAGCTCTTTGTATGATTTGGAGAACAGCAGATGATAAGGAAGGCTGTCTCCAAACAGAGGTTGGCCCACTGGTTAGTGGAGGCCATCTCTACCGCATACACAGCGTCTGATGTCCCTTGCCCCCTGCAGTTGAGAGCCCACTCTATCAGGGGTGTCGCAGCCTCCTGGGCATTGGCAAGGGGGACTCCGCTGGCAGAAATCTGCAAAGTTGCGGGTTGGACGACACCCAACACCTTGGCCAGGTACTATAAGCTGAGCGTTGAATCCGTCTCTTCAGCCGTGCTAAGTGGTGGTAGCATTGTCTGAGATGTACGAAGGGGTGTCCAGCTTGGGTCGCGCCATTCTTAGTGACATGTGCGCTATTATTGCCCCTCCAGCTTTTTTGCTTCTCTCGCCCCAACAGGCGTAGTAAAGTAAGCAGAGTATTCCTACGTTCTGTCCATGTGTGTGCCCTCTATGAGGGTCTACCGGCTGAATCTTTTATGACCCCGGGAACGGGAGGCCGAGCAGTTCCCCGAAATGCTAATTCTTGAAAACTATTGCTCTAGCTAGTTCCATCTATAGTATCTACCCTCTGAAAGACCCTTCCCCAGTGGTTCAAGGCGTATTTCCGTAGGTCCCTCAATGAAACCTTGCGTGTATTAAACTGCCGGAAGTTCTAAGTCCAGCCTTCGAGGTGGGGAGTGGTGGAAGGACCTAGGTTGTGGCATTTTGCAGGGTGTTCCCATAGTCGTCACCGACATAAGTCGTACTGACTGACTGATGGGGAACGTAATGGTTACTTTCGTAACCCACGTTTCCTGAATAGGGAACAAAGACTTATGTCTCCCAGCCACAACCGTGAGGTCGTGAGTAAGTCTGGTAAGGAGGTGAGTACGGCTCCAGCGTCACAAAGGGAAGAGTGTCACACTCGCGTCCGGTTTATGCAGGACTGCGTGATCACGTGATTACATTTTGAAACAGTGTGGAATGAGTAGAGCACCCCTAGCGGAGCTTCCCATAGTCGTCATTGACATAAGTCTCCGTTCCCTATTCGGGAAATCTAGTAAACATCAGGTGAATCTAGGATGCCAGTGACAAATATTAATCAGATTACATTAGTCAATATCAGGCTCTTACATTTGGCAATAAACTCCACAATTCCTTAACTCACCAGAATTTTTTTAATGTTAACTCTGACAACAGGTAGCAGTTTTAGGATTATGTGACCTGACTCCAACCATTTCACTCTTGTTACAGCCAGCTCACAAACTGTACCAAAGAGGAGGACAGACACACTTTGAACTAAAAAATATTTATTTGTTTGAATAAAATAAAGAAGATAGGCCTAATTAAAGGAGGGAAGGAGGATAGGCATGTCGAAAGTCAGCTGATGAAGCCACATTTCCTGGCTCATCGGTCCACCTCCGTCCTGGGACGTCAGGTACACTGAGGATCGAATCCTGGCCAGACATCGATGCACCGCCTGGAGAATGACGCTTCGATTAGATCAGCTGACACCTTCTTATGTTGTCCCCAAACGACCGTCAGGTGCACAAGCCACTCCCCTCCAGCTGGAACCTATACAATGATCGACATGACACCCAGGATGCGACGTCACCGTACAGCCACTGACCCGGGACGTCACACTCTTGTGTCACCAAAACAATTCTATTCTGACATTTCTGTCACGATGACATTACCAGTGGACTCCGGCCCATTCTAGCACCATCTTAATTTAGTTTCTGTTAACATGTTAAAGTGATCGGAATTCTGTCTCTCACTTCAGGAGTCAGTCTGAGCCTGAGACTGTCACATGATGTCTAGCTAATTAAGGTGGACCTGCGATGTCACATATGGTCACAATCTAAATCAGATCTTTTCATATTGTTACTCTTCCAATTGATCATATTTGGCACAGCAATACTTTGAATAGAAAGTCCTGGACACAATTAGCTGGACACAAAGGGAGAAGAGAGATTAAAAACTAGGAAGAGTTGCATTCTAAATGTAAAAGTACATACTGTAAAGGTGTTGAACCAAGATATATTAAAATTATTAATAAAATAACCAAACAGAACCAACAACTAACACCAGGAGAATGTTTGTGTTTGTGTCTTGAGATAAACAGGAGGATTAACATTAATGAGTTAAAAAAAAGATCTTCAAAAATAGAGAATTATCTTCAGGTTTGCTTTCAAACAAAAAACTTAATAGCAAAAGAGAAACTGAAATCCAGATAAAAAATTGTGTTGCAAATGTTGAGTGGCTGATTTTTACTTGCAGTTCTTCATGTGCGTTTGCAAAACTGCTTTTAATCATTTAAAACTGCTTTTTGCATTTTCTCAAAAATTTTTTGTGTTTAAGTTTTCATTTGCGGTGTCTCTAAACCTTTTGACCCCACTTTTATTCCATACAGCTCCACCAACCAAAACAGTTGACAAAACATTAGAACTCAAAAATGAATGAGAAATTAGTTTTTAGAGTGCTCTCTGATATTTAAAAGTTCCTCATGAGTAAAACTGATGAGGTTGGAAGTACAGAAAACCGGACAACAACACAAAAACCCTGAAGCGAACCCAACCGTGGCTGCCATGCTCAGCGCCTTCTTGCACTATGCTAGCCTCATGTCCTATAATGTACTGGGGTACCATTTAAATTGTTTTCAACCATGTTAAGTTAAGGACTGAAAGCAGACTGAAGTTTGCTCAGGTGATTAGGTAGGATTATGAACCCTCATTTGAAATTTAGAAGGTTAATATGTCACACGGCTCATTTTAACCCCTTAAACCACCCGCTTTTTCTAATTGGAATGATTTAAACTAAAACCTATTATATATAAAATGAAAAACCTTCACTCCAACAACCGTAATCAGAACAACCATATACCCCAATGCTTCACTTCAAAGTTTGGGTTTGTAATTCAGCATATTTAACTTGTTAAATCCCAAATAATGAAACACAGCTTTTGGTCTGTCATGAGGATAGTAAGTACAATTATTTTTAGTTCTGATTAAAGAAATTGAAATGGTCTTGCGCAATAAATGAACAAATATTCTGTATTAAAATGAAATTAAATGTGTGCTTTTAACACACTGTCCAAACACATGCGATTCGGTTTTCTTTCACCCTTAATGTGACCCCTGCTGAATTGACAGCTTTTTAAAAAAAACACGTTGGAGCACCAAGACTGGTGCAATTGAAGGCTGATGATCCGGTGTTGTAGAACAGCACTTTCAGTTAGTTATAGTCATATTTTTCATGAAAAAAATGTATGCTTTGTGAGAGCTCTCCTCTAAGATCCTTTCCACTTTGTCAGGGAAAAACCAGCATTATCTGTCCCAGCATTACCTCTAACAGTGTATTCTTGGTTAATGTTTTACCTAGCATTGTAATCTTAGTTACTTTTTTATCTAACAATTGGACATGGAAACCAAATGTTCTGTTCAAAGTCCATAGTTTTTTGAAAAAGGTCTTAAAGGAAATGAGCCGCAGAGCTCTGCGTGAGGCATAGACAAATCTGGAATCTGGTAGCATCTGTTTCGCATCTGAAATGTGAGTAAAGTGGTAAAATCTCTAAGTGAAACCAAAGATTTATTTCATCCATTAACCACAAATTCTGTATTGTAGGTTTCTTCAGATGAACGAGAGGTACATCTGATCACTGTGACAGACTTCTATGTAAGAAACTGCAAGAGAGAGCAGAGTGCATACTAGCTAAGATAAATGATCATTAACGACAGAGGAAAAGGCTGAAATAGCATGAACTAGAAAATGGCAGATGGGCTGTTAAGATAACAAAGAGCCTCTGTGGTTTTAGACATGTGCTAAAAACATCTTGATATCATTCACAGCGTGACCAAAGGGTGATGAGCAGAATTAAGGGGTATAAAAGCCCTCTCATGCTTTGATGCTGCGGAGTTCTCTGCAGATCTCATTGACGCCTTGACCTCTTCAGAAGCTCATACAGGTGAGGTGGATGCACATACAGGGCTTCTCAGTTTGGTGTTTCAGGCTGTCTGGACGCTGAGCTTCGATAAATATTCAAACTCATATTTGGCTGTTCACCATCTGCGACTAAGCTATTTATTGACTTTTCTACGGCACAAGCGATCAGTTAGCTCTTCAGTCATGCATGGTACTGGTGAGTTTGTTAACGAGTTTTCCACTTTAAGGTTAAGTTGTACACTTGCCTTTAAAGTCTAATCTGAAATAATAGCGCATCCTTGGAGCTTTGCAAATATTGGTTTATTTCATGCGATGGATTATGTGAAATATGGTCAAATGTTTTTTTAACAGATTTGTTATAAAAACTGTTATTTCAAAGATAATGGGATTGATAGCTGCAAGCTATATTAGATTCAACTCTTGTAAACTACTGTACCATAACCTCAAACTCCTAAAAAGTTACTCAGCATATATACTGAGCATACTATATAGTGTAGGTCTACTCAAGGATGTTTCTGTAAATATCATTTAAGCCCTAGAGAGTGGGTCCTGCGAGTCATGTTTGAACCTCTGAGTTGAATTGTGGCTTGAGACTGGATTGGATGAAGTTGTGTAGTCCTATGAGACAAGCCAAACATGCTTGGAGCATACTCAGATGGCTGATGTAATCTTTTTTGACTACACAAAACCTCTATCTGTGCACTTACCCATGGACTCTGCTTACATATTGATTTGTAATTTCACAGGATTTTTAAACATTTTTTGGATCTCAAGAAGACACGATTTTTTTGCCTGCTGGTAAAAGTTTCAACTGTAATTTCAACTGCTGGCTTGACTATAAGGTAGATCTTTTTTCAACTTTATTACATTTTGTCTCCTCTGAGCCAAGACTTTAGTTTTTTTCCCCTTTCTCCCACAGCTTATAGTCTCTGTGATCCTTCAGCCACTGAAGCAGTGGAAGAAACAGTACAATTTTCAACGTGAAAAAGGCAACTAACTCTTTATGTAAACAGAACAGTTCCTCATATAAAGTAAAATAATAGAGAAAAACTACCAACTAGAAGAGAAGGCAGTGACCTTTTGAAAAATTGTTAAAGAACTGATTAAGAGATAAAGCTTTATATTTTGTCTGAAATTATTGGTCATTAAAAAATAACAAGAACTGCCATAATACTGTAGTAATAGAAAAACGTAATACTTAACATAAAAAACATAAATACTTAAGGACTGGTTACGGACAAGGGGCAGCCAGAAGACAGATGACATCACCCACTGATGCCTTAACAAACATTTTAACCATTGCGCCATTGACTTGGGTAGAAAAAAAAAATCTAAAGGAAGGACAAAGTCTCAGAAGCATGTGCAACGTCTCTGCACGCAGATACAAAAAAAAATAAAAAGTTACATATTATCTGGCCACAGGAGGGAACCTGGAAGGATTCAGACATAAAGGAAACGGAGTGTTGGCTAACAGTTGCAGGAGAACTTGAGAGTAAGCTTAAAAAGAGAGAAAAATTACAGCTTCAACTGACACTTTTGAGACTCTGGAAAAAGTATAAAGCTCAGTGGGAGCAGGAAACAACAGCTGCTGAAACAGCAAGTGGAGGAACAGAGACAGAAAGATCAACTGAAAATAAAATAAAGGAGAAATCCAAAGAGCAGCAGGAAACCTCCAAATACTCTCAAGCTTTCAAAAAGTGACAAGTGTGTCTATTGGCAGAAGAGCTGCTCTGGTAAAATCTGACAAAAAACTGCAAGATATGAGTGGACCTCTGGTGTGTGATTACAGAGACATGGATGATGCAAGGTTTCTGACAGATACATTTCAGAGACAACCAAATTTACAAAGTACTCCAGATCAGTCTTAATGAGAGACAACAGGTTATGCACGTACCTTGGGGAGGTCGAGACTTAGAAATCTTCATGTCGACTTTACCAGATCTCAGAAATGGAGCTCCCTTATGGATTCGGGCCTGTGGAGTCACGTATGGAAGACCAAACCACAGCCCTGGAAGATATACAAATCTTGTTGACTAGAGCTCTAGACAAAACTGAGGTGGATGAAATTCTTGCAGAATGCCCAACGTTTGTTCCAGGCTTCGAAGACCACGCTGAAAGATGGTATGGAATTTGTTCAAGGAAAAAAGTGTTCTGTGGAAAACCCTAAGGAAACGTTTTCCTGCACTGCTAAGTGATGAAGAGATGCTCACCGCCCCGCCTAACCATCAAAGATAACTTCACAACTGGCTCAAGGCTCAGGTCCAATACTGGAGAATTACAACTGAGAAAGACGTCACTCATTGGAAAAAATGGGTACACCCATCTATTCAGATATGCTGTAATCAACTCGCTCCCGGAGCCTGTCAAAGATGACCTCTCAGAACTCCCTGCCCACTTAAGTATGGATCACAACCAGTGGGGTTCTTCTATTAATCATTATTTCCAACGATATCAAGCTAGGGAGGCTGAGAAACAAGAAGAGTATGCAAAGGTACAGAGGGAGCTAGCGTCTGCTTTGCTAGAAAGTCTGAAGAGAGAGAGTCTGAAGGACACTAAGCTAAACACTAAACATTTTGGAGAAATTGCTAATCAAGCTTCCCTGGCTGGAGCAATATTCTCTCAGGTGGATGTTGAGGGGGAAGAACTGTGTTTTGGTAAAGGAGGGGGAACAGAATGCAAATGGAGCAGACATGCGAGTGGATTTGGGAAATGCCACAATTTTGAATCAAGGAAAAATAAAAATCCTAGAGCTATAAAGCAGCCAGTGGCACATAACAGTGTGTGCTGGTTATGTCATGAATCTGGACACATTCAAAGGAATTGTCCTCTTCAACACGGTAATTCCTAAACGTTTAGATAATGTAAATGAATAAGATTAATAGGCACCACCTATTCAACTGATAATGTTTCCAAATATTTGTAACGTACTTCGGCATTGTGCTAATCATAGTTCATCACTTCCAGCTGACAGAATACAGCTGTGTTTTTTCCAAGAAACCATCTGAAGCGACTAAATATGCCTCAAAATTATTTTAATGCATTGTCTTCAATAAAATTCCCACATTTAAAGAATCTTAGTGACATCGCATTCAACGAGTCATAAAAAGGAGGGACAAACTGTAATCATATAAATTAATATTAGATATTAATATGGTGGTGTTTATGCAATATTACTCGCCATATACTTATTCCTAATAATACTGCCCCAGATGGAAGCATAAGAGAATTAGCTGAAAATACTTACATCTGTAATCAATGATAAAAAAAAGGATAATTGTTTGGACTATTAAATTTAAATCCATTTCGCTCACCAAACAAATCCGGTAGTCTGTCAGGAATAAATAATTATCACAGACTTATGGAGATTAAATTAGTTGAGAGATGTGTTTTTTTTCTAGACAACTACAACATTGCCTCCTAGAGACTGTAAATGTACCTCTAATTTAATCGGTGGTGATAATGCATGGGTTATGTGATTATCACATGTAGTGTGGGACTTTCAATACAAATGACAGAAAAGATCATGTAATCATGTATAATTGTCTGTCAATGTCTGTGTCCAGGGTCGCTGGATTCTATCGTACTTACAGGCGAATTACACTTTTTCATGTGAGCTTTTTTCAATTACTTGCCCATTGAATTCTGAGGCTGACCTGCAACAGCCCAAACACATCTCTATTGCATTCTCAAGATGCAGTGTTTAATTTATGAACTTGTAACTCCTGTAATTGCCTGAACACAATGTGTGGAAATTTAAAGTTCTCTAATTGATAATTGACAATGAATAAACTGTGTATGCATATAAATGAACTCTCTGTGTCTTTGAAGTGTGCACTTAATTTGTCTGTAGTTTGAAAGTTTTTTTACATTGTTCACTGTACATGTGCACTCTGGACTTATTGTTCAAATAAGACTTGCACCAGATTCTCTTTGAAGTCTGAACGCTCTGAATATCCTGTACAGTTTATTCACAACCTCTGTGAGGTAGGGATGCTCTCAAGTGAATTTGAAATATTTCACAATCAATACAATAAAACATAATAATGTAATAAAACATTAGATCAGCTAATTGCCAAAGTACACCTCAGTGCATGGATCCTCAAGAGATATAAACCTGCTTGATTCTCTTCATAATCGGAAGGGTTATGCAGTCCTTCACTTTTGCATGTGCAGAAATAGAGAGAGATCCATTAGGAAAATTTGCATCACTTGGGTTTTTTAAACAAAAACATATTATTGCCTCTTTCATCTTCAAAAAAATCTACTCAGTCTTTTCAACTAATGCACAAAACCTACTGTATGTGTATTTCAGATCAGATCATGAACAATAGAGACCCACTGTTTACACAAAAATAGACAACCCTCAGACATAGTAGTTAAACTGATAGCAAAAAAGTACATTTTAAATAATTCCTTGAAGTAGCTGGATGAAATGTTCAATTTAGTTACTAACTGATGTTACTACTTCATATCAGGAATCACTCCAGTCCTAGAGGGCTACTGCCTTGCAAAAATGTAATTTAACAATCACGAAAAACTGGCTGTACTAATTAAGCTTGGTTTTTCTGTAGCTAGAGTAGTATGCCTTCTAGAGCAAAGGTCCCTCCAGAACTGGCGTTGGTGATGACTGCTGCTTTATAATGTTTCATAAACGGATTATTTCTACTAAAACCCATAAATCAGATACTACGACTAATAAAACAAATATATTTTATTTTGTGGCATCTTTCTGGTCACAGGAGTCCATACAAATTTAAGATGCATGTAGAAACAAAAGAAGCAGTTAAAAACAAGCATGTATAAGCATTAAAATAACACATGATTATACAATCATAAATACAGAGATTACACAGTGTCAGTGAGACAGAGATTACAGAAGATAGATTTAAAAACAATGAAATTTTCTCTATAGTGGGAGGGAGTTTTTCACCGAGTGTAGGGGCCCCGCAGCAAAAAAACCTGAATAGCTCTGAAGGTTGTTGAAGTTCTTCAGAGGTCATGTATGCATCCATCTCCCGCCTCACTTTTTCCCATAATCCAGCAGCAGTTAGGTATAATCCCTCATTGATTTTTTTTTTTAATCGCTCTTGTCTTTTTGGCACCTCTCGAAGCGGTCACTCGTTTCTGAAGGCTACTGACTGGCCATCATGACTTGGTCAGGCTTATATCCACTGTCTTGTGAAATAGTCTTTGCAAGAGATTGAAACCACTCCCCTCAATCACTAACTAGAAGACACGACATATGAACAACAAAATGGTAAGATAAAGTGCTTATAAAAGTTTGTTATGAAGCTGTATGGCTTGCTTTCCCGTCACTCAATGCTCATTAGTGTTTTCTTTAGATAAAATAACATACAAGAATATGGTTAAATAAAAACACAAGCAATAAATCTTGTTTGTATCAAAAATTGCACATTTCTCTGCCTGCAATCTGCTGTAGTTGTGGATTTTCAACAGAATGAATTTTTAGACAAGAGTGAGGTACAGATCCTCTCCTGAAAGTTCAGAGGACTTCATCTCGAATACAGTGCTCAGAGTGTTTCCCTTCATTAATAAGACAGCAGTGCATAATGGGTTCTCAAAAATCAATGTTTGCCAATACATTTGATCTACAAAAGTGAGGTTTTTGAGATTGTGCTATTGTTCGATTGCTCCTGAAAGAGCTAAAGTAGCAGTTTACCTCAAAACAAAAAAAAGATACAACTAGGGTTTCCTTCATCCTCAAGATTCCAGTAAAACAGGTTCTGAGGGCTGTTGAAGCACCAGAAAGGACTTCACATTTAAAGTCACAAAAACAAAGTGATCTTCCTCTCTTATGAGGTAGTAAAGTTCAATGTTTTTGTTCCATGTGTCAGTTTGCACTAAAAAGCTCATCAGAAAGCTATGGGGACATCACAGACACTAAGATCTATGCTTCTTACACTACATTTATTTTAACTTGTGTTTAGCTAGAAACATATTTAAAACTAATAAGTGATTAATGAATCTTTAAAAGAACTCTGAATCCATCTTACGTCCATGATGTTATCAGCAGTATTCTGCGAAGTGATTTTGATGCTGAAAGCGGGTGGAGTCAGACTATTTCTGTGCAATGATTACTCCTAATTCATCTAAAATGAGTAAAAAAGCAAAAAGAGAGTGAAGCCTTGATTATACGATTAAAACCTAATCCACTCTTTAATGAAGGCTTTATATAATTAATAAAATAATAATATATAATGTCCCAAAAATAAAAAAAGAGAAATAGCATAATAAAACAGCGCTGGGCTTTAAATGTGTTTATCATCTATTGAGTGTATATGGATTGACTCTTTTTGGAGGACCCTCGAATGGCCAACTTTCTTTACACCCAGCACCTACTCCACCTTCCAGATGGCGATCTTGCAGTCGTTGTGCGCAGCTCCGCTAAGCACATATCGATCCTCAGCGGAGCACAAGCTCTGAACGCTGTCCAAGTGAGCGAGAAGTTCTTTCTCTAGCGTGTAGCGATCTGTGTTCACCACGAAGATCTTCCCTCGCGTCTGTCGATCTGACACACTGCGACAGCCCACCCAGATCTGAGAAACAGGTTTATACACTGCTTCAGAACAATATCAAACTAACATTCATGTGTTTTTTTAAAACTCCTGTACATTAGAATTGAAGGAAGAAAAACAAACCTAAATGCTCAGAAATTGTCAGTGAAAGTTTGAAATTTCTCCACTCTGATATACAACTTTCTCGATGCACAATAGGAAGTGTCTTAACTGCAGTTCCTCTTCTTACCGCTAGAGGCTGCCTCCAAAAGTGAGTAGATTCCCATTGACGCATGGTAAAAATGCTTAACATATTTCCATATTTTACATAAATGTTGTACAATTAAGGCTTGCTTTTCTTTGATTTTTGTAAAATGTTAATAAATAATTTGATCAGAAATGTAAAAAGTTAAAATTAAACAAGATCAGTGTGATGATCCTTATTAGGGGACTTACATACTCTGGTTATTGTTTTTATCAAACATTTATATAATGCTTTTGCTATAATTTGTCATGCTAATCCAGCTTTGGTGAACTGAACCGAGAGATAGATGGACAGACAGAAACAGAGTGAAGGGGCACATGTAGAGAGAGAGAGAGGAGGGGGGACCTGGTTCTTGACTCTGAGAATGCAGGTGACGCCGCTGCAGTCGTTGAGCTGGATCCTGAAGAAGGGTTTGCTCAGATCTCTGCAGTGCCATGCGCACAGCTCTCCTGAATCTCCAAAACCAGCCCAAACCTGCTCGCTCTGCACAGACAAAAACAAAGGATCCTTTATATTTTTATTTCTACTCCAAGCCAACAGGGGGTGCTGCAAATCTAATGCCACTTTTCCATCAAGTTGCTATGTAATGCTATGACTCCACTTAGCTTGACTTGGCATGCTTTTGGTGGCTTTTACAAAGTATTCTGTATTTGTATTTTTGAAGAAGGGGGTTCTTTATGTTTCTGAATTGAATACAGAATCTGAGCTTTAGGGTGCTCTGCTCCTAATTAAAGCAAAACAGTTAAAACATTAACCTACGGATAAATATATTAGACCAGGAGTTCACTTAAAAGTCACCGAGGTCCAGTTGTTAAAATGTCATCCAAGTAAAAGCATCGAACCATGTAGCTTGTACTTTATAGGCGATTTTATCTATAACTAAAATAATTCTCAGTTAAATATACATACAGTAAAGGCGTTATTTTTGTAAAATAAGCCTACAAAAACAGAGCCCAAAACTGTTTCAATAAAAAGTTAAAATCTTTAAAAAAACTATTTTCTGAAAGAAAAAGTGCAAAATAGCTCAAAATAGCAAGAAAATAAAATACAATATGGCTATTTCAGGTGGAACATAGCAACAGAACTAGCTGGTATTGTTTTTTTTCTAATGAGAAAATGAGCATGTGACTGTCCTGCAAGCAATTTAGATCTCGGATGGAGTGGAGTCTGTGCCAATCTCATGCAGATACGTACATAGGTGGAACAACATTTTTTTTTAAATGTTCAATGTAGAAAAAAATCAGAGATGAGAATAATCATTCACACCTCGCTGGTCTGTAAATGTGTGTGGGATTAATTTGTAGATCTCTCAATCTGGGCTTCCAGTACTTGTATTTTTTTGCATTCTCACCTCGAACATCAGGGAAAGCATTTGCATAAACAAGCTGAGCTTAGTTTCATTGTGGCACTCCTTAATAATGCTATTGTTTTGGGGAATTTTAGGTAAACTTGTTTGGAGCTGCTTGATAAATAATGAACAAACACTTCTCCCTCCACTCCTATATAAAACTACGGTACTCCACATCGACCTATCTTTTTTTGGAGCAAACCATACTGTCGCTCACCCTCATCTCCTCTCTGCTCCAATGTAAACACAGGGTAAACAAACAATTTGATTGGCCCAACCGAGGTTAGCGAACGCTCTATTAATGAAAGCAATGGAACCGTCTGTCCACACGACAGAGCAATGTCCCATTCGAAGTAAACTATTTTTGCAAATTTATCAGAAATTAGTCACAGGTTCGGTCCGCATTTGGTGATGGCTGTATTCGATGAATCAGAATCACAACTGTGGTTTAAAAATGCCCTTCTGAGAATTGTTCCGAATGCTTAATTTTGGAGCATTTAAAGGGTAAAATGGAACCATCAGGGTAAATACTTTGGTAAAAATCTCTTGAACAAATGCTCAGGATTATTTAATTTCATGTCTATGCATTTACTTTACTAACACATCAAGTAATTTTGTTGTATTTAACAAGTTTGTCACAATAAACTTTATGACAGCCACGGCCAGCCAGGCATGGGTGTAAAACTGTCTATAGTCGAAGTGATACTTTTCTCTGATTGGAAAGAAAAGTGTGACGTGACATCTTACTGATTGGTCAACAGCTGACCTCACCGATTGGCCAGAAAGAACTCACCTCACACTCGAGCACTTTTATTCTGCCATTTTTTGTCTTTTAAACAAAGCCTTGCAAACAAAGTATTGTGTGCAAAGCTGTTTCGTGCTGTTACTAATTCTGATTGAAACTAAACTGTGCCTTTACAACTCAGAGCTTCAAATGAGCAGCATTTCTGAAGAAACCAACCGTAATTAAACTGCAGTCCTTGTTTTCTTGGATAATATTAAAGCGGATGACTCACTAATAAAAGTCCTCAGAGGAGTTGCAACATGTGCCATGCATTAGCAGCTTACAGATAATGAGGTGATGGCGCTCAAAAGCGAGAATATGAGTATACCTCATTAAAGAACAGGAAGCTGCTGAAGCCCCGGGGAGAGCTCTGCAGATGATCAGGAAGCGAGATCTTTTGATGAACTGAGCCGTTCCTGCGCAGCTGCAGCAGACAGTCACGAGCACCTTTCAGAGGGAGAGATAGAGGTTCAGAAAGCAGCTTTTACTCACCTCTTGCTTTTCTGGTCAGGATAGTTTCTATATTCTATATATGCTAGGGTCAATCTCTAGAGTCTCCCTGAAAAGGGAAACAGTTTAGAGTCCCTTTAGAGTCCAATAATTTTGGTAATTAAGTCTAAAAACATTGTTAGTATAAAGTATAAAGTAAATATGTCTTTGCTTCGTGTGGCTTCTGCTATATATATTTCCATTTTCAATCTATAATAAAATTTTCTCACTTAAAACCTAGTTTAATCAGCTTTTACAAATTTCAATCTGGCCTCAACAAGTTTAGAATTGAACGTGTGAGTGATAACGGTCTACGTCAGGAGCCAGGTTTGTCAAAAGAAGGTTGAAAAAGGATGGCTTCAGTCTTACAATCGCTAATCATGGATTTCTTTTGAGTGCTGACTTACAGCACCAGAGCATGCCTCCGTGGATGTGGATGGAGAGGAGCCCCTCACAAGGGACTCTGAAGTGCCGTCTGACCTGCAGAGAAGAGACGTCCCACACCAGCACGCTTCCCTCCTCGCTGCACGAGTACGCCACTGTCTGACTGCAGAGCAAGATCACACAGGGTTTGAAGATACCCAGATATTAAACTGATAATATCCTCAATGTGTGCTGATATCAGGGAGCTGGGTTGAAGATACAATGCAGTGCTGTGTGTGGTGGTGTTTGACCTGAACTTCTCACTCCTCTCCTCCAGAGCAAGCCCGGTGACCTCCCCGCGGTGCTCCGTCAGCTGTTTGTTGCAGGAGACGCTGTGAGGGTTTATAATGTAGATGAATGAGTCCTTGGAGCCGATCCAGAGCTGGTGCTGGTTCACCAACAGCATGCAGTTCTGAAGGACAACACACAGACAGTGATTCTTTACCAGCACTGCATGAAATCAACACATAAGAGCATGCAAGTACATCTTTTATTTGACTTTGTTCTAGAATAAAGCTTCACCAAAAAATGCTTAATCCGTTTCTATGCTAAACATTTCACAGGCTAGAATAACCAGTAGTATCCTGCTCTCCTATTGGTCAGTTCCAGCCCTGATGCTGTGTGTTCGTGCGTAGTATCCTGCTCTCATATTGGTCAGTTCCAGCCTTGATGCTATGTCTTTGTGCATAGTATCTTGCTCTCCTTTCGGTCAGTTCCATCCCTGATGCTGTGTGTTTGTGTCGCCCTGACGCCCCACGATGTCTTGTCGGAAGAGCTATTCTATCTTCATGCACGCTTTTGGTTTCGTGTTGTCCTAAATTTTTGGCAAAGCATATTTTTATGGCCATGGCTCTTCTCCGCTATCATCCGTTCTCCTCTCCACCACCTTCTCCAACACTTTGCCAAATCTCCTTGAGGTAGCACCTTGAAGTATTTTCTTCAAACACAACACATTTTCCTCATTTACAAAGCTGTCTGAAATGAAAATGTTGTCTGTTTTGGTTCTATTCTACCACGGTGCTGGGGATCTCTGTAAAATAATGTGTTAAATTTGAACATCATAACAGCAGAGGGCAGCAACTTTTCTTGGACTAAAACATTCAAGCTATTTAATCGACATTTTCAACATTGCATGACTTAAAAATTTCTCATATACAGTTTTGCTCGTTCCATTCTTCCAGAGCAAGCAATCTCCGTGTCTCACCAGGCGGGACGTCCCCACTTGAACAGCGCTGTGCTGCAAAGACCAGCTGGTAGCATCAAATACCAGCAGCTTCCCGTTGCTCAGAGCCACCCAGAGCTTGGGATTCCCCCCGCTGTCATGAGCCGAGACCCCTAGTTGTCCTATGACCAAACAAACACACAAACAACCTCCTCGTTTAAACTAACACTTTAAAATGTTGTATCATATTGTCATTGCATGTTAATGCATCCTTAATCTTTTCAAACTGTTGGCTGTACTCTGAGTCACTATCTCATCACAGATACCAGAGATGAAGCTATGCCTGGAGCGGTGTCTGCTCTCAAACTTCTAAACCGGTTCTTCTTCTTCTACTGTCAGCAGTAAATCATGCTCAAGAATGTCAAGAGTTCAGCAGAGTGCCAACAAGTTTATGGAAGCATAGTAGTAGCAAAATGCATTTTGAAATATAATTTGCAATATAGCTATGCAATATGCAATCTGGCAATGTAAAAGGCTTTTAACATTTTATTGCTCAGGTGAAATTTGTATGGAAGCATAGAAGTAATGTTGCATTTTGAAATGTTGCAATTTGGTAATGTATCTTCAATATAATTTTGAAACTGAAAAAATGTATGCAATTCACGTTCTAAAAGGACATCTGTAAATGGCAAATTTATATTATATATTTTAATGTCCATTTCAATTTTGTAACAAACTTAGAACACATGTAATGTGAAAATGCAAACTTATTTAAAGATATGCATTTTCATTTTACACATTACATTTCAAAACGCTTTTCGCTACTCCTATGCTTCCATATAAGTTTCACTGGAGCAATAAAATGGTAAAAGATTAACCTAATTAAAACAAGTTTTATTCAAATAACCAAAAAGAACGTAAAAAAACAATGTTTAATTAAATAATATGTTTAATCAAAAAAAGAGTGTAATAAAAGCTTGGCTTAAATGAAAAAAAATTTTAAAAAGAAAGGAATAGGATCAACATTTAAATTCAATTCAATGATAAATTATCATCACAATACAAAAAATATGAAAAACGAGCAAAAAATTAAAAAGGTATAAACTAGTTTTGAATTTTTAAAATAAAACAGAATAAAATAAAGGCTTAAAAGCAAAAAAAAATAAAAATAAGAAAACTAGGATAAAATATATAAAAGGAATAAGTACTATTTCAATGTCTTAAAATGTCTTGTACAAATTATTAATTTTTTTTTTTCAATTTATGGATGTTAAAACGATCCTTTACTGCAAACAGATCAATTGTTAGAATAGTTTTTCAGTCTCAAGAGTCATGCTGTAAAGTCTCCAAGGTCTCAGTGTAAGTATTTACTGAGAATTCCTTATCTGCTGTGCACCAGACTATTATTGAATCTCTCACTATCTAACTTCTTAATCCACATCTAATTGTTTTAAGTGTGCTTGGTGCATTTCATCAGAGTTTATCAATCTTTTTCTCCACAACTGATCAAATAAACTTGCTTTCCTTTACATCTGACTGTTTTTCCAGAGTTGACTGTAACAAAGCTGAAACTTTATAAATAATTTCAAAACAAATCAGGATATAATATTTTTTGCCGTTTTCCAGGTTCGACTGGTTAAACCGGTCGGTGTAAAAATAGCACTCTTGAAAGCAAAAGCCTGGACATATGAGACCTGGAGTGTAGAGCAGGACGTCGATGGCTTGAGGGCTGGTCTGCTCCAACGAGGGGTTGATCCGGTGCTTCAGCGTCTCTGAGGTGCTTTTAGGGACCATCATCGGTACTGAAACAAACAGACTGACACATTAAACTCTCCTCATTTCCCACAAGTCTCTTGAACACCGTGAAGCTGTTGAAATATCCAGCTGGACCCAACAAAATTGCTTTTTCATTTTGCAATAATACAAATAAATTAATTGTAAAATTCATGTTTTTTTTCTCTGTGATATAATTTTAAGAAGTGTGTTCTACTTGATAATTAAAGTAAAAATTTTACTTATAATTTGTGTATGGTCTCGGTGCTTTGCCCAAACACGGACACCAGTAAGGACTGAAGGCTCACATGTTCTGTTTTGAAAACAGTGCTAAAGGATTTTTAATAATTCACATACATTCGTATATCTGACTCCATAATTGATTTTTTGAAGGTTTTATCTTTAACAGTATTTTTGGTCATAACCAAATAAATTAGATTGTTAATTATTAATGATAATATTAAGTTTTAACCCACTCAATGACCATTAATTTTACTCACACTTAATATTGATATTCTTATTAACCCTTAAAAGTGTTCAAACATTTATTATCATTGATGTGTAGTAAATAAGTGATACATTCGATTTAACCAACATACAACTTATGAAATATGAACCAAGAGTAAAGAGTTATTGTCTACACTTAATTTGGAATTGATCATTTTAAAAGAAAGGCATTAAAGTTTACTCCTATATTACTACATGATAGGAGAGAGCTCTAGAACTTTCTCTATCACGGCCCTTTTCAGAAACAAAAGGCCAGGATTGTTGTCTGTTATCCACTTTTCTTCAGACCAATCTCCTCCCAGAGAGGTGTGCCTTAATCAGGAAAGCGAATCAGGAGTGCATTATCCAAAGCTGTTGAGAGTGTTAAAGATTCTAGTTTTGGGATATACAATCATTGCACTAAACCCTCTAATACATTTCATTAGTAGGCCTTTGATGCTGGAGACAAGGGGTTAAGAGAAGGCACCCCATTGTTTTATTATGTAAATGCTAAAATCATCACCCTAGACCCACGAGAACCTCGAGCCTTACAGCTGTTTGCGATTTAAACGAATAGAATGTTTTAATTTAAAAGGTACAGTATGCATGTTGGTGGCCAAAACTGGAACTGCAACCAAAAATAAAAACTGTCACCCACGTTATCTACCTCCTTCTCACCGCAGACGAATGACATTGCCAAATTGATGTTACACTACGCTGCATGCTATATGGCAAGCGATGACACATACCCAGTAGTGATGGAAAGTTTCGTCCATTTTGGTGACTGCGTTCTTTTGACTCTCGTTCCCCCAACAGAGCTACTTCTCTAACATCCGGGTTCTGTGGCCATTGAAAAGCATTGCGAACGAAAATAAAAAAACGTGTTGAAGATCGATTCAAATGAACTGCTCCTTTGAATAGCAGGGTACTGTAGCCATTGAAAAGCGTTGCGAACGAAAAAAACGGGTTGAAGATCGATTCAAATGAACTGCTCCTTTGAATATCAGGGTACTGTTGCCATTGAAAAGCATTGCAAACGAAAAGAACAAGTTGAAGAGCGATTCAAATGAACTGTTCTTTTCTATATCCGCCTCTGGCTCCATTGTAAAGCAATCGTCAGATCTAACGAGATGGTGAGAATAAATCATTAACTAGGAAGAGTAGTTCCTCACGACTCACTATAAAGATTCGTTCTTTTTGAATGAATTGTTCACGAACGAGGCGTCACGGTGGCGCAGTGGGTGGCTGGGGCAGGTGGCATTTCTGTGTGGAGTTTGCATGTTCTCCCCGTGATCGCGTGGGTTTTCTCCGGGTGCTCCGGTTTCCCCACAAGTCCAAAGACATGTGGAATAAGTGAATTGAATAAGAACGATTGTCCATAGTGTTAAAGTGTGAATGTGTGTGTGAATGTTTCCCAGCGATGGGTTGCGGCAGGGAAGGGCATCCGCCGCGTAAAACATATGCCAGAGATTTGGCGGTTCATTCCGCTGTGGCGACCCCGAAAGGGAATAAAGCCGACATGAAGATGAAGATGTTCACGAACGACACATCACTAATACCCAGTATGTTTTTCATCTTTTCATCAAGCCTATGTTTTATTTGTGAAAAATTGAAAAGTTTTAGATATATATTAGAAATTCCTCTCAAGCTCCAATTTGAAAAGTAAAATGCTGTAAATTGTTTATTCCATATTCTACTTTTATACCTGAATAAACTGCATTATTATTTTATTTAAGCAACTACTCGCTACTTATAACCTTTCACTGTAATCCTTAAATTCTACAAAAAAAAATAAAAATTCGACAAAGAAAAAAGATTGTATAAAATGCCTTGATGATATTAAGAAACAGAATTTTGGGCAAATTTTAAGTAACATTCCAGGTCTGTAGAAGCTCAGTTTCCACGTACCCTCACTCTTAATCCTATCGAAGTACGCCAATTTAGTGGCGGCATAGATAGCCTTCTGAGACTGCAGGCTTCCCACCACTGCATCCATCAGGAGTGCATTAGTCAGAGCCTGCTCCATAAGATCTGGGTCCTGATGCAGTGAAAGAGATGGATTAAATCCTGAAGATTGTGATGAATAACTTTTTAACCTGTATTTTCTTCAAAGGAAAATGACATTGTAAACAATGAATCGTGTGTTTTATTGACAACAAAAGAGGAGCATGGCTATAAAAATAGTTCTGAATATATAAGTAAAAATGGATGCGTGTATTTGATAAATTCTATTGATCAGTGTGGAGGGTGTTCTGTTCATACCTTGTGGTTGTCAGCCATCTTCCTGCCAGCCCACATCTCCTTGATCATCAGGTGCCAGAGGTCACACTCGGACTTCAGATTGGCCTCGAAGGATTCCTTCCGGATGGATGATCGGATCTTTAGTGAGGGGATCCGGAGCAGGAGGAACGCTGCAGAGGAGATCTTCACATCCTGGAGAGAGAGTTACAGAACGAACATTTTCTGACTATCTGTTCATCTCCCGACCTTTAGAGGCCACCATGCTCTCTTCTGCTTTAGCTCTTCTTCATGGTTTTATGTTAGTGTAATGTTTTTCACCCTTGCCTAATTTCCCTCCTAGCTATTTAAGTGCTGCGAGGGGCAGTTGTGGTCTGGTGGATAAGGAGACTGACAAATGATCAAAAGCCATGGCTGCCACTGCTCCGGGTGAGTGCTCACGGTGTGTTTGTTCACTGCTGTGTGTGTACACTGTTGTGTGTGTACAATGGGTATGGGTCACTCCATATCTGGCCAACTGCTCACCATCACTTTCACTCACGCATTCTGCCTGAGTTTGGGCACTTATCCTCTACAATAAGAGACTTTTCTTATCTTTTACTGTCGCTATAATGTTTTGTTTTCCTGTGTCATTACTAGTGATGGTGAGAACAAGAAGCCTTGTGAGGCTTTGAACCATTTCAGCCAATTAGTTGACCATTTCAGCCAATTAGTTGACCACCAACTGGCCTGCAGCTCAATTTCAAAAAACAACATTTTACATTAAATGGCTCTGTAACACCTCGCAGCCAAATTCTCAAAGCAGTCACATGATACAGCCAGCCAGCGAGGCTTCGGACGTCATCATGTTGGCTGCTCCTTTAAACTTTGGAGCGAAGTTTGTGCCATATTCACATACATTTAGAACTGTTCTCAAACAATCTATTTTGCAAATAAAAACGTGTATTTGAATAGAAACAGAACTCTACTTACAAACAAACTGAAACAAACAAACTCTTTTTGCAGCCTAAAATCAAATTAATTCAGATGAATTTCGGCACGTAGACCCTCATGTATTTGGACAAATCTTGTATCTTCTCACAAATTCAGTAATGCGGACAGTTGTGCCCAGACATCAGGTGGCGCTATGGGCCAATTTACGCTGATCATCTACAGAAAAAGTCTACTAGAGAGATCGTTTTTAGCTGTTCTCTAGCTCATGAAGACAGATAGCAAATAGTTGAGATTCTCTTACTGTCTGTTTATGTTCGATTCATTGTTTTGAAAATGATAATAACCAGTTACATTGGCACCATGCCACACCAAATGCTCTTCTGTGTGTGTGTCTCTCTCTCTCGACTACAATACTAATACTATACTAAAACCAACATGAATTATGTAACAGAACGTACAAATTCTACGTATGTTATAGTTATTCCTTCATTCTTTCAAAAGGGAACAAAGTTTTTTGCGAAATTAATGTTGAGAAATGTTCAAATCAGTGCTGTCAAATTTAACACATTAACACAGACTATACATTTTTGTAAATGAACATGTTATTTTCATTGACGTGATTAACGCAACTGCATTGTTTGCATTATAAGCACCAGTTTACATTCTCGGTGTACCAAGACATGATAAATCAGGTCAGGTTTTGAGTTTAAGTTCTATAACGTTACTTGAGATTGAGTTCAATTATGTGCTCCACCGTATTAAATGAAATATGTTGAAGGATTTGAAAACCCCTCCCAAACCCAAAGCCAAAGTCTCAAATCACTGTAAGCAAACTGTAGTGTGTGACCGCTCCACTCCTCACCTCGATGTCTCTGTATTTGGTGATCTCCACGTACCCCGGCCGCCCCTCGGTCAGGAGGAAGAGGCGTCGTGAGGTCATGGCAATCTTTCCTACACCGAGGCTGGTCTTGACGGAGGATGAGAGCTTGTACACACACTCTTCAATCTCCAGATGCTCCAGAACCACTGCTGGAAGCTCCACATCTTGAGACGATGCCTCTGTCTCCTTCCAGAGCTTATAGAAGAAGCCGAAAGTTTCCGGATCCACCTGCTTCTGTTGACCTACACACAGAGACAAAGAAAAGTTAAAATAAAATAAAAAAATACAAAAATTCAATAATTATGAACATTATCTACAAACTAGTTGGTACAACATAGTGGTTTATTCCAGGCATAGTGATTACCTTATAAAAAAACTGACATCAATAGAAACCCAATTACCTGATTGAGTTTTGGCTCCAGAGGTGGCACTATAAACAGCAGGGCTTGATGGTTGACTTATTCGTGGCTGGCAAACATCTCTTCTCAGAACTAATTTTATATAATAATCTTTTGTTTAACTACCAAGTGACATCCTCCTCCCTCCTTTCCCTGAAGCGCAATAGAATGTAGATTGAACTGTAGTACTTTGACTGGCCTCTGGGGGCTGTATTCAGAAGTTAACATATTTTCATTGACACCCATGAAAAAAAACTTTTAAATTGAAAAAAAAAAAAAAAACACAGTTAACCCCCCGAGCATATATGTTTTATGATTCATATCCTTATTATTGATTTCCATACCCACTCTGAGAGGGTAATTTTTTTAGGTTTAAAGATTCAGCTATTCATAATTATGGGTGAAGTAAATGAGTAAAAACTGATTACGTCTATCGACATTTTAAATTTAGATGGCTGGCTCACCCATTCAGTCTCTTTTACCCATCAAACAAAACCTATGGGTGACGTCTCAGACATGTCTTTTGGAAAATAAGCCAGATATATGCCCACTATTAGAAGAACTGTTTTATTTCAGCTTAAAGACTGTTTTCCCAATCAGTCAAATTATGGGCATAAGCACTCGCACAAGCACCCGCCCCAGACCTCTAGAATCTCCATGTCTGGCACATCAAGCCACAGAGCCCCAGTTAATGCCACGCTCGATGGTTCAAACCTCTACTAGGGCGTGCTATGCTAGCAAGCGGGGTTGGTCCTCGACTTATGTCATTCTTGCCAAGTAGATCCGAGCAGCTGCACCGTTGAACTCATGCTAACCTTCCTCCAAGAGGGTTTGGATTGAAGACCGTCTCCATCCACCCTGAAGTTTTAAATCACTATGATTTCTGTTCATCACCTTCTGGTTGAAGCTGGGAGGACACGAGATAACTGTCAGTTTCCTCAGAGAGGCCAGAAGGACTAGACCAGGGGTCGGCTTTTTAGCACTGCACAAGTGGCTCCCTGGAACTTTTTCAAAAATGTTTGAGAATGAAAAATGATGGGGGAGGTAAAAATATTTTTTGTTTAATGTGGTTTCTATAGGAGGACAAACATTCTTAACGTTTTCCAACACTGTAAAAGTGTGTAGAATAAATATTTAATTTTAACATTTATGTCAACGAAGATTTGCGTCATAGCCTGCGATACGTTTCTATCAGTGGGGCAGGATGCCAGACAGGGGGGTGTCGTAAACAAATCGGCGGATATGTTATGGGCCATGGATACCAAAGGGAAAAAGAGAAAAATTACTGAGAACAATTCTTGAACCGAATCATTGTTTTATTGCACTGTTTGTTGCCTAGATAAGGAGCACATTATGCACGTTCCATTTTGACGTGGTTTTTAGGAATTGTTTTTAGTTTTTTTGGTCCAATATGGCTCTTTCAACATTTTGGGTTGTCAACCCCTGGACTAGACCCTCTAGGCCATGCCTAGTCGCATCTTAAGACCTTTCCATTGTCCTAAGAGGACTTCAAGGTCTTCCTTTCGAGTTGCTCGATTCAGTAGAGTTTAAATTTCTGTCAATTAAGACGGGCTGCTGGTCACATTAGTCTTAGTTAAGAGGGTGGGGGATCTGCAGGCATTCTCTGACGATGAGACCTGCTTACAATTTGGGCCTTGTGATACTCATGTTACTCTTAAGTCCAGACCTAGATATGTGCGCAACGTTCCTACCATCCTCTTCAAAACTAAAAAATAAAACAAAAATAAAAACAAGCTCTGCCCAGAGAGAAGGCAGCACCAACCCCTGCTAATTTTTGCTAATTTTAAGAATTCTTACCAACTCAAATTTGCTTACCCCTTTGGCAGATACTTTTGCTTGTTCTAGGAAGAGTTTACCTAAATTTGAGTTTTTTTACTTGTTTCAAGAGTGCTTTTTTTAAGTACAGATCTCTTCCATCAAAGTTAGTACACAACTGGACGGGTATTAAAATTTGGGGTATTGATGATTTCTTTATGGGGTAGATTATTTTTCTTTTCTTTTCACAAGCATTTGAGTCTTTTTTTAAGAATTCAAATGTTCTTACCCCATTGTCAGATATTTTACTTGATCTAAGAAAACAAGATGAATGTTTTTACCAGTATTTATGATTGATTTCTTAAAATAAGATATTAATAACATTCTTGAAATAAGAATATGTTGAGTCAAAAATTCTAGTTTTAAGATAAGTTGCTTAGGTTTCATTTTGTGCAGTGTAAGAACTTTTAACTTTGTTCATTATTTGGTTAAAACCCTTTTTAATACTTTAAACATTGTATAGTGATGTAGTTGTGCGAATGATGCAATTACCTCTAAAAATTACCTCTGAAACTAGTGTCAAATCAAATAAAAACACATTAAAAGTTGGGCTGAGATTCAAGATATGGAGGTCTGAGATTTTTTCATTAAGATTGTTCCGTAACTTTATGTATAGCAATGTTGAGAATAGAGGCTGCTCAAGCTAGAGTGGGACTGATGAGGTAAACATGTTGATGAAGCAGGCCACACAAAATGGAATAGGAGTTTAAGTATGATCTGTTATTAGAAGGAGCTTTGTCATTGATGCCTGAGCATCAACAGACAACTTAAAAAAATGTGTCTCTTTGTAAAAAGGTTTAGACACCCCTGTTCTAAATGGTTGCAAACTCACCCACAGTCAGTGCCTCAAACAGCCTTTTGATGGTCTCCTGGTTCTTCACGATCGCCGACTCCTGAACGCATCGCACAAAATCCTCCTTTTGCAAGTGTTTCCTAGGAAGCTCGAACCTCTTGACCATCCCTCCATCCGCTGCTTTCATTCTTTCTCGCTCGTTCTCTCTTTTCACCCGGCTCATTAGGCGCTTCAGATCAGTCCGGCGCTCCGCTGTCTTCTTCTCCTCGGCTGGCAGAGCTTCCACGAGACTGTTCAAAAGCTCAGCAGGGAAGATTTCCACATCCGTCTTGTATAAGTTCTGGAAATCCACCAGCGCATCCAAGCGCCGCCCTGCCACAGAGTTAACCAGGCCTCGCAGGTAGTGGAAGCGAGCCAAGAGAGCGGAGTCATCTGGGTTTGTGGAGGAGATGGCCTGGGTCAGCTGACTGATCAGATCGTAGTAGTAGTTCTGCACATAGTGGTAGGCCAAAGGAGGAGGGAAGTCTGGGAGTTTAAAGGTTTTGACTGGTTTTGTGGGACTCCAGGAACCTGTGAACACATGTTCATCACCTATTTGAGATCATGACATCAAAATGTGTTATAGAAAAACAAGGTATAGCTTCTGAGAGAAGTATTTAGATACAGGTTCAAACAGAAATGAAGGGATTAAGCCAGGAGAAAACTAAATTTCACAAGAAATATTTCTTTTTGTGAGACACATGGTGCTCTGGAGGAGTTCATTCCCTTCATGTTTGCAAGGGTTTTTTACTCCGGGGTGCCCTATTTTTTTTCCTGTCACAACACAACACAAATAAGTGAGTTGGTAACCTAAATAAGTGAGGTATACATATCAATATAAATAGTCCTGTCGATCAATTAAAAAATTTACTAATTAATCACATACATTTAGGAAATTAATCATGATTAATCACGATTAATCGCAAATACAACTTGGAAACTTTTGTAAATCTATAAATGTCTTCAGTTTACATAAATGTCTTTACATTTTACAAAGAAACTATTTAAATTCAAAATATGTTTATCGATTTTTTTTTATTAACTCTCGTTTTCTAGGACTCTTAACAGCTCGCTTAGTAAAGCCTTGTTCCTTGCATCTTTGAGAAGAAACTTTAGGTCTTTAAACCTTGTAACAATTGCAGTAGCGACCTTCTTCCGTGTGAGATTAGTGCTGTATTAGATAGTCTGAGATAGAATAGTTATTTTATTTAACTATAGACTATTTGACCTCTGTTGTCTCCATACATTTTGCATGTGGCACAGGAGAAAATGTACTTTATTTACATTAAATTGTTCAACACCATATTTATTTCTTCTTAAATATTTTACATTTTAACTTTTATTATTGTTTTCTCATGAGCGTTGGATGGACTATGCTTTAGGTGCCCAACAATCTCATTTAGGTAGCACATATATATAATTATTATTTGTGTGGTAAATTATTCCTATGTGGTGAGAGTGTACTGAAAAAAGTTCAAATGTGTCATATTTCACCGGTGTGTATGGGTGGGGTCCTCATGGACATCTGCCTGAGCCCTGGGGCAGTCATGCAGCGGGGGTCAGCCAGGTTGGGCATGCTCATCCCCAGACGTTTGTTCATGACATTCTCTGTCCGGCGGGGTCTCCAGATCAGCTCATCCATGGTTGGTCTGCGAGGAGACTCGGTCATTCCCTTCAGTCTGAGAGAGAGAGAGAAAGAGAGAGATGCATAGTGGGGAGAGAGAGAGAGAGACAGAGACAAGGAGGGAAGCATAGGGAGAGAGAGAAAAAGATAGCGAGAAAGAGAGAGGGAGGGAGAGAGGGATTAAGGGCAAAGCATTGCATGGATTTAGTTCATATTCAAAAGGCCAGAATGTTTCTGTTGCTTGTCAACTCATACCCTATTTTATCCGGTGTCCATCAAGGCTGAGATCTAGGTTCTTTTCTCTTAATAGTTTCTTATTAATCGGGAAGCATGGCCTGTCTTTTAATTTTTAATGTGAGTGATAGACAGATATGCGTACTGATAAAGTGGGAAGAGAGCATCAAGCCATTACTTGACTCAGGTTGAGTCACATAAAGAAGAGATTTAGTACGAATGAGTCAAATAGATAAAATTAAATGCATAAAGGACAACAATTGTCAATCGTATTGTTCGAGAATCCCAATACCACTTAACTTAAGTAATACACAATAAACAGTTTCACGTGCTAGTGCTGTCTTCACATTCCCACTGGCTCATGCAATTTTCTTTTGACAAAGATTTGGACAAAGTAAAAGTAAACTTATTGATAAAATAGCATGGCAAAAGTGTGGTGGAGGGTTTTTGCTGTAGCTTGTCAGAGGTTTATATGGGAATATCAGATGAGAATAACTAGGCAGAATGTCCAGAGCTAATAGATGAATGTGCTGCTCCAGAAACTTTGTTGTCAACATCCTTTCGTCGATTTCCTTGTCAAACCGAACATGTGCTTACAGTAAACTCACATGCAGTTCATTTAACCAGGAACCTGTCACTCCACAATCCAATGAATTCATGCGCTAAATGCTTTTCTGCTCCAGGAGGCAATAATAGTTCAGAGCTCTGAAAACTGTCAACGTGTTTACAAGATACAAGGAATATGTAAAACAATACAAAGCATTTTCATGTACTCCCTAAACTCAGATCAGTGGAATATAGATAAAAGAGTCCCTCAAAAGAGTTCAGTTGACTCCAATGGCTCTGCTTGTGCCGTAGTTTGCTTTCGGATCACTTCAGTCTTCAGTAGGTACTCTAGCTTGGTTTACTGCAGAGTCAATGACCGTATAACTCGTAGCTTCAGGGGAAATGGTAGAACTAAACTCACCCTTTTAAAGAAACAATCAGGTTTAACTTAAAAGTCAAGAGCTTATTCTTTGAAAGAGTTGTGCTTTCTAAACGTATTTCTTATTCTTTCAGTACCTGCTTCACCTCTGGATAGCATGTAGAGGTTGAGTTTAAGACTGAAATGTAGACAATTCTGTTTTATTAAAGTAAAAACATAAACAACAAACATTTTATTGTTTCAATAAATACAAAACTAAATATGCGCTTTGGAAAATGATAAAAATAAGCCATAAAAATATTTTAAAAAGAGTAAATAAATCAAGAGCGTCATGGTGGCGCAGTGGGTAGCACGGTCATCTCACAGCAAGAAGGTTGCTGGTTCGAGCCTCAGCTGGGTTGGTTGGCGTTTCTGTGTGGAGTTTGCATGTTCTCCCCGTGATCGCGTGGGTTTACTCCGGGTGCTCCGGTTTCCCCACAAGTCCAAAGAAATGCAGTATAAGTGAATTGAGAAAAAACAATTGTCCATAGAGTATGAGTATAAATGTTTCCCAGTGATGGGTTGGGCTGCGGTACTGCGTAAAACATATGCCAGATAGTTCCCCGAAAGGGAAGAATGCCGACATGAAGATGGATGGATGGTAAATAAATCAATAAAGAATTTTCAAGGCCAATATTAAATAAATACTGTAATTCTGAACTAGAAACTCCTTTCTATTAGAGCACATTAAAACAGATAGCTAATGAAATTGGTAGACAGACTAATTGAATAGATAGACAGAGTTACACTGAAGTTATAGCACCTGCGGTTTTCGGAGCGCATGCTCTGATGTATACGAGTGAAGCTGTCGCTTTTCCTGTTCAAGCGATCTCGGAGAAACGAGTGAAAAATATGAGAGTCCAACACCTGCAGACACACACAAAGATAAACCATGGCAGAGTTAGTGACACACACACAAACTGAACACAAGAGCGCGTTACCTTTTTGTAGAAGGGGTAATCGCAGTGCTCTCTGGACCTGAGGAACTCCTCGCTGTTGAAAACCCGATGCTCATAGTTCAGGAACTCACACACATCACTGGAAGAAGCAGAAACATAAACCAGATCAACATGTCAAAATTAAAATAGGAACAAATAAAAAACAATTGAAGAACAGAGGTAATGGTCTGAAGAAAAAAGAGGAAGAGGAAAAAAGAAACGAAGAATAAGGCAGATAGAAAGGAAGAACTAAACAAAGGGAGTAAAGGAAAGAGGGAAATATATATAAAGATATTGGAAAGAAGTAGAAGGGAGTGGAAAGGGGGGAGATAAGGAAAGAAGGGATAGAGAAGAACGAGATAGAAAGGAGCAAGTAAACAAAGGGAGTGAGGGAAGAAGGAAAATAGATATAGATACAAATGGGATTAAGGAAAGTGAAAAAAATAAATTAGAGGGGGAAACAGATGGAAAGGTGAAAAAATGGACAGATGGAAAGAAGGCAGGAATAATGGTGGAGTGGGGGAAGGAAGAAAGCTGGACAGAGGGAAGGAAACAAAGGAAACTTTGAGATAAGGAGAAGAGGAAAGAAGAAAAAGGGAAATAGGGGAAGAGGAGGAGGCAGGGTGGATACCAAGGATGAAGGAAGCAAAGGAACTGAAGTTAGGAGTAAAGAAATGAAGCATGGTAGGAATAAAGATGAAGGAGGAAGGGAGAAAGTGGAAGTAAGTAGGATGGAAGGAATGATGGACAAAATAGAGAAAAGGAGGAATCGGAAAGTGGAAAAGGGGAAGAAGGAAGGAATGGGGAAAAGATGGGCAGATGTAAAAAAGGGAAACCAATGACAACAGGTGGGATGAAAAAAGAACGGAAGTTGGGAAGGAAACAAAAGTAAGAATTGAAGTAAGGAGACAAAAGAAAAGAAAGAGGGAAGGAATGGCAGATAGAAAGAAGGAAGGAAACAAAGAATCAGTAGACCTAGAATAGAGAGATGTTAGAAAATAGGAAGAGAGAACGAAGACCGGACAAGATAGAGAGGACAAGAGGTACAAAAAAGGTAAAAGGATGAAAAGAGGAAAAAGAAAATTGAGAGAAGGAAGAAAGATGGACAGGAGACAGGTAGGGAATGAAGGAAGGAGGAAAATAATGATAGATGAGAAGTAAGGAAGGAATGAGGAGGAGAGAAAGGAAAGGAAGGAAGAAACAAAATAATGATGGAAGAAAGAAGGAAGAAGAGAAAGGAGGAGGAGGGAGGGAGAGAAAGAGGAGGAAGGTGAGTAAAAGAAAGAATAAAAAGACTGAAGGAAGGAGGAAAAGAAAGATGGATGGAGAAAAGAGAGGAAGGAATGAGAGGAAGGAAAGAAGGAAAATTGATAAGAGGAAGAAGAAGGAAACAAAGGTACTGAAGAGGGGAATACAGTAGGAATTAAAGGAGGGGGGGAAGAAAAATGATTTTTTTTTACATTGGCAAAATGTTTGGCTTATTAAATAAACGCATTTTGAAAATGAAAGGTGAAAATCTTTGTGCTTTGACGAAACGATTACTCCCTGTTACTGGTGTGAAGATTAATAGTTGAACCGAACCTGAAGAGGTTGAGGACGAGCTCCAGGCTGAGGTTCAGGATGCTGCTGTTGAGCCGCTGCTGCCAGCTTCTCCTGTGAGCTCGGAGATCATTGAGATCCGTCAGGAATCCGGCGCTACACAACTCCAGATCGTAGTGAGGCTGAAGCGAGCGACAGCTTTCAGGAAGAGAAATACAGCCAGTGATCATTTATAACCAAAAACTTCACAACAGAAAGCTTCTTCTGCAAAGCATCAATGACATCATCTACAGGACTATTCAGCCCCAGAAGCTGTATTAAACCTGGCTCCATTTTCTTAGTCAGCAAAGACCTTCTTTTAGTTTGCTTTTTTGCAGTCACAAGCTGGTTTAGAGGTTTATAGCTAGATATGAGCCGATTCAAGATGTTTTAACTTAGCTCTAAGCTGAGCTATTTTAGGCTGGAGTTACAGAAGATTACGAGGAATTGTGGGTTTGCAGCAAGCTGGACACCCGTAAAACTTTTTCATCAGTTCTAACCATCATAATCAAAAGAAATCAACATTTCCTTCAAACATATCAGTATGTGTGTTATGAACAAATATAATATACAAGTTTCTTTATTGAATGTACACAACTACATTAGAGTGGTTTCATTTCATGGAGTCTTTTCTGCAAAACTTGTAAAAAGCTAAATAGGGTAAAATTCATGAGCGGTTTTCAACTGATTTCCACTCGAATAAGTTTGAGAAGTATCACTATCCTTCAGACTGACAGACAGGAGAGCTTCTCTCTTCACGCTGCTGTTACTCAGAACTCAAGTACTCCCAGTGAATTTTCATGACATACTTTTTACTTGAGTAGAATTTTTGACTGAAACTTTTACTTGGGTTTGAGTAAACTTTCACTAAAGTAGTTAAAGTTTTACTTTTCTTCCCTCTGACTGTAGCCTCAAGGGGCCTCAGAAATGTGGTTTGGAATATTTAAAAACCATATCTTGTGTTTACCATTGGAGAATCTTTCTATTTTTGTCTCACACAAAGATGCTTCCTCAGAAAAAGAAGACGATTGATTACACTAAGCTGATTAGAAGAGGTGTAAATGACAGTACCGGAATATGAAACAGTCTCTGGCAAGCACAGGGATGTCTGGAACCTGTAGTTTGTCTGAGCTTGAGGATGATACGGTCCCCTCATCGATGTCTATCAGCACCAGGTCATCCAGCTCCTGAGAAGACAAACTTGTTCAAGTCAGCGTTCCCCAGATGAGTCTGTGTAAAAGAGTGAGAGGACCTCGGTCAGCTCTTGGAAGTGACTCTTGTGACAGCCCATTAGGAAGGCCGTGGGTGCCATGAGGAAATCCAGCATGTTTCGGGAAAGGACTGGCACTAGTGGGTGCTGCCAGCGCAGTGGGTGGATGAAGGTCAGGAAGCACTCTGAGATGAGCGTGAGTCTGGCCCAGTCACTGGAGAGGAACACCACACGCTGCTCCATCAGGAGGCTGCTCACGATCTGAAGGAAAACAAAGAGATCTGCCTGTAAATAGATGATCCAACCAATCAGGAGCAGTCACGTGAGGAAAATCCTGGAAACAGGAATGGCAAAGGATGGAGTTTACGTATGGGAAAGTGAGTGAATGGACCGTTTCTTGCATTAATTCAGGAGTAAGTAATTTTTTAAGCTAGATTAATTTTGAAATTATTCTAGATTTATCTAGATTTAAATGCTTCATTTTTAATTCTGCCAAAGGCATTCAGAATATTTTTCCAAAATAATGACTTGCTATTTTATTTTAGTGTATACAAAATTTATAAGTTGATAAAAACAAGTATTTTTAGTTCATTTAAAGACAAAGATGTGAATTGTAGATATATGATGATGGTACCGGAAGTTACTTCAAATAGATGTTACTAAAAGCTGCGAATGGACGAGACTCTCCTCATCCTCAAAATTCAGAAACAAAAAAAGTAATTTTGATCCCAAAATTTTTAAAAACTTTATAAAGACTTGTTAGCGGAGGACAGAGCTTGGGATCGAGTCGTTGTGGCTGTTGGTGCTAAAGGGAGCTATTCATGTTTTTACCTGTTAATGAGAGGTCGAGGACACTCCAAGTTAACTTTACATAAAGTTTTCGATTGCTAATCAAAGTTTCGCTTTCCCACAGAATTAATCTGTTATGTGTGTGTATGTGTGTGTGCGTGTGTGCGTGTGTGTGTGCGAGAGAGAGAGAGAGAGAGAGAAGTAGGAGGCATAGGGTGAGAGAGAGAGGGAGGGAGAGAAAGAGGGAAGCATAGGGAGAGAGAGAGAAGGAGGGAGGCATGGGGAGAGAGAGAGGGGGAGAGAAAGAGGGAAGCATAGGGAGAGAGAGAGAGAAGGAGGAGGCATAGGGTGAGAGAGAGAGAGAGAGAGGGAGGGAGAGAAAGAAAGAGGGAAGCATAGGGAGAGAGAGAGAAGGAGGGAGGCATGGGGAGAGAGAGAGGGGGAGAGAAAGAGGGAAGCATAGGGAGAGAGAGAGAGAGAGAAGGAGGAGGCATAGGGTGAGAGAGAGAGAGAGAGGGAGGGAGAGAAAGAAAGAGGGAAGCATAGGGAGAGAGAGAGAGAGACAGAGAAAGAAAGAGGGAAGCATAGGGAGAGAGAGAGAGAGAGAGAGAGAGAGAGGGAGGGAGAGAAAGAGGGAAGAATAGGGAGAGAGAGAGAGAGAGAGAGGAGGGAGGCATGGGGAGAGAGAGAGAGAGAGAGAGAGAGAGAGAGAGAGAGATAGACAGCTTGTTCATTCAAAGAGCCGGCTCAAAGGAATCGTTTCATTCGTGACATACACTTCACTAAATCCCAGTGCCTAACTTTGAAAATAGATTAACAGCGAACAAAATTTTTTTTCCCGCACGATAACAAACTTACACGTTTACACTTACACGGCCTACCACCAATAAATACAAACATTGGAAAATAATACAAATTAAATAATAATAAAATGAAGAAATGTTTATATAGTAAAATATAAAAATCAAAACGCAGCTTTTATTCATGATTTAAGTTATTAAGCACAAAAAAGACTTGAGTATTAATAAATATATGCAGAAATAAAAGAAGAATGCCTAAATGGAATAAATCAGTTCTTGCATTATTACTTTAACATTTTCATATTTAATTTATTTATTGTTTTGTTTATGTATTTATTTTTTGATTTAGGTATTTATTGTTTTATTAGCTGTTTTCACTAACTTAAATAGAATTTAGAACGGCTGTTGTTTTCTTGTATTAGTTATTTTTAGGCTCCTTTTTGCAGCAAACTTGCACACAGTGCAGCTCTTGTCTAGGGCAGTTGAACCTTTGATTTAAGAATCCAGTAGCACTAGTTTGATATAAAATAACTGCACTTCATTACTAATAAAAAAGTTTAGCTTTTATATGAAGAGCTAAATTGACGTTATTATTTACTACAAACTAAAAGAGAGTGCTTTTTGTCTGTGTAAACAAGGTTTATCCAGACCTGGAGGATCTGCTTGGGTTTGAAGCAGAGAAAGGGCAAGTGGAGGTCCAGGTCGATGACGGGACGATCCACTTCTAGTCTGGAAGGAAGTTCAATCTGAAAGGGCCTCAGATTGAACACCTGTAACACATGAAACAGTAGAACCTGACATTTCTACTTTGTTAGAATCTGTATTGTGTTTTTGCTAGCTAGTAGTTAGCATCGTTATCAAGCCACTTTGGAATTTCGATCAGTGCTAAGATAAAGCTTCCAGAGCAGCAGCGGATCTATGTAGAAGACAAAGCTCAGAACGTAAGACGCTCCTGATGACAAATAGGTGCATGCACAACCATCGTAATGGAACGTTTGCTACCAAAAACCCAAAAAAGTTTGCAGTTCAATTTGGATGGAATTGTCTCTCACCACATGTAGGGGTCCAGAGGGTGGGATGGGCACCAGAGCAAGTTTGGCAGAGAACTCCTGCACCTGCTCCTCAAACTTAGACATACGGCAGGTTTTCAGCTGCTGCAAGAGACTGAAGAAACAAAGAGCAGAACAGCTGAGCCCGAAAGAGATCATAACAAGTTAATGATGGCTTCATCAACATAATATATGTTTGTTTAAGATAACATTTAAATATTTAGCCAATCAGACGCCTTTACTTTGGCCATGTCCTGCCTCTGAGGATGTATTTTCGAGCACTGGCTCCTTCCATTTTGAGCTTCATTTGACTTTGCCAGAAACATAAATCTGACATCACGAACACTCTGTCCATGTGATTTAAAGTCAATGAGTTAAACTCAGTAGCCGAAGCGCCAAGCTAACTTTATATTAACTTTAATCTTTTACCAGAGGTGATACTTTGTGTATTCAAAGTGAACAGTGCAAATCTGCAAATTTTAGCTGTCCATAATATTTCCCACATAAGAGTCTATCAAAAAACTCCCCCAAACCATCACCAGTCTTCAACAGCTCAGTTTCGACACCAGGTAGCATCTTTCCTCAGCAGACTGATAAAGTGCTTAGCTACAGTTATGCCTCTCAGGTTAATCACAACTGTCTGGAGGAGGGTGTTGTTCTCCCAGGTGCCAAGTGGGTAACAGCTTAAAAGAATGTCTATTCTTGGGTATGCTAAAACACCAAAAAGTCCAAAACAAGGCTCCGCACACAAGCTTGGGAGATCTTCTTGGCTGCCAACTGACGGTCGGTTCTGGGAGTGATGGAAAGGTCCATTACGGCAATTAAAATAGTTTAATCCAGCCTGGTTTTCTCTGTTTTAGTCAAAACACAATCCTAATTAAATTCTTAGGTTTTCCAGTCAGCAACCAAACAATTTCTGTTGATTATACAGCTGAATCTACACAGTTCATCCCCTTCTGATGGTAGCATTTGTTGCTTTGGTTCCAGCTCTCTCCAGTTCCTTCACTGAGTCCTCTGTGTGTTTTCTGGAATTTTTTCTTGTAGTTTTTATGATCATTTAAACCCCATCTCTGGAGGTTCAGCCTAAGTATGGAACACCAGTCTCTGAGGATGCCTGCTTCAACTTTATTAAGAGAACAAAATTTAAGGAGATCAACGCAGCTAAACCTTTCTTGAGAAGAAAAAGCCCTGAATACCAAATAATTCTCTCTACAGAAAAGGCTCATTATGTTTGAACAAATATATAGCAAATACTGTATCTTAACCCCAAAATTAGGAAGCAAGATGAGCAATGGACTCACCAGGACAAGCAGTCTCTGAGGGCGTTGTAGTAGGGGTATTTGGAGATGATGCAGATGCTGAAGGTGGTGTAGAGACGCTGAGCCTTAGCTGCTCGATGGCCATTTTCAGGAATCCCATTCTCCTGCTGGAACTTAGACACGAACACAAGGAAGTGTCAGCATTTTTATTTACTCCATGTGAGGATCAAAGACTGTTCCATTTTCTTCATCATCTTTAAGGATGTAGGCAGTTGAATTAAGTGTTTTTTGCAGTTTATGAAAGTTGAGAGAAAGTGAGCAGTTGGCCAGATATGGAGTGAGCCTTACCCAGAGAATTGTGTTCCGCATGTAATCCAGCCCAGTGTACACACACAGCAGTGATCAAACACACCGTGAACACTCACCCGGAACAGTGGCAGCCATGGCTGCGGCGCCCGGGGAGCAGTCAGGAAACTAGTGCTTGCTCGAGATCTCCACAGCTGTGGTTGTTGAAGATGGAGAGCAAGTCTTTCATCACTCACCCCACCTTCAACTCGGTGGATCTGGGGATCGAAACTTGCAACCTTGCGATTACAAGTCGATCTCCTTATACACCTGACCACAACTGCCCACTGCATTGCATGAAGTTAACAGTACCAGCTTTGAATTGTTGGAGTAAAGGTTACTGAAATAGTTCAGCAGGATTAAACTATTAAGCAGATCCAACCATTTATAGTGTTTTTTCTTAAATTAAGCTCTACACAGCTAAAACCAAGGGTTCTGATGTAAAACCCTCCTGTCTAAATCAGCCTCGTGTGTTCAGAGATTTCGAATTAGAAAGGTGGACTCCATCCTGTCTTTTAGATCTAATAAAGATTATATAATTAGGGCCCTATTTCAAAAGTATAGAAAGGCAGAACATATATATTTGGCACCAAAACATGATTCACCAGTCGCTAAAAAATATATGGGTCTGGTTAAACGATGTGAAAAGAGGGCTTGCGGGGCTTGCGGCGCCCTTCCTGACATCTCCTTCAAATTAGAAAAGCAAGTAAATATGGTAATTAGATCATGCTTTTTAAAACTATGTTGGCTCCCAAGCATTAAACCATTTCTTACCTGCAAAATACTGGAGCAAATAACCCATGCATTTCTTTTTTTTTATTTCCACATTTTGACTATTCTATCCCCTATACTATGGAGTTAATGACACAACTCTCTCCAAGCTGCAGTTAGTTCAAAATGCAGCAGCTAGAGAACCTCAAAGGTCACAAAAGCATAAGCACACCACGCCATTCTTAAGTGCTCTTCGTTGGCTCTCCAAGAGATCCCGTATTGATTTTAGCATTTTATTTAGTAATTATTTATTTCACTTGATCTAAATGCTTCTTTTGTGCTTCTGTCTTCAATATTTTGTTGGTTTTCTTAAAGTTGCTCAGAAGTTGGTCAGCTGTTGCTGTGTTTAAACATGCTTTAAAAATGTACATTAACATAACTTATCCATCTTTATCCAACTGCTAAATCTATGCACAGGAACCTAATAACAACCCTCATTTACAAGAATATTTCTGAAAATTCCCGATTGTTCAGAAATTCATCATTAAATGCCAATCTCACTAAAAACACATCATTTAGGGAGAGTAAAATATCTCAGAGTACAATATTTTTTATATTCATTCAATATCAGTTGCTTGGTGGAGGGCTAAACCAACTGTGTTCAGCTACTGTGTTCAAAAGTTAACAGACTTTTTCTTCAGCTGTAAGAGTTTTTTTTTTTCAACAAATACTGAGAAGACTGCTAGCAGAGAAGCTAAAGATATACATGTCAACGTGTGATTATATGTTTTTATTTGTAAAATAATCCTTTTTTTTTTTACAAGCGTTGAGTTTAATATTGTATTATAAATTCTTTAATGCTGATTTGTATCATTTATTTATTTAATTATTGTTTTAACTGTGAAAATTCATATTATTTAGTAAGCTACAGTTAAACTGAATGCTAAATCTGCCCGTATGTTTTTGATTAGTTGTTAATTTAAAATGTATTCAAAGCCAAATATCTCTATCATTTCCTGATACTAACCCATAAGAAGTCACACGTCAATGGTCTTAAAGGACAATTACGAGTGCTAAAAATGTAAAAATAGAATGGAAGGAACACTTTAATGACTGATGACATGGATTCTTAGGGTTAAAGAACACACTGTGAACAAGGGGAAACATTGATGATGAATATTAGCACAAAAATGCAAAGACGCTGTTTGTTAAATCTCATTGGACATAAAAAAAAAACTATACACGAAACTGCAGTGCATGTAATTGTGAAGAAAATGTATAGTCCTGAACAGTTCTTAAGCACAACTCAGATTTTTTTACCTGGATGGGCTTGCAGTACTGCACCACCGCACCATGAGTCAGGTTACCGAACACATCCGTAAACACCAGGAAGTGATGCGAGTCTGCTCTGCTCTCATTGGCTAGCCTCAAACCATCTGCCCAATCAGAAAACAAAACTTATCCATCAGACACAAAAACAGCCTTCTGTCTGTCATACACATACTGAATAAATCATTGCTAAATAGTAGTTCAACATTACAAATAAAATGGAGTTGAACTGGCCATGTAGTTTTGAAGAGGAAAAAAAAAATCTAAATAAAGCTTTGGAATTGGATTGAAGAAAGCAGGCCTGCCTTTGACACCACCTTTTTGGTCAAAAAAACTATACTATAAGTATAATGCAACCTTTGATTTGATCTTAGATAAGAGCAGGAGGTGCATTGCTCATAACTTTAAATAACAAGACATTCATGCATGCATAGGTAGAATTACAATAAAATTACTATAGTCATTTTAAAAATAAACTAACTTTTGATTGAGAATCACCACTTAATAAAGCATCTAAATAAAATTCAAATCATTATATAAAGGGTGCCTACTCGGTTCTTTCATGACCTTAAATTTGAGGTAAATTCAGTTCCCAGATGGCAACCTGATCTCAATTTAAGTATTACTGCTGCAACAGTGAAATCCTCAATTTTTCTACTTGAATGTCAAGTTGTTAAACTGTGGAAAATGTGCATGAACTTTTGATGTAATCAAGCTGATGAAACCCCCTCAATAGCTACAAAGCTCAGAGTTGTAGAAGTGTTTTGCAAAAGAAAACCAGTTGTTTCGGATAAGCTTGATTGTTCCAAGTATCTCTATTCCGTGTTGAAGCTGCAACACAGCTGCAAATCTCTGGTGCCATATTATGGCGGCAAATACATGACATTATTCAAGCATGTATTTTTGATAATCACGCACACGATATTAAAATTTGTGTGAGAAAAAAAAGATCAGCACGTGCAAAAACACAGACCGTGAGTACGTCACTGAACCTGAGAGCAAAACACTGTCGAGAGTGAGGGGAGGGGCTAACGTGTTCGCTCTCTCTCAAATCTCTTCCTCTCGCTCGTTCTCAATCTTAACCTGCGTGCACGACTCATTCCTGTGCTCGCGCAAGATTGATTTTTGTCCAAGATGGGGCGGGACCCTCATTTCCGGAGGCCAGCTGTGATTCCAACAAAGACAATAACCTACTCAAAAAATGACTCTTTAATCAAACAACAACGACAAGCCAAAGAGATTTACAAACATTATAACAAAGACAAAAAAGATGACTACAATAACAATATAAATCTGGCTGAATATTACTCCAACAGCTTAAAGAATAAAAATAAAACAATCAAAGTTGCTTTTGTTATTAAAGGATAAACTCTAATCAATAAATTGTTTTAATCCTGTCTCAATTCAACGTCTAGGCTAACTAAGCATAGACCATAATTAGACCAGCTATATGTAACCCAATTCTAGCCCAACTAACCTTATATCGTTTTATGTCGTTTTTGTCAAACTAACTCTAATGAAACTAAACAACACGTTATATTTTGTGATGTGCATTGAGTCAGGAGTGATTAGGTGTCTTGTTTATTAGTTTTTTTTTTAAAGGTTGATATGTGGGCAAAACGCATATTTTAGTTCGTCTTTTAATCGTCTATTTGTAGCGCACTTTTAGACGAAAATTATTTGTTTTTGGACTGGCAGCGCATATGACTGACTATATATCTTTATGTTTATAATATCGATAATATATTTACAATTGTTACATGTCAATTTATTACACAGTCTTTATGTAGCCGTGTTTTAGCTCTAAATTAGACCGCCATTTCACCGGAAAAAAATAGACTATACATAGACCAGAATGAGACCAGCTACATGTAACCCAGATCTAGTCCAAAGACCTTGCATTTTGTTTTTATGACATTGTTGTCAAAATAGCTAAAAATAACCAAAATTAAATAATATGTCTGTATATAATCTGCAATGATTACAAAGTGTCAACAAAAACGTAAGTTGAAAAAGTGAAAGTGATGTTCAAAAGCGGTAGGCGGAACATTTGAGCCGGAACTTTTCTTCCAGCGCTTGATGTAACCCGGAACACTGTATCGTTACTTTTTTTTCCGGATTTTACTGAGAAGCGTGTTCATGGCGCTCCCTCGATCATCACTTTTCAGGTCAGTAAATGCATTTTAAAATGACAGAAGTCTCTCCTTAAAGTCAAGCTATGTATTAAAAAACAAATGTTAAGCGGTAGTGTCCATGTTGTGGTAAATATAAGACGTTATCAGCTCATTAATGATGTTTTGAAAGGCTGAGCACTACTCTTCAAGGCTGCATTTACGAGACAGATTTCAATTAATTATTATATTATCACTCATTTAACAAACGCGGTTTTAAGTTCTTTATAGTTAACCTTAGCGTCCCTAAAGCTTGGATCCTAGATTTTTTTTTCTATTTCAATTACCTTAAAAACAAATACTTAAATGCACAGCCGTATTTAAAACATTATTTTTACCTAATTAACATATAGGTAAATGTTGTATTTTTTAATAAGACACGCAGTATAATTCTCACCAGCCCTAATGTACATGGAATACATTGCATGCTAATATAATGATAGTGTTTTCTCTAATGCTTTTTCCTCCCTACTTCGCAGATCTCTGATGAGAAGCTGATCTCAGGAAAGCAGCATTTAAATCAAGTTATTAAAAAAATTTAAATAAAGATGTCTTTTTAACAGCATGTACGTGTTTGAAATGTCTTATTGTACATAATTGCTGTTAATTAAATGTTTTGTATATTTGCATAGGTGCAAGTGTGTGTTAAATTCCAATTTTATTAAACTAAAATGTAAATGAATTACATTTCCTTGTATGTGTTACAATAGCTAATTAATAACTTAAAATTGTAATGGTACTTTGATTATTGTGTAGCCTAAATACAGATTTTATGTCTTTCAAACTTGTATATGCAGTTGTTTGTTAGAGGTTTAAATGATGTCTAGGTTATTTTTGGTCTACAGTTAAACGTCTTTTAAACTTTTACTGACTGCCCAAATTTAGCCGTGATTTAGCCTAGACCAAAAATCACTGCTTATTAAATGTTCACGTGTAGTCGTTTAATAGCCGTCTAAATGAGGACTAGGCTAATTGTGGTCTATGGTTAAACATCTTCTGAACTTTCACTGACAGCCAGGATTTAGCCTAGACGTTTATTAAACGTCTTTTGAACAAAAAATGAATGCTAGCGGGGCAGTACTCAACATATAGATTAACTTTGTACAATCGGAATTTAAATTATATAAACTATTTTTCGCTGCTTTTAAAATTAATATTCATTTAAATTGTAAAAACTGAATTTAAATAAATTTGACCATTACTCCCTGCTTGTAAAAACAACATTGATGGAATTTAGTAAAATCAGGATTAAAAATACAGTTGCCTGTAGAATAAGTTCTCAAAATAATGCAGTAATCCAAACCCTGAACTCAACTAATTAATTAATCAAAACCTGGATTTAAATCAAATATGAAATTATACATTTGCATTAGACTCTAGAAACTCAGAAATGTTAGAAAGATAGAAGATAGAAACATGACATATAACATCAACTTTAACAGTGGTCTAATTTGACATTAACAAAAAGTATTTATTCATACATCCATATTGCGGAATGTACACAACTATCAACTCTTCTTGAGACAGGATTAAAACAATTTATTGATTAAAGTTTAAATAAAACTTAGATTGTTTTATTTTTATTCTTTAAGCTGTTGGAGTAATATTCAGTAATATTTATATTGTTATTGTAGTCATATTTATTGTCTTTGTTATAATGTTTGGCTTGTCGTTGTTGTTTGATTAAAGAGTCATTTTTATAAGTAGGTTAATGTCTTTGTTGGAAGAGACTTGACTCTGAGCGTTAAAGGAACAGAACTGACTGACAGACAGGCGTCCAATCACAGCTGACTTCTGGGAAATGAGGGTCCTGCCCCATCTTAAACAAAAGTTGCACGCGCATGTGGGTGCAGGTTAAGATTGAGAGCAAGCGAGGGACGGCGATTTGAGAGAGAGCAGGCACGTTAGCCCCTCCCCTCTCAGTGTTTTGCTCTCAGGATCAGTGACCTGCTTTTGTCAGTGCAAATTTTAATATTGCACGCACGTGATAATAAAAAATACACGTTCGAATAATGTCACTGATTTGCCACCATACTATATCTACATAGGCGCATTTCCAGTAGTTCACTTGTCCTGGTTTAAGTCTAGTACTAAGAAAGACTGCAAGTTAAGCCATTGTTTTGGCTTTGAGTAAGACCCCCCAGCCTCATTCTTTCAAGTGCAGAAAAAAACTGAAGAAAAGTAGGGAATAATTCAACACTTTAAAAGTAGAGGCCATGATGACTTGAGTTTACCAGGGAAGCAGAGCTGGGGCAGAGCGATCAGGTCGATGTTTTGGGGGACACTCAGGTCATCGGCCGCTGATTGGCTGGCTCTGGTGGAGTCGGTAAGATTTGAAACAGGGCGGTCCCTCTTTTTCTTAAAGGAGCGTCGACGCTGGACTCTGCTGAAGGCTGCAGCCAGCTCTGGATCGGCACCAGATATTGGGCTTGAGTCTGAGTCGCGAAAGACAAATGGAGGAGCGTGAACCTGCAGCACCTCTGCCTCGAGCAGCGCCTCGGAGTCCTTGTCCTACTCACAGAAACAGCTCTTTTAAGTTGAACACGTCAGGCCCCCCAAAAACTCAATAGTTCTTAAGAATGTGTAACTTTTAAACTTCTTAAAAACAAATGTTTTATGATCATGACGGATTATCCTCACAGCAGCAATTTCAACTTTAAACAAATACAAAAAAACATTTAAAAAGCAAATAAATGATTGAGATTAATCACAATTCTGACAATTATTTGTTACATTTTTACTTAATCAGCATAAAGATAAAAAAAACCTTCAAATATTTATACATTTCATCAGTTGTCTAAGTCATGTAGTTGGCACCAAAAAATCCCAAATGCAAAAATGTATGTTTCTCCTTAAAGTCTGCCACAAGCGTCATAAAGGCCAAGTGTGGGCCGCTGCATTGTGACATTTTTCAAAATTTGACCAACTTTTATTTTTATCTTCACCTTGATTTTTAATTGTTTTTTAAAAAATAACTGAATATCTTTTAAATTAATAAAATTAAAAAAAAAAATATAAATATATATATAAACTATACAATAAATATTTGCGGACTTAAATAAATATTAAGAACTTAAAAAGATTTTTGAACTAAACAAATGTATAATATTAGATTAACGAAAATCAATTTTTTTTATAATAAAAACTCGTTTCGAAAAAGGAGTTTAAAATGAATTATTTTTAAAAGGATGTCATTTCAGCCAATTTTTGAAGAAAAAATGATAATGAAATATTGAATATTGAAAAAATATTTAACCTAATCTAAATTTTTATTTGATTCGTTAAATGAAATTAATTTAATGAACATTCATCCAGAAACCCAAGAAACTCTCACCCATGGCTTTAGTGTGTGATGATTTTGATGCATTTTAAATCATTTACACAATGTAAAGATATTTTGTAATATTTAAGATCGTTTAAACATCTCATAATCCCTCAGTTCATTTGTTCGAACTAAAAGCCCTCTTACCAGACAGAGCTCCTTTAGCCGTTCATTCGAGAGTCCGAGGACCACACAGGCCTCCAGCAAACCACACGGCACGTTCTCCTGCATCACAAATCCTTCTTGCGAGCCTCCAGCTGTGAGACTCAAGCACACCCTTCAGTGGTCATGACTCCACTCCAGGTTCTCCTCCACCACAGCTGCAGATACAGAGCTCGGTTAAAGGCAGAGCTCGTTCTTTTAATGGATCACTCCCAGCAGCTGGATCTGATTAAACGAAACGAGACTCAATCCTCAAACCAGCCAACACACTGCCCATCTGTTAGCATGATATGAACAATAAGTGCTTATTGTTCAAAGAAACACATTCTGTAAACATTCAAGCTGTAGGCTGGAGTCACACAGACACAGAACCAGCATTCATTCAGCTCTAGCAGAGCTTTCGAACACACCAAACCAGTTCAGAAAACTTGAGAAAAACTTGAGGTTTGTCATTCCTGAGCGTGCACACACATCCTTCTTCCTGATTAATCACACAAAGCACAAAACATCACGAAAGTCTTTGAGGAAGAAATATACGAGTATTTCACCGCTCTACTCAAATAATGTTATCAGTAACACAGCTTCTGAGTGTCCAATATTGACATTTTCTCATTCTCTAATTTACATTTACATTACATGTATGCGTTTGGCAGACACTTTTGTCCAAAGCGACTTACAGCAGGGGAGAGACAATCTGCAATTTGTTACACAGTCAAAGTCTGTCTCAGCTAGGTCTTAATAGAAGCTGTATAAACTGATCAATAAACCATAGCAGGAAGAAAATAAAGGGTAAAAAAGAGGAGGGGAAAAAAGAAAAAGATGAGGACAATTTTTTTTATAGTAGTAGCTCTTAGTGTAGCTACTTTCCTGACAAGATCAGGGGTTTGTCCCACCAGCCAGGGACAGTGAGAGAGGAGGCTCTGCTGAGAGATCTTCTGCCTTTGTGGGACGGAACCACGAGTCACTGTTTCTTCTCTGAGCGCAGGCTTCTGGAGGGCATGTAAGAGTGTATGAGCTTGTGAAGGTAAACAGGGGCTGATTTGGAGATAGATTTGTACGCCAGCATCAGTGATTTGAATTTAACACGAGCTGTGATAGGGAGCCAGCGAAGAGTGATGAAGAGGGGAGTAACATGAGCTCGCTTCGGTTCCTTGAAGATAAGACAAGCTGCAGAGTTCTGGATCATCTGCAGTGGTTTAAGCGTGTTTGCTGGAAGTCCTGCTAAGAGAGCTTTGCAGTAGTCCAGACGTGAGAAGACCACAGCCTGAACCAGGAGTTGACTTGCATGATCAGTTAAAAAGACTTTCCAGTTTCAAGTTTGATTTCATCCAAAAGGTAAAAGCTAACCAATATAAAGTTTCAAACAGTTTCCTAAGTCATGCATGTGTTATGAAAACCTACTTAACTAACATTTAATATAGTACGAGGGAGAGCAAAAAAAATGGTCATCCTTGTTATTTTGGCAGATTTTTATACTACTGTAAGACCTACGAGTTGTTGCCCAGGTCCAGATGACCTGAGAGCTGCCATCGTCGTTGCACTCAATGTCTACATTAGTAGTCCACAGCCCCCATCTTTGTTTGACCCCAGGCTAAGATTTTGTCACACGATTGGTAACATTTCCTAAAAATACCTGTGGTCCCAGATGGCCTCTCCGGCATCAACATAGATGACTTTACATCACGGGTCTCTATGATCAGGAGGCAGGCGGAGGGTCTGGGAGAACTCATGACGCTGCGTAGGAAGAGAAGTCCCCTTCTAAATTGGCACCCCCATCACCTACTCGACAAAAACCTCCTCTGTCCTCCATGGATCATCTCTGTCCCCTCGCACATTTAAAAAGGTAATTGAGACGGCTTTAGTACCGACACAAGGTTTAGTCTGCACAAGGTTGGTGGTCACTCTGAAGACTTTCCAGAAACTCCTGAGACATATGTCTTTTGCAGAAGCAGTTATTGCACACGGGTTACTACATATAAGACCACTCCAGCTTTGGCTCAAGTTCTGGGTCAGTCGCGAGCATGGCGTATAGGGCAACTAATGTTGGTGCCTTCATCTCCATCTATGGACGAACATCCGGTTCCTCCATGCCAGTGTCCCCCTGAGAGGACCTGCCATGGTTACGACTGCCCATTAAAAATTAAGTCTATGACTTGAGGCCAGGGCAGAAGAGGACAAACTTGGTGCCGGACTATTGATGTGCCTGGCAAAGGACCTGGGTGAAGTCATGGTGACCGACTGATGGGGAACGTAATGGTTACTTTCATAACCCCCCTTTCTTGTAAAGGGAATGGAGACTTATGTCCCCAGCCACAACCGTAAGGTCGTGAGTAAGTCTGTTTTCAGGAACATTCCCCTTTGTCACATTTTTTATTTTTTTTGCAAATATCTACAGAATCTTCCCTATAGGATATTCTGTGCAATCATAAAATAAACCCTGTTAGTTCTTGGAACCACCAAATAATGTTCCGGGAACTTTCATTGATGAGTTTTGTTTTATTTTACAGCCAGAAACTCTTGAAATGTTCCTTGCTGATTATTTTTTCTCCAAACATAAAATAATGTTTCTAAAACGTTGCCTGTTGATTTTTTTTTTTGCAACCAAAAACAAACATTTCCGCGACATTCTGGGAACCATAAATTGAGTAAAGGTCTTAGCATTGGTGTTGTGGCCCCAGATCAAAAACTGCATAGGGGCCACTGTGACTGAAACCGCCATGGGTTATAGGCTTTTGTAATGGTAATATGCATCACATAACAATCTTCATACCATCTTGACGAAATCACTTTAATCATTAACTTAAAGTTCTAACGTTTCACTTTACTATCGGTTTTTTTCACTTTCATAGTTCTTCTGGCATTATGCCAGTCATGTGCATGTTTACAACACAAACCAGGATATGAATAATAATCTCCATACAATGTCTTTTAGACACCTCTTAAACATCTAAAAGATATGCATTCTACTCGATCAACTGATTAATTCTGAGAAAACCATCTGAGATCGGGGTCATACCTTAGAGCCGTGTGTTGTCGATCCCTGCTCTCACGTGAAAGTTGTTGAAAGCGTAAGAATAAAGCGCTGTCACAAATATAGGTCAAGCACAGCAATAAAAGTGCTTTATTGTGAACATGACGTGGAGTCTCTCTCTCTCGGCTCTTAGCGCATGAAACTCTTTTCAAGACGTTTGTCCAACTTTGAGCCAACCTAGCTGGTGAGAAGAATAAACAGGCCCGCTATTGGACGGTATTTCCTCATAAATATGAAATACATAAATGTTCCATTGCTTAGTAACCATTCGAACCTTCCAATCAGATCTGTGTAGTTAATATTCATGACGTTAGACTGTCACTTCCTAAATGCTGATTGGCTATGAAAAATAGCGCCCGCCTTTCAACCCTTGACTGTTTATAACAGCCAAACAGACAGAAAGTAGAGCGGATTTATTGCAATAGTTAGAGCTATAGAGTTCTAAATAAAATTTACCAAAAAAAAAAAAAAAAAAAAAAAAAGAGTCGAATACTTTAGGATTATCAGTTAAACTGTCATTCATTTGTAACGAGTCAATTGTAAGAAGTTTGGAGTTATGTTTTTCCATTCTAAAAAGGTAAGCAGAGTTTTTTTTCCTTGGTCTCCTTTATTCTCCAGCCATTTTGTCCTTGAACGAAGCTTTAAATCTATAAATACTATCCAATTTCGAATAAAGAATTGAAGTTCTATTATTTCATCGTCAGTTAATATTGCATTTGTTTTGTTCCCCAGCAGACTCATTTTGGAGACGATCATTTCCTCTTCAAGTCTTTTATGTTTGGCAAGCAACATTGCTGAAGCGTTGACCTATTCTATATTTAAGTAGTTCCCAATTAAAAAAATAAAAATTCTGATTCTTTAATGAATATTAAAACTATTTTAACTGATGAACGGCTCACATGATGGTGATGGCAACATCAACATTTCAGAAAGAAGGGCAGGTATTGAAAGTCCTGAAAACAACAGGAACTGATGAGTTAGCCTCGTTCATTCTTGCTAGAAATGTTTTTGGAAAGTATTCTCAGAATATCTTCCCCCAACTTTAACTCTAGGTTTAATAACTTTAATTCCAACACTACTTTGACAGATAATTGGCATCCTATTTCTTCACTCAACAATGATTATAAAATACTAACCTGGATCTCAGCTAAAAGATTATAAATATTTGAAATTCATCGACGAGACACAATCAGGTTTCATGCCAATAGGTAATAAAATACTTTTGGTCTTAGATTTATTCGATTACTCTGATTTAATTTCTGTTGACAGCCTGATACTCTTTCTAGACTTTTAAAAAGCTTTTGATTCTCTTAACCTTAAATTTATTTTTCAATCACCGAAACGGCTTCTACTCGATTTCTTCTTTCTAGGGGGATTCATCAGTGCTGTCCTCTTTCTCCTTATTTGTTTCTTATTGCTGCACAACTTCTTTATTCTCTTCTTATTCTCTTCAGCTAAAAATCTACAGGGTATAACCACTGATCATGGACATGTATTTATTAATCAGCTAGCCGACAATAGTAACTTATTTCTACCTGAATCTTTTTTCTAAACCACTGGTTTAATATTTTACGTTTGCAAAAAGGTGAGTTGATGGCTATCAAAAACAGCTCCTCTTCTTCACTTTACAAAATCCCTGCAAAATCAGAAGTAACGTATCTTGGTATATCGATTAGTAAGGATGAAAAAAAATCAGGAGTACTTCAAACTTTGACCCAGTATTTCAAAAAGCTCAAAAGAAATGTAACTCTTGGCTGCAGAGAGACTTATCACTTAAAGGACGTACATTAATTTCTAAAGCTGAAGGTATCTCTAGAGTCATCTACCCTGCTCTCGCCTTTTCTGCGGATAAATCAACCTGTGCAGAGATCGACAGAATGCTATTTGACTTCCTATGGAAGAATAAGCAACACTATATGGCTGGCTTGAATCTTTTTTTATTTTTCCTCTCTAAACAACACATTAAAAATGAATTGGGTGAAACAATTTCTTTCAAATCGAGATTCTTTCTGGAACATTATCCCTAAAGCTACATTTTCTAAGGTAAGAGATATGTCCTTTCTTTTGTTATGAAATTACAACAACTCTAAACTCCCCCTCAAACTTTGTAACTTTCATAAATAAATCTAATTTACGGCATTTTAGTTTCATTTGGAATAATGGTGATATCTGTTACAAAAAGAAATCTCTTTTTACTTGGGAACTTGGGTTCGTAATACAATTATCCTGGTTTAACAACTATTAAACCCAAACAGATATCTAGACTCTTACACAGAATTTCAAAATAAATATCACGTTCCTGTTACATGTCTTGAATTTTCTATTGTAATGGATGCCATTCCTAGAGGGCCGTTATACAGACGGTTATTGTCACTGTATATCTTTTATGTATTATCCTTTTGATACAGTCATTGGAAAGATCTGTTTCTTATCTTCTAGTCGTAAAACAAAAAAAGGAGGCAATGAAATCAATTTAAATAATCCCTTGGATTGGAAAAAAGTATGGATTGTACCACCTAAAATTAATAACAAATAAGATTAAAGGTGTCTCGTATAAAATTCTACTCTTATTTGACCTTGTCAAAAATTTTTTTTTTAAAGATGTTTCCTGGTATTGACACTTCCTGCTCTTTTTGTGGATCTCATGATGAATCGCTTCAGCGCCTATTTTGGGACTGTCCTGTAACCTGCTTATTTTTGAATGACTTCGATTATATTTCTTCATGCTTTCTCTTCTATAAACTGTACTTTGTGATATGAAGATGTATTATTTGGTCTTCACAACTTTCCAAAAAAGAAAAGGACAGCTATTACCTTATTAACCTCTTAATCCTCCATGCTAAATTCTATTTGCATAAATGTAAATTCCAAGAATGTAAGCCATTATTTTCAGTTTCCTGTAAACATCTAACCTATTACAACTTAAAAGCCCTAAAACTTAGATTGTGTCATTTTTAATGTTCTTCCGATTCTGTAAATTGTATTTTCTACTTACCCCTGGCATTTCTTCTCCTCTGAATGTTAACTATTACAGAAATAAACTGGGTATTTTTACACTTAAACTTTCAATCTTTGGAAAATAACAAGAGGTGTTTGGTGCATTTTTATACATTATTTATTTCTCATACGCCTCAAATACCACCTCCTCCAAGGGCAAAAACTTTCCAACAAATGCAAGGTTTCACATTTCCGCAAATTTGTTATCATTGACCTATCGACTTGAAACCCTTTAAAATACAAACCGCTCTAATAGCGGACAGTTAAAACTTCTTTATTATTTCAACAGATTAACCAATGCCATAACTTCAACCAATTATGCTTAATCTATATAATCCAATAGTATCTAAGTTTTACTCAATTTCCAAAACAAAAATGTCCAATTTTAACCATACAACACCATCTAGTGAGATCAATAGTGTTTGACATACACCACTAAGTAATATTAATCATACTAACAATACATTTTATTTTGAGATGTCTTTTTGGCACTTCTCTTTGACACCTGCATAAAACAACAAAAAAGGTTCATTTCTGGATCTTAAGTTTGTATATTCTTTATGCTGGGGAGGTGACTAGTACCTGCCTCAGTCAGCGAGGCTCCCAGGGGCCTCACAGAGGAACTCCTATTTACTCTACCTGATCCTCACTAGGACTCTGTGAAGCTGCTTTGAAAGCAACTGCTAAAGAAGCGCTATATAAAAACTTGATCGATTGATTAATTGACAGTTCCTCCTTATGGAGGGTGAGAATGATGGTCTTCTGCATAAGTGTCTTGTCAGAAGTCTTCCTCGAGATTCTGAAGCATACTAAGCCAGACTGAGACAATGCCAAAGCTAAGGAAATATTTCCATTAAATTGTTCACTAGATTGGAAGGAGGGATTTACACTAAATACAGTAAATAATCTTAAAATTGTACCATTTCTCAAAAATCTACCTAAACAAACAATTTGAGTTGTGAGAGCCAAAATATGATTTATAGTTTTATGCTTGAATTTATTTTGCAGTTTTATTTGAGCCAAGTTTAATTATACATTTAACTATGCATCATACTAGAGGCAGAAGGGTGTAGTGAGTTTCTGAATTTGTTTGAGCTTCAGGAGGTTTGACCTATAGAGTTTTGTGACAGTATTACTTTAGTTCTAAGGAAGCAAAATTCAATGCCTGAAAAACCAAAGATGGTTTATACATCTGATGCCTGAGGAAGTCTTTTGCACAATAAGGAAGGTAAATGAGTGAAGCACATCAATCATACCAAACATTTCAGAATCAGACCTCATACATTGCTTTAACTGAGTTTCGCAACTTAAATTACACAAATACTATCAGTAGATAAAAGAATAAAAACATTCCAACATAAATGGAACTTGGTCTCTTTAAAGGTATAAAATACAAAAACAACATACAACTGATCACACATTTACATGCTAAAAAACATAACGCTTTAAGTATCATCAACAGGTGCATGTTATTTTTTTTTTTTTACAAACAACTCAAAAATGATCAACCAAACAAACAATAAAGTCTATAGTAGCAGACACAACAAATCACCTCAGAATCAAACTTTAATTACACAAGCTTAATTAAAATAACACAAACTCAAAATTACATTGAATAAGAAAGCGTTAATGCCCTTTTACAATCTCTCAGATCACAGTTTGAGTGAATCAAAGAAAATGCTGAAAAAATATGAAAAGGGTTTAATAACCATAATTTCTTTTCAATTTTGAGTTTCAAACCTATTTAAAATCCCATATTATTGTTTTTTCTATAAAAATATACTTCTTTGAAACGTCCTCCTGCTTTATATCTTGTCAATCAGGCTGTAATATTCAAACACTAAAAATGTACAAGAATTGAGCTGTTTTCTAAAAAATATAACAACTTGTGATTACAAGGTCTATAGCTAAAATTTACAATTAACTTAGTGACTGAATGAGCTGATTTTCACTCAACACTGAAATGAAATCAAGTGATTTAAACAACTTATAATAAGATTGTATGATGAGAAGATTTCAACTCTGAAATGGCTACTTTCAACAAAGAATCCTAAACATGAATTTTAGGAGATCTAAACTTTGGATGATAAACTGTGAACTCGAGATTTCAAATAGAACCTTAGAATTCCACAATTTAATCTGTGAACAACCCAACCGTTTTTGAATAACAAGCAAAATCTAAATGCCGGAAAATGCAATGATCTGAAAAACGAAAAACAAAAAATTCATCTGTTGGAATAAACTCAGGATTAAATCGATTAATTATTCGTCTTCTTAGAATGTGGGACTTATCTTGCAATTCTGATGGTTTAATTATTTGAAAAATATAACTTAATTTACCACAACTCCATAAACGCCTTCAAACTATTTTTTTTTTGACAAAATTGGTATTGAGTCACTTGAAGATGAAGTATTTCTTTCTATCGCTACCATCACATCCTTCCAGCTGGCTGCGACGATAAGGATAACGAAGATGAAGTAGATAAAGTTGCTGATGATGAGGGCGTGGAGCTCATCTCCTCCTCATTAGCTCCGCAGGTGTCCACCAGGCAGATCAGGCAGCTGGTGACGGGGAACGCTCGGACTTTATTGGACACCACCCACTTGTCCGTCTCGGTGTAGTACTCCATGATGTGTCCGAGCCGCCCGACACCCTGGAACCCAGCCAGGACGTAGATGACTGAACCCACAGCTGCACACTTCACAGTCACACCTCGCCACGGCATGGGCGCCGCCGGCTTCCACTCATTTCCTCCAATCTCTAGGTATTCCACAGAGTCCAGGCCACCTGCTGTAAACAAACCCAACTATTATTCCTCCTTCCTGGTGCCTTTTAACTTCCTCATTCAGGCTCTTTTCACTGAGCAGCAGGAGCAGTTAAAGGGCACACGAACGGCCTCTCCCTGCTCACGGACCTAATCAGAACCCCTCCTCATTGCTCTCTGGGTCTAAGAGAGGTTTCAAAGGCTGTCTACATGCGCAATGTATTTAGAGCAAACACAAAGGCAATTTTCCAGCTTGTTGCACTCAAAACACATATATTGAGCCACATTATGATACAAGAACGTTAGCTCAATGTAATGTTCTGTTGTGAAAACTTACACAAAAATGTATATTTAGAACTATGTTCAAATAAATCTCTTTTAGATGGATATTGATGTAATTCCTGGAGAAGTGTGCTTGTTTCAAAAGTAAATATATCCATAGGCTTTTAAACAAGCTTACAAACCAACAAGCTCAACCAATCAGAAGCAAGAGTTACCAGACATCTGGCTTCTGATTGATCTTCTGGCAGATGATGCGCAGATGAGCAGATCTCAATCCATTAACAGGACAACTACGCAGTGTAGATGCAAGAAGATCTTGGGAGAAGGGCGGCCCTACCAAGAGTGCAGAAAAATTAACACAGGATGTTCACCTTCTAAAACCTTGCTGCATATTCATGGTAATTCCAACCAATCAGGAGCTCCCTAGATTAGTCACAAAAGTGGAAACTCATTTATGACTAAACCCACCAAATATATTTCACAAGAGGGGTACTTTATCTAAATCGAGAGCTTTCCTACTGTATAATCGAGCCGCGCTAGCTTTTAGATTTAAACATAAGAAAACATAGGACAAGCGAGGAAGCGCAGCTTACTGTGCGTGTTCTGACCGCCGACGGCATATATCCTAGAGTTCACCACGACCAATCCGTGGTTCTTCCGAGCCTCGCGCATGCCACAGAGAACAATCCACCTGTCATCAGAACACACAGCCTGTAGGACTCATGCTCTATAAAATAAATAGATTTCAGCTGAAATAGAAGATCAGTTAAAGCGGTTCATACTGGTTGGTAGCAGGGTCGTACACTTCGCAGTCGTTCAGCACCCTCCCGGAGACGTTGTTCCCGAGGCTTCCTCCGCAGACGTAGATGTGCCCGTTGGCCTCCACAGACCCGTGGCTGCAGCGTGGTATCAGCATGTTGGGTTTGGTCTGCCACGTCTCCATCCGCGTGTCGTAGCACTCAAAGAGGCTCAACGCTGAGCAACCTGGTACATGCGAAACAAAAACACTTCCATAACACATCCATCTGAGTCCAGCTATTTTCCGAATTTCAGAAGTCTACTCTCCCAGAATGCACAGATAAACATTTAAACAAATACCCTCTTGCAATCTCGTGGCTTTGTTGAGGTAAATATCTGATGAGATCCAACTTTATTAGTACTTCAGCTGGATATATAGTTGTGCGTCAGGTTTGCTCGTTGCGTAGGTTATACGTGTACCCATGCGTCATCAACAGCATATCTACCTAGGCACATGGCCTTACATTACTCTGTAATAACACTTCCTAAACCGCTAGTTTTTTTAGGGTTCCACTTTGTGGACTTCCGCTCTTCAGTCATGTTTTGTTTCTGGGGGTGGTAACAATGGCAACTAAAACCGATAATTTTATTGCAGTTGGAGCTTATTAACATGGAACAACAGTTGTTTTTACTACAAACAGTTAAAAGAAGAGAAAGGACAAAAAAGACAAATATTACATGATACTGGTGGAAGCAGAGATAGACGTGCTGGTTGACCACACTGGTTGACTTCATTAAATCTTTCTGAAAACAATTTCAGAAAGAAAAGGTCTCCTCCAGCGACTCATAACTGTGATAAAATGTGTTTAAGCAGTAAAATGCAACATAAAAATCTAAAAAAATAAAATAAAATACATTCTTATGTTGGAATGTAAAAAATCTGAATTGAGTCATAATCTGTGAAAAAAAAGTCAAAATATCTGATACAGATCACATAATGGCCTGAAAATAACTCATTTGTGTCACTGGGCTGCTGTCTGAGTATAGCTGCAGTCTTTCATACTTTATTTTGAAGATGAAAAACATTTTTTTTAATCCTTATGTGGGAGGCTCTACAGAAAATGTACTTGACTCGATATATAATAGTTAAGTGAAAAGTTTTACTAAAATTTCACATTGAGTCAGTTTTGTCTTCCCAAATGTGTCTCTGTCTTTAATGTGTTTTATTGGTTTTACAGTAGATTCTGATGCATGAACAAATGTGCGCTGAGTGGAGTGCATTTAACTACTTCCTTCCAGTGGAAGCACTGAAGAACTAAACCCGTTTGAAAGCGAATCAAACAAATTAAAAAAATAAATAAAATAAAAAAATGTTTTTTTACATTGGATAATTTTTTTTGTAACTGGTGTACTTTAATAGTGTCCATAATAGCTTGATTTTATTTTTGATCATGAAAATATTTCAGATAAACATTTCGTTCTAAAGCCTTGTTCTCATCAAAAGCAAATCGCAGTGACTGGGCAACGTGATTCCATTGTTTTCAACATGACACTGGTGACTTCCGGTTACGAGAGTGACGGCTAGCAAAGGTGACTGGCGACTCTGGCGACAAATGACAAAAGTAAAAAAAATTTCAACTTTATGATAATGAGAAGCGCCAATCACTAGCAACAACCAATAGGAGAGAAGCATTGTCTTTGATTCTTAGAGGGAAGACAGCAGATTTGTGACTTATCATATACATCACATTACTAGTCACCCAATCATTACTAAGAGACCTAGCAACGGCTCCGTCATTCACTGGAGACGAGTAGCGATCTAATCGCTTTAGACATGAACGAGGCTTGAAAGTTCTTTGAGCTTTATTTTACAATTTCAGATCGTTTATCTTAAACTGACCGACTTCAGAGCCTCCAGAGGTGTAGATCTTGCCCTTGGAGGCACAAGCGGCCAAGCTGTCCCGAGGGGTCGGTGGTCCCAGTTTGGAGTACCAGCTGTCCTTCACTACGTTATAACAGTCCATGCGCTTGATAGGGAAGAGCTGGGAGCCCCCCAATATATACACTACATTATCCCAGAAGACAGAGGCTGCGTCGCGCCGCTTCTCGAAGGGACAGCGAATGTCTGTCCAGCTGAAGTCCTGCACAAGCACAAGAGAATCCTGTTTCACATACATTCTGTATAAAAAAAGAAATGAACATTACAAATAGCAGTGCTCAACAAAATAACCGAAAAACTAACATCCTAGATCTGAATAAATTAAACATTATTAATAAAATAATCTAGTATATTAACCTATGGAGGTTTGGATTTGTAGTTGCATTTAAAATTAAGTGAAAAAAAAAACCCACTACAGACTGATCGACCTTGATGTCCTTAAAGCAAGTCCAAATGAGGTTTAAGTCAAAACCCATTGGGCTGAATGTGTTGCTGCTTTTCAAAAATGGCATTGTTCAGGACAAAAAGCATTTGATGTTAGCCTCAGCCTCTTTGTTCTGGTCTTTACTGAGGCGAAGTGCCACACTCGACCAATTAAACAGGATCTTTAGTTGAGGTGTGGGTGGGTGCTTATGTTACACAAATGACTTGAGGGTGGTGTTCAAAAAATTCTCCATGAGCTTCCTAGACACAGTAGCGTAGAAGAAGAATGGTTAGAAATTAGGTTAAGAAAAGGTTTGTTTCAGCTGTATTTTTGTATTATTTTAAGAATTCTTACCAAGTCTAGCCTGCTTAAACCTTGATTTGGGTACATTTGAACTACAACACAATTGTAACTGGACGTTTCAGAAATTTCTCTCGTGTTTTAGAACTGTTCCCTCGTCAAAAACATGCTTCGAGTCATATTATTTATTTTTATAAATTGAGTCATATTCTCAGATGAAGCAATCAGATGAAGTGCTAATGCAGCTCATCTCAATGAAGAATGCCCCGGAAGTGCCCCGGCTTGTTTTGGGGAGCACGACTATTTAAAGTACTTCCTTCTTTTTTTTTTAGGTTTTTAAAGGTGCAGTGATAGTCTAGAGGGGTCAAATATTTATTATCAATCATTTAAAAGGGGCATGATAGGGCACCTTTATGCTATTTTGTCACTTGTTCCAAGGGGCACCTTTTTGTAGTGTATATCTTACATTTTTATTTACATCACGAGATTCATTCACAAAATTAATATCTTCAAAAACAATAACATCTCAGTGATCACTTTTACATTAATGAGGTCTTTTTACCGAACAATCACGATGCAGCTTGTTGCCAAGTCACAATTTTGGATCCGTTTTGTGGCTGCTGCTAGCATATTAGTTGTTTATTTAATTGAAGTATTTGGCATGTGAGGGTAACGCAGGGTCGCGTTTATATGATAAAAAAACAAGGATGAGAAAAGAGAACCATGAGGAACATTGTTGTTTAAACTGCTCTGTGTGCTTCAGAAGAAACAACTAAACCTCTCAGTCACAGCCAGATGTGTTCTGAAGCTCTCCTGACTCTTCAGACCAGTGTCAGCAGCAGCAACAGCAACTCAATCCAGAATTGACCATAGAGCTTCAGCTCCTGTACCAAAAGCTACAGAATCCTCCTTCACTTTTAATAAAAAAAATTACCCAAAGTCATATTTTTTTCTATTGTTGTTGTTGCAAACATTCATCACTTTATGCTGTAACATTTTTTGGGTGATACCCATTTGGGTGATGGATGATATTCATGTAATGATTGATGTGTCTCTTGCGATGCTTTTAAATTCAGCATCTTTTCCTTTCAGTAATTCCCATTATTCCTTCTTTGTAAAAGCCCTGAATCTGTGAAGGAGCGTAAATAATTAGTCAGAAAGCACCTTGGGGTTGAAGTAGCGGCAAGACTGTGGCTGTGATCCTCCAAACAGAGCAATGCGGTAGTCGTGCTTCTTCCGGCGTGGTCTATTGCTCTCGCCCAGCTCCTCACGGTCCTCTGGAGAGAGCAGGTGATAGCGCATCCCACCTGAACTCAGACATATCATAACATTAGGAATGTTCTCATGTCATATTATTAAATTAGTCACTACCACAGTAGGCAAGGAAGCAATCGATTAGCATCACACCGGAAACATTGCTTAGGCTATCAATGTACTGGAAGTATAAGTACGCAACACCTGCAGTTCGTCAGAAGCATTGCCAAAACCAATAATATCCAACCCCTATTTCAATAGCTTTAGTGGATTGGTGTTTTTTATTTATCTTAAAAACAGAGCTCACATGGAGAACTGAAAAACACATGGAATGTTCCTGAACCGATGCCGAGAAACATCTCAACTGAATCTCTTTTACAGTAGGTGAAATATCGTGTCCAGCATTGCTGTTTTCTCTCATTTCCCTCAATTTTCCTGTGACTACAGTATAAAGATCCTGATTAGTTGGAGTAGCCATGAATATCCAGCAAAGTTCAAATATTTGAACCTCCAGCTTCATTGACAAACTTCTATGTTCTCCACAGAGATTCAAAACCATGTCTTTAAATTGCAAACCTTCACCTCTGTCCTGGTGTGACCATGCAGTAATAACGCACACACACAATTCTTTTTCTACCCTCTTTCCTTCCATCTTGCTCTGTTTTACAATAGTGGATTAGTTCCTGTTCCAATGTAGAATTTTCTTTTTCTTTACTGACTTCAATAAATAGAATATAAATATAAATAATTGTCAGTTCCTGAAGGAGTTGTTCAGACCTGATTGGGGATGATCCAGGATTAAAACCTAAATCTTTAGACCTCTTCTTTAGGAACGTCAAAGTTCATATGGCTTTCCATTGCATTTCATCCGCTTCTCATCTGTTCTATCATGTTCAGAATTTTCCTATCTGCTTTTGTCATACCTCTTCTTGTCATTTCATAGTTTCTATTGGGGGGGTAAGGGGATTGTTTTATTTCTGTCTTCAAAGCCCATTTTCCTTTTAATCTTAATATAGCTTTAAAAATAAATCAAGGAATTAGATTTTCTCCACTGTAAACAGAGGTAAGCTTTAAAATCAAAAGTCTGTGTGAAAATGTTGACGTAACTGTGCGAACAGTTAGACCATTGAATTCTGTCATGTGACTCACTGATCACCATTTTGAGGCACTCTGGGTTGTCCTGGATCAGGGCTTCTCCCTGAACCGTTTTACTCAGGAAGTTTTTAGAGATGAGCGGGAATCGAACCTTCCCCAGGATATCGACTATATTGGTACACACTTCAGTTTTGGCCACTCACATGCTGTTAAAATAAAGCTATGCAACATTGATTTTTATGTGTGAGAAACTCTTGTCAATCTCCCGACAGAAGAAAAACAGCAACAACAAGAAGAAAAGAAGAGAAGAAGCTCGTCTTCGATTTCTCACAATTCCTTTTGTTCATACACGTTCTTCTTTTGTGTTAAAAAGAAATTGTCAGATGCAACCAAAATCTAAAGGGGTTTTTATAGCATCAATCAAAAAATATTTATCGATGATGAAATTTGTCGTCAACGAATGCTGTTATCGATTAGTTGGCCTAATCACGTGATGTCACGGAGTTGCGTGACACCAAGATGCACAGATCAAACAGATACACAGCCGTCGGCGCAATGGAGGAAGCCAGGTCTTCAGGAAAAAGCGTGCACCCAAAATCTTCCAAAGTGTGGAATCATTTCTCATTAAACACTCCTTAGAAGACGGTGAACTGCAGGCTATGACTTTCAGCAGTGAACTAGAAAGCTGTAATTTTTACTTCAGTAAAGTTGTACACTGATCCACAGATTCTCTTGTCCCAGCTCAATATCTCGAGGTATAAGCGCTGATAATAAACATATGAGAGCTCTTGGTGATCTGTGTTTGGGCAGAAATAATCCTCCTTCAGAAATCACAGAAATGAGTTTTTGGGGTCGGCTCTTTGCAGACACTCCCGCGGCCAGCTCCTCTCAGCTGCTCGTACATTGACAGCAATACGTTTCTGAGATCTCTAAAAAGGATCTCAAACAGATTTGTAGCTCGTTGACTATGTTACATAACCGGAAGAACTGCGTTGTTCTAGACAGATCGCAGAGGTAGTTCTGCAAGAAGCTGATTCACTTTAGTTCACTTGCAACTCGCTAGCATTACTCTGCGCAATCACCTCATGAAAAATAGTCATTAATTAAATGTTGCTACTTTAATTAGCTTAAATTAAACAGAGCGAATAACAATAGAATATTACATTTAGTAAATGTTGTGGTTTTCAGTGAATGCAAGTAACAGTTCATTTGTAAACAAATTCAAATTATATTTTCCTTACATTTTAATCAAGACAGTTAGCTTTTTTTCATTTCTAGAGTTTTTATTTATAGTCCACAACAAAGTAAACTTGTTAACTACCAAATCTGTTTTCAAAATTAATTGCAAGTGTTTTGCTCTTTGTTCATTTATTCATGTATTTATTTATATTTTGAGAAGTTTTACAGTTCAAGAACAAACTTTGCTTTTCATTTAAGCCTTAAAATGAAATATCATTCAACTCTATTTGTGTTTTTTTTGCATTTTTTTAAGTTAACTTCTATACATAAACATACCCTGATTTGTGGTTTTATATATTTATAAGAAAACCATAAAAATCTGATTGATTGAAAAAAATCGTCCAACTAATTGATTATCAAAATAATCGTTAGTTGCAGCCCTAATTAAAAAAAATTTCATTTTAAAAATATGATTTCAAATCATGCACCTCCCTCAATGGTTGACCCCTTAGCCTATATCGCCAAATGGCCAGGATCAGCCCCGCCTTGTGGACAGCATTCTCAGAAGACTTAAAGCTGTTATAGCTGCAAAGGCATATATCTTAAGTTCATATGTGAGTCTAACCAGGTGAGCTAATACTTCTGTTTGTGCATCTAAAAAAAACTAAAGTTTAGTTTGGAGTTTCTAACCTGTTCAACATCAAGGTGCAGGAACTCATCCATCTTGTAGACGTCAGTGAAGTTTTATTGTACAAATAATTTATGAGGAATAAATTATTTGAAGTCTGCTCACTAGGTCTTTGTTTTACCAATAACAAAAACAAAAAATAAATAAATACACAGATACACAGTTACACAGAAATTACCACCTATCAAACACTTTGTCTGTAGGATTCTAGCATGCACTGGCAGAGTGATCCGTGTCATTATAATGGCATCGAGGATTTTGGTTGGTAACAAAAGAGTACATTTACCTATCTGGCAATACTTTGGCTCTAGACCAAATGAAAAGAACAGCCACGAGACAAGTCTGAAGTGGTGTGGGGAGTAGAGCAGAATGAAAGCAAATATCAATAACGCCACCGTGAGTATGATGCCCAAAGCAGCCTTGCTTGACCAAAGATACAGAGATACTCGCATGAAACCACCTGAGCTTAGCGCCACAAAAACTCATGTTAAACTTGTAGCTGAAATGGAGAGTCTGTCACCATTTTGTTCCAAGCTCATTCATCGTTTGGAGTTTACTGTAATATGTATAGTTATTGCTAACAACTTCATTATTTTGTAATTATTTCCTCATAATAATAAAATGAAGTAAAGATGCGGAAATTGAAAACATGCATTTTATTTGGCTATAGTTTGATTGTTTGTTGCGAGCAGACGTGGGGGGCGGTGGAGTTGGAGGGTGTATCTGCCGTTGGCGATGGATGATGGCATTTCTAAAATGTTTTTCAGACAATTTCCTCTGAATCCTCTTTTCTGTCTTCAAAGCCCATTTTCCTTTTAATCTTAATATAGCTTTAAAAATAAATCAAGGAATTAGATTTTCTCCACTGTAAACAGAGGTAAGCTTTGAAATCAAAAGTCTGTGTGAAAATGTTGACGTAACTGTGCGAACAGTTAGACCATTGAATTCTGTCATGTGACTCACTGATCACCATTTTGAGGCACTCTGGGTTGTCCTGGATCAGGGCTTCTCCCTGAACCGTTTTACTCAGGAAGTTTTTAGAGATGAGCGGGAATCGAACCTTCCCCAGGATATCGACTATAAACCTCTTCCGATTGGAAACGTCGTACTTCAGCCAGTTCACTGCTGCATCATAAATCTGCACAAAAACAATTGTTGCACAATGAGACACTTCTTTCCAGATCAGAGAATAGTGATAAGAGAATATAGAGAAATGCTGTCTGGGTCCTTACATCATCAGACAGTCTTGAATGATGAAGAAACATCTTCAAAACAACTTTACAAGTACATATTTACAGTATTTCACCTCTTTAGCCCATTTTCTGTTCTCACAAGTAAAGTGTTCTCATCAACATGGCCTGTGTGAAATTAAATTAATTAAAGGCTGCAGCTAAAAGTTAAAGATATATGTGTCGATGCTCACCTGATCTTCTGCTCTGACCATCAGTGTGTCCTGCTGGAGCAGATGAGTTGCCTAGACACCATCAATAATATTAGACTCTTTGAAAATTAATGAAGGAATGATTTCACTGTGATGTTTAGTGACACATCTCGAAATATTACTCCTCACAAGTCATTCAAAGCATCAGAAAGCATCACTACTTTCTATTATGAATATACACTTTATTGCCAAAAGTATTCGCTCACCTATCAAAGAAAACAGAATCAGGTGTTCTGATCAATTCAATGGATACAGGTTTATAAAGTCAAGCAGCCAGGCATGCAGACTGTTTGGGAAAGAATGGGCCACTCTCTTTGGAGCTGAGTGAATTCCTGGATGTGCAACAAATCCAGTCCTGGAATTTCCTCACTCCTAAATACTACTCAGTCAACTGCCAACAGTGTTAGAAGTAGGGTTGGGTATCGTTTGGGTTTTTTCCAAAACCAGTGTCACATCGATACTTTTAAAACTTTATCGTGCCAAAACGATGCCTGAACCGATACTTTAAAAAGGCCACAAAATGATGTTAGATGACCCAAGAATACATTTTTAATAACCAAAAAATTAATGCTTAAAATGAACAATATATTCAAAGTTTAAAGTATATATGAATAAATAAGTTAATAGAAAACACAACAAAACAAAATCTATATAATCAACTATAACAATTGAACTACTTCAAAGTTTAGCAGTTCTTTTGCAAAAATCACCATTTGTTAACAAGAATGCAAGATTTCAATTTGCGATTAACATTACATTAATCTACTTATAATTTGTTGAAAGGCTCCTCTTGTCACCATCATAATCAGTGGACTCCTTTTTGTGATCACTATGACTGAGGCTGGGGTCATCCCCACAGATAGCGCTCCCTGTTGTCCACAAGCTGTTGAACAAGTTTACTCCGTGCTCCCTCAAATGTTTCATTACATTTAAAGTGCTTCCTCCTTTACATGCAAATGCTGTGAAACATTAGCAGCACGTTGCGGTGTCAAAATTCTTTTGTGTATTATATTGTCACACTTTTGACCATTTAGTTTTAGGTATTTAGTTTAATGCAAGTTGTTTACTTTAACAAGCAAAGCTAACAGTAGAGCATCTGCTTCCGTGTGCTGTCAGAGCAAGTATAACATTTGATGACCGAAATGAGGCACTGAAATTCATATTCTGTTTCGTAGCTGGAGCATTAACATAGCTGGAGCATCACTTTCAATCAGTCAGTGTAATTATTCTTAACCGTTCACAGTAAGATGAATTTTGATCTAAAGTTTAACATCAAAAGGCAAAACAATGGGTGCCACCCACATTTAACCTGCCAAGTTGTCTTGGTTATTCCTCAGCCAAATACTTGAGGTGGACAAGTAAAAGTTGGCTCTTTTGATTATTGACATCGGGACATAAAAGAGAAGCTGAAGGTGGTGGTGGTGGTGGTGGTGGTGGTGGTACACACTTCAGTTTTGGCCACTCACATGCTGTTAAAATAAAGCTATGCAACATTGATTTTTATGTGTGAGAAACTCTTGTCAATCTCCCGACAGAAGAAAAACAGCAACAACAAGAAGAAGAGAAGTGAAGAAGAGAAGAAGCTCGTCTTCGATTTCTCACAATTCCTTTTGTTCATACACGTTCTTCTTTTGTGTTAAAAAGAAATTGTCAGATGCAACCAAAATCTAAAGGGGTTTTTATAGCATCATAAGGTTGGTATTTTGATTTCATGTTGACATTAATACTAGGGCTACAACAACGAATCGATAAAATCAATATTTATCGATGATGAAATTTGTCGTCAACGAATGCGGTTATCGATTAGTTGGCCTAATCACGTGATGTCACGGAGTTGCGTGACACCAAGATGCACAGATCAAACAGATACACAGCCGTCGGCGCAATGGAGGAAGCCAGGTCTTCAGGAAAAAGCGTGCACCCAAAATCTTACAAAGTGTGGAATCATTTCTCATTAAACACTCCTTAGAAGACGGTGAACTGCAGGCTATGACTTTCAGCAGTGAACTAGAAAGCTGTAATTTTTACTTCAGTAAAGTTGTACACTGATCCACAGATTCTCTTGTCCCAGCTCAATATCTCGAGGTATAAGCGCTGATAATAAACATATGAGAGCTCTTGGTGATCTGTGTTTGGGCAGAAATAATCCTCCTTCAGAAATCACAGAAATGAGTTTTTGGGGTCGGCTCTTTGCAGACACTCCCGCGGCCAGCTCCTCTCAGCTGCTCGTACATTGACAGCAATACGTTTCTGAGATCTCTAAAAAGGATCTCAAACAGATTTGTAGCTCGTTGACTATGTTACATAACCGGAAGAACTGCGTTGTTCTAGACAGATCGCAGAGGTAGTTCTGCAAGAAGCTGATTCACTTTAGTTCACTTGCAACTCGCTAGCATTACTCTGCGCAATCACCTCATGAAAAATAGTCATTAATTAAATGATGCTACTTTAATTAGCTTAAATTAAACAGAGCGAATAACAATAGAATATTACATTTAGTAAATGTTGTGGTTTTCAGTGAATGCAAGTAACAGTTCATTTGTAAACAAATTCAAATTATATTTTCCTTACATTTTAATCAAGACAGTTAGCTTTTTTTCATTTCTAGAGTTTTTATTTATAGTCCACAACAAAGTAAACTTGTTAACTACCAAATCTGTTTTCAAAATTAATTGCAAGTGTTTTGCTCTTTGTTTATTTATTCATGTATTTATTTATATTTTGAGAAGTTTTACAGTTCAAGAACAAACTTTGCTTTTCATTTAAGCCTTAAAATGAAATATCATTCAACTCTATTTGTGTTTTTTTTGCATTTTTTTAAGTTAACTTCTATACATAAACATACCCTGATTTGTGGTTTTATATATTTATAATAAAACCATAAAAATCTGATTGATTGAAAAAAATCGTCCAACTAATTGATTATCAAAATAATCGTTAGTTGCAGCCCTAATTAAAAAAAATTTTCATTTTAAAAATATGATTTCAAATCATGCACCTCCCTCAATGGTTGACCCCTTAGCCTATATCGCCAAATGGCCAGGATCAGCCCCGCCTTGTGGACAGCATTCTCAGAAGACTTAAAGCTGTTATAGCTGCAAAGGCATATATCTTAAGTTCATATGTGAGTCTAACCAGGTGAGCTAATACTTCTGTTTGTGCATCTAAAAAAACTAAAGTTTAGTTTGGAGTTTCTAACCTGTTCAACATCAAGGTGCAGGAACTCATCCATCTTGTAGACGTCAGTGAAGTGCTGATTGATGAAGTCGTCTGCTGCCGTCTTCAGCTCTGGGCAGTTCAGACACTCAGCCAGTGATCTGATGCCTACGAATCACAACAAATCAATCACCCTGTATTGATTATTATAGACAAACAATGGACAAACTAATCACAGAGAAACAATAAAACAACACTGACAGTTTCAGAGCTCAGCTTTGCTTTTAAAAGAAAGTGGGTCAGTCATTTAGACCTCCCTGGAGTGAGTAATACCAGCCCCTTAAAACTGGTTGGCCTGAGTAGCAAAATTGATCAAAAACACAATCCAAACTGTTCCAGCTGTCAATGAGATCCCATCACATGTATTTTATTTCAATACTTCACTGATTTAAAAATAAAAAATATATTTGTATAATTGCATAGACAACAAACATAGATAAAAAAAACAACACTAAAGGGTGTTTTTAATTGATAATGAATGCTTTAATGCTTTTTTGTTTGGCTCTCATTATTCCAAATGATGATTTTTCTTTACATTTTTTACTTCTTCCTTAAGAACTTATTTCTCCTTAACAAATAAAAATTATTCCTTAGAAGTCCGACTATAATTGCAGAAACTGACCATTTGTACACTTCAAAGATTTTACCTTAATTTTGCCATTTTGTTTATAATTTCTAGCAAGAGGAATACAAATACTAAATATACAATGCTAAGGCCCACAAAGACATAAAAAATAGATTTGTTTTACAAATAAACTACATGTAAAGCATGTTCTACAAGTAAGTTGTTAAACTCACAAAGGACTTATTTCTTAAATTAAAACAAGTCGGAGATAGACAGGCCACTCTGTGGTCTAATGATAATACAAAGGTGCTAAAAAGACAAACCAGAAACTATGAGCATAAATGGAAAAAAACTCAATTGGAAGTATTCAAAATGGCCTGGAAAAAGACAATGTCTAATAATATGCTAGCATTAAAAACTGCAAGAATTACCTTCTATCACAAATTAATAGAAACACATCAAAATAACTCACGCCTTCTAGTAACAGTCAAAACATTGACAGATTCAAATGCAGCTATAAGATTTAGCAGCAATGATTTTATGAATTATTTCTCAAATAAAATTACATATATTAGATGCAAAATCACTAAAACTCATATTCAGTCTAAGCAGCTTAACTCAAATTCAATACTTTTGCCTCACTCACTACAAAATTTTTCAATAATTGACCTAAAAGAACAGCATCTAAATCAACGACATGCTCTCGATCCTGTACCAACAAAATTACTGAAAGAATGCTACAAATAGCTACAGGTAGTTCAGAACGCAGCAGCTAGAGTTCTCATAACAAAAAAAAATATGATCACATCGTTTCTATGCTCTCTTCATTGGCTTCCTGTACAATATCGCATTGACTATAAGGTACTGCGATATATTCCATCTCGCTCTCTTCGATCCCAAGAAGCAGGACTATTGATTATTCCGAAGATTACTAAATCCACCAGTGGGGGAAGAGCATTCTCATATAGAGCCCCAAAGCACTGGAAAAAAACTCAGCTACACTCACAGAGTTCACAACTAAATTAAAAACATATCTGTTTAATCTTGCATTCGAATAAGTGGCTCCTGGTATTTGTATATAAACATACAAACTGTTGAAAAAAACAATATGGTTAAGTGTGCCTATCTAACCTCTCCCCTTAATTTATCACTCATAAATGTAACTGCTGTCTGTTACATTTTCCTACATTTTCCATTGTTTTTCGTTTGATAGTTCCTGTTTTGTTTTTCTTAGTTTTTTTGTTGTTGTTTTTTTAGGTGCTGTCTGGCGAACTGTTTGTCGATGAATCTTAAGTTTGTATATTCTTTATGCTGGAGAAGTGACTAGTACCTGCCTCAGTCAGTGAGGCTCCCAGGAACCTCACATAGGGAACTCCTTAATACCCTACCTGATCCTCACTAGGACTCAAAGTGAAGCTGCTTTGAAGGCAACTGCTAAAAAAGCGCTATATAAAAACTTGATTGATTATTTCTGGATCTCTTTAGCATTTGTAAATCTCTTATATTTTACACGTATTTCTTGATCATAGAATTATATATTTATCCACTAGATGTGATAATGGACTTGAGTAACACAAGGATCCACTTTCTGTCCAGGAATTTTGCTATTCTTAAAATATACTTTACCTCAGTTTCACATTTTTACTGCTGTGCTGACAATACTCAGCTCTACATCTCTCCAAGGGGTAGATGGGAGAAATTCCTTATGCTGAATTTATATATACTTATTACTTAGAAGAACATGATCAGCTTTGATTTAACTACAGAGCTTGACGGACATGTACTCTTCTTTCCCCCCTCTAAATCCCACTACTGATCTTAGACAAAGGTGTAAAATCAAAAGCACTCGTACCGAGACAGTTGGTGGCATCGACTTGTTCCTTGAGGAAGTCCACGCACATCTTCTTGACTGGCTCAATCTGGTACTGATTCGCCGCACTCAGCAGCGACTGAACATTGTTACTGTTCACAGAGATCCTAAAATCACACCACATGAGAAACTCATTTAGTGAAATATTAAAACCAACCCGAATACATCAATACATCAACATTCTCAAGAATCCTTTAACGAAATAACCGTCATCTGTTTCTAAAGTACGGATATTTATATCCAAAATAGAGATATAGAGAGCAGGGGTGCAAGAAGGGGTGTCGCGTGAAAGGGCAAATAAATATATAGTCGTACCTCAAGATACGAATGCTTCACAATATGGAAAATCCAAGATACGAAAGGCCATACATGTATATTTTGTTTCATGGGATGAAAAAGAAAAGGCAACATATGAAAAACAAGTACAAGAAATACATATGTGTACATATTCAACAATTGAAATTCTTGCAAAAATTCTGGGCATCATGTGACTGTATTCAACACACCACCAAATGTTCTGCTCTCCTATTGGTCAGATCATACCCATGATGCCTTCCCAGAAGAGCTCTTCACTCTTAATGCATGCTTTCGGTTTCGTATTGGTGTCATGTTTGTGAATGTTTTTGTGTTGCTTTTTTGGTAAAGTGTATTGTTACAGTTTTTGATTAATGTTTTATTTTCTTTACAAAATTTTATTCGGCCCAAAGGGCTACCAGGGATTTAAAAATTTTGCAAGCCCTGCTTTGGAAAAACCACCCATCGGAAAAGCGTTGTGCATTGGGTGCATTGTGATGTGGGCATCTAGGCAGGAACCTAGGTGGCCCAAACTGGGTACATGGAATCTGGTTTTATATGGTAACCAAACTCTCAACACATTCAAATGCTGGGTTTATGAGCAAGATGATGTTTTAATAAGCTGAAAGCTAAGCATGACTCAGAATTTTTGCCATCGCTAAACATCCCTTTTATTTTTCTTTTGAGAGGTTTTCTCAAACTCTGGCAAGCCTAAGCAACAACAAAAATACATATCAGGTGAGCTTTAAGTGGGTGTCAGAAAAATAACGCACTGCAGAAATGTTGAGTTGGTAGATTGTCCGGCTCACTGGAAAGATGGAGCTTGACCCAAGTTTCAATCTTGGGCTTTCCAATCTCTCACCTCTGTCCCCTCCCTATCTCCGACATGTCAGGAAAGACATAAAATGGCTCTTAAAAAAGCTCTAAAAATTGTTCTGGGAGGTTGTTAGAGAGGTTAGTGTACCGATTTGTACCAACATACAAGAATACAAAACAGTTTTTAGGCTCCCTCTCTTTCTCACCGTGCAGTGTAGATGAACTCCACCAGCAGCTCGATGACCTCCGGTTCTGCTTCTCCCAGTTCTACCTCGTGATTCGCGGCCTCAATCATACTCGCTGCAAACAAACACATCAACGGTTATTTTTGTCTGTGCGTCAAAGAGCACAGAAAAATTCCTGTGGCTGTCTCACATATGGTGAACATTGTGATATTTAACTGTGAAGATTAACGGTTTATAGTCAGAATGTTGGGGTTGAAACGCACATGTATTTACTCACTTGTAAACATGAGGTTGAAGAAGTGGCTCGCTCCTGCCAAAACCACTCTGTGAGCCAGGATGTGTTTTCCGTCCACGACAAGCGCCACGTCACAGAGGATGCCCTGTAACACACATGTCAAAGGTCAAGCCTAGTTAAGTTTCACGTGGGTGAGATTTAAACTCGATTCTAACAGCAGTAAGTTAAGTAAATATAGTAGTAGCATTCTTATTCTTTTGTTTATGTGTAGGTAAGTAGTTGTGGTCCGAGAGTTTTATTTCTTTTCAGCACTATTCTTGCACTAATTTCCCTTTAACATATTTGAAAGTATAGATAGGTTGCTGTTTTTACATACTTCAATAATGATTCATAGAAATCAGTTCAGGGTGCTGAACTAGTTCTGATGTCCACTACAAGAGCCCCTCTCAAGTTGGGGTCAGACCATCCTCACTTAGTACAGCTCTTGCTTATTAAGAGTACGTTTTTAACAGATACCTTTGGCTAAAAGCAACGTTCATGAGTGTTATTTAAAATGACAATGCTCATAAAATATATGCAAGAATATGTATTGATCCCATATTAAACAAACATAAAAAGTGTGTAGCTGAATATTACATATAACACTATAAATATAGCAATAATGCATTTCTAAACACCACCAAGTACACTTTATTTAGTTTAATATTTGATATGCTCCCTGTGATCGCGTGGGTTTTCTCCGGGTGCTCCGGTTTCCCCACAAGTCCAAAGACATGCGGAATAAGTGAATTGAATAAGAACGATTGCCCATAGTGTTAACGTGTGAATGTGTGTGTGAATGTTTCCCAGCGATGGGTTGCGGCAGGGAAGGGCATCCGCTGCGTAAAACATATGCCAGAGAGTTGGCGGTTCATTCCGCTGTGGCGACCCCGAAAGGGAATAAAGCCGACATGAAGATGAATGAATGAATATTTGATATGCAGATACCACCCATGCGCATAATAATGCAACTATAATTCATAAAGTTATTCATAATGTTTCATAAATCTAGACAATTAAATTAACACATTGATATGCGCACTCGCAAACAAACGAAAAGAAACCATTAGGTGAAATTAAATTGTGTTTAATTTCGTGAGACGTATGAAGATTTTTAACTTGCCTGCTTCCTAAAGTTGTTCATCACTCCCATGATGTTGGACAGAAGCCTGTACTCCTCTTTGGACGCGATTTTCTCCTCGCTTTTCTTTTTGCCTCCTAAAGTCTTCTCGCACGATGTGGAGGCCATTATATAAAATGTAGTTGTGCACGCGATTAAAAGCTTTTTTATTAACAGTTTGAGTAAAAAAAAGGGACTGCGAAAAAAACAAACGCTCTCACAAGCGGAAGAGCTTCCTGTCAACTTGATAAAATAAAAGTCCTCAGCGCAATACACTAAATCTTACTACTTTTAGTGTTTTAAACACCGTTTTGTTGTGTTAAACGTTATTTGATTCAAAAATTCTGAAACTACAGAAAAACTGCCATTGTTTTACATTCACGTAAAACGATTTATTTTAAGCAACGGAACGTTTTTTTTTCCATATTCCAGTCCAAGAGTGGACACTTGATCTGGTCTTAATCCTCCAGGAGAGAGGAATTAGAGCAAGAGTGGAAAACATTATAAAGATGATGCCAGGGCCAACACGATATGCAACATCTCATGTGGATGACATCAAGTCCAGCTTCTAACTCTTTGTGCCAGAGTTCATTGTGGGAATTATACTAGAGATGACAAACCTAGAGGAGTAGCATGTGTTTGGGGACACTTGGAGAGAAATGGACCTGTTACAACTGGCTGCCATCAGGAATATTTTGGACATATGGATGGATTGGCTGCCACAATCTAGCCCATGAGGTGGTAGTTGATGAGCGCCTGGTCCCTTTCAGAGATTGCTGTTCCTTCAAGGTGTGCATTCAAAGCAAAACAGGGAAATATGGAATAAAGATCAGTGCAGCATGTGATGCCAGGACATGTGGAAACCCAGTACTGGAAGGGCCAAAAAACCAGGTCATGCGTGTTGTGCTGGACATGACATCCGGTCTCCAGGGGCAGAGTATCACATGTGACAACTCTTCACATTATATGCTCTTGGTCAAGAGCTGCTGAAAAGCAAGCTAACCATGGAAGGGACAGTGATGAAGAACAAGCCTGAACTCCTCCCCCGGACCGATATCGACCAGACGAAGACAGGCTCTCTAACCAAAATTTGTTTTCACTGACACACTTTTGTTGACTTTGGTCTTTGGTTTTCTGTCTATTTTTTACATTACATGTTCATTTTGTAATACATTGTCAGTGCTTGTTTGTATTTTCACTGCAGTTACTTTATAACTAAATCTATAAATTAATTTAAACACTACATTGAGACATTTGTAAAGCTGGGTTCTCCTGGGTCTGGGGTGTTGATTTTAGCATTCACATAATAAAAAAATGGGGTGCCTTCTCCTAACCCCTTATCTCCAGCATTAAGCCACATCTTTCTCCTGATTCACATTCCTAATTAAGTCACACCCCTCTGGGAGGAGATTGGTCTGAAAAAGCTTTCAAAGGCAAATAGCAGACACAAAACCTGTCCCTTTTCGTCTCTGAAATCGGCCCATGAAGGAAGAGCTCTAGAGCTCCCTTATCATGTAGTAAACTTGAAGTTAAAATGTAATGCCTTTTTTAGAACGATCACTTCCAAATTAAGTGAAGACAATAAATCCTTACTCTTGGTTCATATTTCATAAGCAGTATAATCTATTGCATTGTTTATACACATCAATGATAATAAATGTTTGAAGCTTTTTCAGTTATTCTTGTTTTACTGAAACAATTTTAACGGTTAATAAGACTATTAACATCAGGTGTGAGTAAAATGCTTTTTGAGTGACTTAAAACTTAATATTATCATTATTAATTAACATGCTAATTTATTTGGCTGTGACCAAGAATAATGTTAAAGATAAAGCCTTTTTAAATCAATTATGGAGTCAGATATACAAACTTATGTGAATTATTAAAAATCTTTTAGCACTGTTTCACGACAGAACACATGACCCTTCTGTCCCGACTGGCATTCGTTTTTGGGCCAAGCACCGGGACCCCTACACATTGTTCACAGCTAAAGAATGTTGAATACAAATCTGGTGGTAATTTTTTCTGTGCTAATTTAAGAGCAATTAAAACAGACCGGTCAATTTTGACCGAGAACACTAAAGTAATGGGTTGGATGTGAACGTGACAGGAACAACATGCTCTCTAGATCATGTACCAACAAAATTACTGAAAGAATTGCTACAAATAGCTCAAGAATTTCTAAATATTATAAACTCATCTCTATCGCTCGGTTACGTTCCTAAACAGCTAAAACATGCAGTAATTAAACCACTAATCAAGAAAACGCACCTGGATCCTACTGAGTTATCCAACTATGGGACAATCTCTAACCTTCCGTTTTTGTCAAAAATACTAGAGAAAGTTGTTATAGCACAGCTCAGCTCCTTCTTACAAAAGAGCAACTGTTATGAAGATCTTCAATCTGGAATTAGAGCGCATCGCAGCACAGAGACTGCGCTGGTTAAAATTTCAAACGATTTATTACTTGATTGGGATCAAGGGAATATCTCTCTTCTAGTTCTGCTAGATCTCAGTGCAGCCTTCGATACGATAGATCACAGGGTTCTCCACGAGAGACTAGAAAACGATGCAGGCATCCAGGGCCAGGCTCTAAGATGGTTTAACTCTTACCTCTCTGACCGGAGTCAGTTTGTTCATGTAAATGGAGACTCATCGGACACAATAGCAGTAGAGTATGGAGTTCCTCAAGGATCCGTTTTGGGACCCATCCTATTCTCAATCTACATGCTGCCTCTTGGCAAATTATTGGAAGACATGGGGTTAGTTTCCAATGCTATGCAGACGACACCCAGCTCTATAGCTCAGCAAAACCTAACGACCCTTTAAAGCTAAATAAGATCTCAGAATGTGTCGCTGATATCAATGATAGGATGAATGAAAATTTCCTTATGCTAAATCCCGATAAAACAGAAATATTAGTTGTTGGCTCTAAAAAGCAATTACAGAATCTCTCAGTTTTACATATGGAACTGGGGACACACTGTTAATTTTTCCACTACAGTTAAAAATCTTGGCATTATTATAGATAGTGAACTGACGTTTAAGAACCATATCTCTTATGTTACTAAGACTGCTTTCTTTCACCTCAGGAATATTTCTAAAGTGCGGAACATGCTGTCTATCGTAGATGCAGAAAAATTAGTGCATGCTTTCATGACCTCCAGAATGGATTATTGTCATGCTCTGTTAGCCGGCTGTTCGGCCACCACGCTACAAAAATTACAGTTAGTCCAGAATGCAGCAGCTAGAGTTCTCACAAGAACAAAGAAATATGATCACATTACACCGGTTTTGGGCTCTCTTCATTGGCTTCCTGTACAATATCACATTAACTATAAGATACTGCTCCTTGCCTTTAAGGCGCTGAATGACTTGCCTCTGGCCTACCTGAGCAGTCGTCTATCACGATATTATCCAGCTCATCTCTTTGATCACAAGAAGCAGGACTATTGATTGTACCGAAGGTTAGTAAATCCACAAGAGCCCCTCATATAGCTTCTCATATAGAGCCCCGAAGCTCTGGAATAAACTCCCGGATGTTGTCCGCAGCTCAGCTACGCTCACAGATTTCAAAACTAAATGAAAAACATATATGTTTAATCTAGTATTCAAACAATTATCTCTTGGTATTTGTCTAAACAGATCTGTTGTCTGAGCACTATATACATACAAAAAAAAAGTTTTACATCCATAAGTGCAAAGTGTTAAATGTGAATACTACATTGTTTTTTTTTGTTTGTTTGTTTTTAAAGAAGTTGAATGTGTCAAATATTTATACACTGCCAAATAAAAAAGCTGTGAAACCCTTATCTTTGTTCTCCAAATATAATATTTTTTTGTATAATGCACCTATTCATCTATTCCCACTGTTCTCATTTAACACTGTTTTTTATCACCTGGCGCTCTTTATTTAATATTTTTAAATTTAATTTTGGTCTTCTTTTTACTGTGTATACTTAATTCTTCATTGTCATTGTAAACAAAAACTGTCAAAAAAAGGGATGGCGAAGCACTTCCGGAGTGCGGACTCGCAGAGCATCTTGGGATATGTGAGGCTACAAAGGTACAATGGTTTGGTGCTTTTCCATGACACGGCACAGCACCATTTTTTTTTGGACATATTAAACAGATTACAAAATAGTGTAAACAATAGAAATCAAATGCCAGGGAGAGTGCAGAGCTTATAACATGGTTATACAATGTTAGACTATACAAGTACATAAATATATTAAAACAATTACACTGGGGTATTAAGTTGTTGATAAATACTGATGCATTTGATAACTTTCTTGTTTAATGAATTGGTTATAGACTTCAGGTATAGATTAAACTCAAATTTAAATAACAGAAGAGGGGCTTACTATTGTTGAATTTACATTTGTGATTTCTCAATTTTCCAAACAGGAGAGGTAAATTAATTTAAAAATATTCTTTGTGAAGTGAATTAAACCAAAAACGACATTTCCAAAACAAAGTTGAAAGCAGCACAGAATGTGATTCCTGACAAAGGAGCAAAAGTCTGACCAAAAGTTGTTTAAATAAGTACATTTCCAGAACAGATGCAAAAAGTCTCAGTATGCAGATCACAAAAAGTACATGAGGTATCATCATCTCCTTTAAATCAGTTAGCTAGAAATAGTTGCATGGATAGTATTCAGAAATAAAATTCTAAGAGATTTCTTTAACTTATGATCAACTATTAATGTGGTATAATTAATGTGGTTAATGATCAAATATTTATGTGGTATTTTCCAAATTTTGAACTGGGACAAATCTTTCACATAGTTTTCCCAATAAAATGTAACTTACTCCATATTAGAGACAATCTCCCTTTGAAACAGGGCTCGGATCTGTTTATTATTTTTCTTAGATGAAGTAGAAAAACAAATGCGACCAACAGCAGTGTCTATTGGATCAAAAGACAGTGAAGAGGCAAAGCGCAGTTCTGTACAGTTTTGCACAGTATTTTGAGCTTTTCCATTGTGTCCTGACCGTGGAACCGTTGCGATTTTCATTACCTACTTTGAGCTGGTTCCAAAACCGCACGGTTGCCAACTCCTCAGTAAGAAAAGTCACTATAGGCTGGGCCAAAAGTCGCTCTATGATGTCATCACCTAATTTGCATTGCATGACTTGCGTGACATACATTGACCACCACCCAATGGGTTTTATCAATGCAAACATAAAAGTATCACAGGTACATGTGTTTCATGTAATTAAATGAACACATATGGTGTTATAAAACAAACATGTAATGCTAAATGAAATTAAATAATAATAAAAACATTGAGAACGGAATGAAGTAAATAACATGAACGGTAACTCTGTGATTTTAAACTACTCAAGTTTTTAGATTTTGTAGGTTTTTTTATTAATATCTAATTTTTGTCTCAAAGGTTTGGGCTACTTTGTATTATATGTGATGATGTTGTGTAAGGGAGGAAAACCTTGCACAGGCATAGGCTTTTATTCTTGTGCAAATATGTAAACAAAACATTTTATAGTATTCGTTGTTTTTGTAATAAAGACCCACAATCTCAAAACCATGTGCCGGGAAAACCAGGAAATGTGATTTGTGAGGAAACAATAGAATATGTAATACTTAAAGTAAAACCTTTGAAATGGAAAGTAAAGAACTGATTAAAGAGATTAGGGAAGTAATAACAGAGCCTATAACAATGACCAAAATGCTAAAGGATTCCTTTTATTTCTTAAAAAGACTAAGAACAATTTTGAATATAAATTAAAAATAACAGTAATAATAGTAGTAAAGAATAGGAAAGGTAAATTTTTCCTCCTTCATATATAGTTCATACTATATGGGGTAATGCAGCATTAAGAAGACTTGCAAACTGTCATTAAACTTTTGACTTTTTTCAAATGTATTACTTGTTGCATAATGATCAGTTGTTGTGGTTTCATTTCCATGCATCGAAACATGACGCTAAATGACATGGGATTTTTTTTGTTGACATATTGGTCAAATGGCTTCCTTGGTGGGTCTTGGTCAAAAACAGCTTACCTGAAGGTTTGGAGAGGTAGCTTTAAAGAGCCAATCAAACTAGGAGGGATAACTCTAGCTCAGTATTTTGACAGGGGGCTTGGGGAAGATGCTACCCAACCTGGAATTGAAGTTGTTTTTGAAGATTTTTGATGATTGTAGGAGTCCAGTGATGGAAGTTCTACACAAACTGTGGTGCTGAGGCTTGCTCTGGGTAAGTGACTTAGGTCAATATAAAGTTATCGTCAGAGCTCCAGCGGCGGAGTCTTACTGTATAGAGTCACTGAATCTCCAGTTACTGAGAATTCTCTGAGGAGTTAGGGAGTCCAGATGATTTACTTCTGGAGTTAGACCCAAATGGCATATTTCTGACTTGTGTTCCTAACTCAGGTCCACACTTTGATGATGTCATGAAGCCTATGTAGAAATCCCATCTCTATATTTCCCCAAACCATCATAAATCTTTAAAAGACGCTTCCATTCTGCTCATTGTCCTTATAGGTTTCGAAAAACAGCAAACAGCTTCTCTCACTCTGGGCTCACCTGAAAAGTGCAGCGTGGCATTTGCACTGTGATCTCCAGCATTACAGAATAAATTCGATCACTATAGGCTCCCCGTTTTGATGCAAATCTTCGAAAACCACAAAACCTCTCTTTAATTTCTTTTGTGGGCTGTTTAAGTTTCAGTCCCATACATGTTCAGAACACAGCTCTGTACACTGTAATTTACACCACGATGGGAGTTCTTACTGTTGTTTTTTTCCATGACAGAAATGTTTTTGGTGGAGATGGAGAAGTCCCTAGCGACTATGAAAACGATAAAATCTGTCCGGTTTGCACTCTTCCATTAAAAACACAACCTGAGCTGGTTCATGCAAGCTCTTCTGTTCACCCTAATGGTGCTGCTTTATCATCTTGTTTAGTTACCTTCTAATTCACGCTCTGAATAGCGAGGTTGGTGTCTTATCCTCTAAAATCCAGCTGCCATTACTCGGACACACTTACAATTTTTATTCTATTTAAAACTAATATTTTAGAGGTCAAAATCATTCATCATTCAATATGCATCATTGTCATAACTTTGCCTCGATAAAATGAATAATTAAATTAATTTCTAATGGGGTAACAGTACTGTAAAAAAAAAAATATATATATATATATATATATATATATATATATATATATATATATATGTATGTGTGTGTGTGTATTAGTGATGGACTGTTAACATACAAGTTTATTTTATTTTTTTATTCTTCTTTTTTCCCACAAGTTTACACACAAGTTTATTATCGTGCAATAAAAAAATTATAACTGTTAATCTTTTTCAAAGTCAGGCACTTGGTTTTAGTGAAGTGTCGGTCACGAATGAAATGTTTCCTTTGAGCCGACTCTTTGTTTGAAGCCGACTCTCTCTTCATGACTGATTTGACTCAGAATCATTTGTTTAGCGATTCATTGAAACATTTGAAAAACAAGTGACATTTGGCTTCATTTTAATCAAATAAAAAGCCTATTAGCTGAGTGTATATAATGAAAGACCTCGATTTCGTATCAAGCAGGTATTACATTAATACGGTTCTTGATTAAACACGTATAACAAGTTATTGCTTTGTTTAAAGCTTTAACATACTTAATAATTTTTTAATGATTGATCAACTTTATGTAAAGTTAATTTGAAGAGTCCTCGAGCTCTCATTAACAGATAAAAACACGATTAGCTCCCTTTAGCACCAACAGCCTCAACGACTCGATCCCAAGCTCTGTCCTCTGCTAACAAGTCTTTATAAAGAGTGTTTTGGGATCAAAATTACTTTTTGTTTCAGAATTTTGAGGATGAGGAGAGTCTCGTCCATTCGCAGCTGTTAGTCTGTTTGAAGTAACTTCCGGCACCATCATCATATAGCTACAATTCAGAATTTTTGTCTTTAAAAAACTAAAATCACTTGTTTTTATCAACGTATCAATTAAATATACATTCTTGCTTAACTGTTTAAAATAGCAAGTACTTATTTTGGAAACATATTCTGAATGCCTTTGGCAGAATTCAAAATGAGGCATTTTAATTTAATATATACACACACACACACACACACATTATTGTTACCCTATTATTAATCTAGTACCACATATATACAAATAATTATTGAAAAGTTTGCTGTGCCTTTTACTAATAATAATTACCCAATTAGTACACTGTAATTAGCAGATTATTATCGTGTGATTAAGGAGAAGTATCATGTTATTACTAATAAGTACCCTGTAACTTGAGGGCTGTAATCTAAAATGTTACTATAACTGTTAACATAGTGTGTTTTAGACAACACCCTCATGGAAATTTGAGCAGTTTTTAAGATTGAAATAGACCATTGTAAAAGGTGAATATCCTCAGTATTTGAGTTGAGCTTGTGTATAAAGTGTTCTGTAACAGTGTTCTTTAATGAGGCACAGAGGTCCATCTTTGGCCCTTAACAACAGGATCTCTTAGAGGGAGGTTATTAAAAGCAACCAAAGCTTAATCCAGGGAGCTTTCATTCACTTCAGCTACCGTCAGAAGTCAGCGAGGAATGGCATTTTGGTCCAGTCTGCTCAAACAGATTACCCCTGAATGTGTCTGGACATTTCCCTGTGTGAACAAATACAAATCTTACTTTATGGTTCTGGTTAAAACATATTTTAATATACTAGACAGAGACACATTGAACTCTTGCAACATTGCTAGAAATTGCAATCGATGCTAGAAATGTTAAATGTGTTTTGATGGCTTAACTACATGATTAAAGGTTTACTGTTTTGATTGGAATGATGCTACACTGTTAAAAAATTATAGAACGATAAAAATCTATGCAAAATTAAATAAATATGGAGTTTGGAGGCTGGCTTATAGTTTAACAATTTAAGAGACAATCCCATCACAGAGCACATCACTCTTGTTTTGATTAGTTTTTACTTGCTTTCCATAACAACTCGGATTCAGTTCAAACTCCTGCTACTAACGTTCAAAGCCCTTTATAAATCCGTTGCTCTACATCTCTGTCTCTAGTTCTTCCTAGGCCACCCCAGTCGTCTCTTGGTTCTGGTGCTTTTGTCTTAGCTACCCCGTCACTCTGGAAAAAGTTACCCCCAGAAATACGTTACATTTCCAGTTTAAAAACCTCCTTGTTCAGACAGGCTTATTCTTTTAATGTATATTCTGTCTGACATGTGTTTAACTCTGATGATGTTTAATGTGTTTTTATCTTTGTATGGTGACCTTGAGTGTCTATGTAAGGTGATAAATAAAAAAAAGGTATTATTAATGCTGTTTTGCCCCATAAAGACCAATGCCTTGACCGACAAACACATTGATCTCTATGAGCAAACGGCTGTGTGCTCAATAGATGACTGAACATTCTACAATCAATCAAGTTTGGGTCGGAAATCACCATTTTCAGAAGATTGCATTGTGTTTTATAATTTATTTTTGATTTTCAATTATTATTATCTTCCATTGGGTGATGTCGTGGCAGGGTCTGATAATTTAGAAACTCCTCACCCAGAAGGTCATGCTCGTCTGGTCCATGGTATGGGAGGGGATGAGGAATCCTATTTGTGAAAATGGAGCTACAAGTTGTTAAGTTTTAGGTATATTGTCATCATCCATCCATCCATTTTCCATCCATCCATTTTCATGTCTGTTTTTTCCCTTTCGGGGTCGCCACAGCGGAATGAACCGCCAACACCTCTGGCACATTTTTTATTTAACCCATCGCTGGGAAACATTCACACACACTCATTCACACTTTAACACTATGGACAATCGTTCTTACTCAATTCACTTACACCGCATGTCTTTGGACTTGTGGGGAAACCGGAGCACCCGGAGAAAACCCACGCGATCACGGGGAGAACATGCAAACTCCACACAGAAATTCCAACCGACCCAGCCAAGGCTCGAACAAGCGACCTTCTTGCTGTGAGACAACCGTGCTACCCACTGCACCACCGTGACATTCTATATTGTCATCAACCAGAAGTAATTCATACCCATCTTTGAGGAAAAGACACATAAGAATGTGTCGTTTTGGAGTGCACATGCCTCGTCATAAAATGCAGGGTATTTTAATAATTTGATTAGGCAATAATTAGAGAAAAAAAAAATAACCTTTTAAAGAATTACAGAAAATCTTAAATGTCGCTCTCAGTCCTCTGCCATACTTCTACGAATTTTGCATGTTTGATCTGTGGCTCTTCCGGTGGCAGGTTTTTAAGTGCAGAGTCCATAGCACACAACACAACATCATGAATCCCACTACTGTGGTGTGATGCCACCCTCTTCAAGGAATCTGTTAAGCCCTTGTTGTGAACCCAATGTTCAACTTTCTTCCTGTAACATACACAACATTTCAGGTTAACATAATTGGTTAAACATACTGATGTGGCAATATGTAGCTAGACACATAGGACAAGAAGCTCATGGTTAATGGAAGGACTGCCACAAACCTTACTAGGTTTGTACTTATGAAGTGGCAAAAGACAAGGTACAAGAGTAAATATTACATTGTTGATCATAAATGAGGTTAATCGTTGAATTAACATGAGTTCGGGAGGAGCTTGGCTGATAATTGACTAATCGTCATCCAATCATATGGTCCCATCTACCCATATCATCTCTTGTATGTAAGACACGACCAACATTGTGCAATTTATCCCTCCTTCCACCCCTTCGCCACTCACCATGCATGTTTCAGCAGGTAGTAGTTGGAATTCTAGGGGGGCATCCTCCAGACTTATCCCCTAGTACGCTTTTCTATTCTCGCAAATCCCGCTTGCTTTAATAGGCAATTATGAGCAAGAGCAAACTTGTGAATAATAGTTAAACACTAACCTAATAATGGTTTGCCTTATCTTTAAAGGCAATTTCACAAGACTCCTCATGGCCCTGCAGAGCTGCTGGAACCATACATTTGGAACATAACTTGCATATGAATTTCACCATCTATAACATAAATTTCAAAAAATAGTTGGCCAAATCTTTTTTTAGAGGATCCCTACAAATATCAGCAAGAAACACAGCACATTCCAATCCCACCTCATTATGTAACAAAAATATTAATGACTGCTCTCTCTCTTCTTCTTCTTCTTGGGGTTTTATGGCGGTTTACACCTATATATAGTGTATTACCGCCTCCTACTGCTCCTTTTACTTCTAGCCAGCTAACAATTATAGGTTATAAAAATTTTCTGGGAATTTTCTGAGAACATTGTTCTAAGAACGTTTTCCTCTAACACTGTGAAAACATTCATCACTCACAAAAAAACGTTCTAGGAACGTTCTGAGAATGTTGTTTAGATAATGTTTTTAGTCTAACATTATTACAATGTTACTACAATGTTCTTTTGGTTAACGTTAAAGAATGTTAGTGAATGTTGCAAGAACTTTCTTTGTTAGCAGAGTACTGGTGCTGGTACCCACATAAATATGACATATTTTACTTGGTGCTTGATGGTTGTATACTTTCTCAGAATTTCATATAAAATATCTTCTCTTTTGGACCTATGTGACTGTAAACTTGTTAAAACTGACAAAGAATCAGAGAATATAAAATATTTATCCATTGCTTGTTTCTCCACCCAAGGCTAATAGTATAGCCACCATCTCAACTGTATAAATTCCTGCCCCATCAGCCACTCTACATTCTTTATCTACCTTGATTTCTGGCACTAAAAAAGCTGCTCCAATTCTTTGTTGTTAATTTTTTGACCCATCTGTATAAACATTCACTAAACATGTCAGCTGATGAGCACAATAAATATTTTATTTACATATTTGAAAAAGAATAGTCACATATGCCTGTATGAAGTTTTCCTCCCTCACACAACATCCATCGTCAACATCACATATAATATAAAGTAATCCAACTTTTTGACGCTAAAAAAATATTTTTTTTAGATGTTAATTTCTTGACACAAACCGTGAGATCAAAGTTGATCTAAAGACATGAGTAGTTTAAAATCACAGAGCTTACCCTTTCATGGTGTTTACTTCATTCCCTGAAAAAAAGTTTTTAGAAGTGACTAGTAAGTAACCCAATGCACCGTTTTTCATGCTGAAGGAAGACAAGGAATCTTTGATCTCTTTTCACAAGGTTTATTCACAAATCCCAATAAAGTAACACACCAGCAGAGGGTAGCTTTACCATACACAGTTCATGAAGAACCTACGAGGAAAACTCCACATGAGCTTAGCCTAGTTGACACGATGAGAGGGATAGAAGTGATTAGCATCCACAACTCTGTGGGTTAAGGTAAGGCATATAGCTGGGCAGAGTGAACACAGATCCTTGAAGACTCAGATAAATAAAGACACTTCCCTTTATCAGTGCATAGCTTACGAAAGCTCAGAAGGCCCATTGGGTTGGGGTTAAATCTACCAGCCCGAGAGGAAGTTATGCCTTCTGGCTTCTGCTCCCTCCTGGGAGCATTTCTCTCGGTCTCTCTCGGAGAGTGCAACTGGAGTCATGTGCACAATGAAATGTATGTGTGACTTAAGTTTCTGTAATAAATGCTGCAGCTGTGTTCGTAATCATGTCTCCGAGTATATATTTTCCATAACAGTGCAATAAATCTTTAAATGTGTAAACCAGTTATTATGTTTTCTACATATATATATATATATATATATATATATATATATATATATATATATATATATATATATATATATATATATATATATATATATTGTGTGTGTATTGAAGCAACATAAATGACAAACGATCTATAAAGGCACTTTTATATTTATAACTGCTTAATGTTGTGTTGATGGCGAGTTAGAGACATCTACTGGAGTGTCTGAGATATGAACATAAATTATTAGTGATGTGGTTTTATTTTAAGAGCAGGATCTGCAGGGAGCCAATCAGGAGGAATATTACATCATCTGATGACAGCTGACTGCTGTCTGTGCTTTTTTTTTATTAATTCTAATCAGCAGCTGGGGCATTTTTTTTCTGGAGTTACAGTTCATCTGTGATAGATTTAGGTGAGGATAGAAACAAATTTTCTTCATTTGAAATAACTTCACTACAGCATCTTGAGGCATCTCCACAAGTGGCTAATGTAAGTCAAATCTGATGAGAAAATCGGTTCTGTACTAGGTCTGTACTGAATACAGGCAACCAAGGTTTAAAGCAGTACTACAAAGTGCCTCATATGTACACTCTTGTTGGCAAAATGGGTTTATGGTTAGAGATGCAGGAGTTTAAACTAATTTATTTATTTAGTTTGTCTATGTGGGATTACACAGATGTGTGGTCTAAAATGAACAGAAACAGAACCAAAGCAAAAGCAAGTATGTCAGTAAAACTACAAAAAATTAAACATAATAAAATGCATCAATGTAACATAAGATTTTGTCATGACTGGATGAGAACTTAGTGATGTCATCTCTGTTTCTTAGTTATTTTGTGTTGTTGAATTGTGTTTCTACATTTCTATGTGTGCTTTCTGGAGTGCCAATTCCAAGGGAAGAATATTTTTGTTGTAAATGTTATACGTACCATTGTTGAGGGCGATGTTTGTAAGGAAGCACATAGGTTTAACAAGTAACTTTGACAATTGTACAGTTGTGCAATGATTCGGAGAGAACCCAGTTGCAGGTACCAAACAAATGTTTATTGGACTTCCAACACAAGAAGAATGTCACCAAAATAGCAGGAGTTTGAATCCTCTATGCACTAGAACAAAAAAACTTTTTGGAAAAAAGGTGAAAACAGAGAAGCACCGAACGTGAGTAGAAACGTAATGGTTACTATCGAAACCCCCATTCCCCAAATAGGGTATGGAAACTTAAGTCAGTGATGAAGGTAAGCTCCACATGGGCGCTCTACTCTCCATACCGGCACCCAGTGGAGTCGAGCAGGGCCGTGCACGCTTCCCGCTCCCCCGGTGCATCCGCTATCCGCCACAGTGAGTTGACGGATGATGCACTGCTTGCATTTTCTTAGGACTCCTGTCCACCTGATTACGCAATCTCCACAGATGCATTGGAGAGAGACGGCACATCTCCTGAAGGAGACGGTACATCGCTCTCCCACTCTACGATCAGGAAGCAGATAGAGAGTGAAGAAAGGAAGAAACATGGCAGATCCCCTTCTAAGTCGGCGCCCCCACCGCCTGCTCGACGCTGGATAAAACCTCCTCAGTCCTCCCCTGATCGTCAGCTTCCAGGTCGAAGACGTCGACCAAGAGCGGCTATAAGGAGTCGACTGAGAAGCAGTCCTGTCCAGGGGCCCTCCCAACATCATCAGGGGAAGAGGGTCCATCGTAAGCAGCCCTAGGACAGGTTGCCCAGGGAGTCCAGCTCCTGCGCGGGCCTCGCCACCAGTAACCGCATTTGATGATGGAACACAGGTTCTCTATGGGGTTCAGATCAGGTGAACAAGCAGGCCATCTCATTAGTTTTTCTTCTTTTAAACCCTTTCTTGACAGCCATGCTGTGGAGTACTTGGGCGCGTGTGATGGAGCATTGTCCTGCATGAAAATCATGTTTTTCTTGAAGGATGCAAACTTCATCCTGTACCACTGCTTGAAGAAGGCGTCTTCCAGAAACTGGCAGTAGGACTGGGAGTTCAGCTTGACTTCATCCTCAACCCAAAAAGGCCCCAGAAGCTCATCTTTGATGATACCAGCCCAAATCAGTACTCCACCTCCACCTTGCTGGCGTCTGAGTCGGACTGGAGCTTTCTGCCCTTTACCGATCCAGTCACGAGCCCATTCATCTGGCTCATCAAGACTCACTCTCATTTCATCAGTCCATAAAACCTTAGAAAACTCTGTCTTCAGATATTTCTTGGCCCAGTCTTGACGTTTCAGCTTCTGTCTTTCAGTGGTGGTCGTTTTTCAGCCTTTCAGCAAAACTGGTGGCAAGTAGCATCTTGGCAGCTGCACGCTTGACTTTTCTCAGTTCATGGGCAGTGATTTTGCACCTTGGTTTTTCCACACGGTTCTTGCGACCCTGTTGACTATTTTGAATGAAACGCTTGACTGTTGACGACCAGCCCAAAGCTAGGCAGGCATGCAGCCCCCGACAGTGCGGGGAGAGACCGGGAGGCCCCACCCACAAGCACCGCCATGCCCACATCTTCCTGCGGTAGGCCCCCTTCCCGGGCGCCACCGTGGACCCGCCGGGAAAAAGGGAGGACGGCCAAGAGACCAGAAGACTCTCATGATCATATTTGTGTGAGTGAAGAGAGTGTGTGTACTGGGAGCTGGTGTTGTGTGTGGGAGCAGCCGACTGGCCACACCGTCCATCCCCAGGGCCAGCACTGCCCCCCACTGCAGGGGCCACGGGAGACTTATCAAGGATAATGCGGGCAGCCGGGAGAAAGCTGCCCCCCCTCTGGACCAGTCTTACTCATTCACATGCATATACGCACCCACCCGTCTCTCGAATGCACATACTAGCATACACACCGTCCACCCCATCCACTCACACACATGCACACACCCATGCACACATGTTCAATCACCCATCCACCCACCCATACATACATATATATATACACAGACGCCCCCCCCCAACCCCACCCCACACACACTCTCTCTCTGGACCCACAGCTTGAGCATGCCCAGGGCCGGCACCATCCCAGAGCGGAATCGCCCCCGCGCACAACCGATCCCTGAACCAATACCCCCCCCCCCCATCCCGCAAACCCCGGCAGCACACCAGGTACACGGCCCCCCCCGTGTCCCCCCCCTCACCGCCTAAGACAACCACCATAGACACCCTGAGCTAACCGGCACCCTGCAGGCCCGGGCCCCCCATGGCCACCGCCAGCCTATGGAAGAGCAGCCAGCCAACCCATCATAGGGTACCAGGCCCGACCCCCCCACCGCCCCAATTTGACAGCAGCCCTAACCCAGGTGCCCCAGTCCAGATACAGGACTCAGCTCAATGAAGACAGTCTCTAACTAGAACTAGAGGCAGCTTGGGTGTTAATAAGCAGAGAAGTTAACAGTTATTTAATTGAAGGCAGAGGCACATTCAAGGTCATGGCTAGAGCACGTCCTGAGACTGCTGAAGGCAGCACAAGATTAGTGTTCCCACTGAAGAACTTCCAGACGCTCCTGGGGCATATGGCTTCCGCAACAGCAGTTATTCTGCTTGGTTTATTACATTTGAGATCACTCCAGCTTTGGCTCAAGTTCCGAGGTTTCGTCGCGAACATGGCGTCCTGGGCGACTGAAGGTGACAGTGACACCTTGTTGCTGCCTCTACCTGCGTCTTTGGAACGATGTTCGGTTCTTCCGTGCTGGTGTCCCCCTGGGAGGACCTGCCAGGCGCGTAGTAGTAACTACCGACCAGTGGGTGCTGAGTCTCAGGGTTTTAGACCGAGAAACACACTTCCTGGAGCATAAATAGCGAATGACGATTCCATCCTCTGGCAGTCCAGCAGATCAGGGAACGCTTTAGTAAAGTGGAGGTAGATCTGTTCTCTGCACCAGAGAATGCCCAGTGGCGGCTGTTCTACGCTCTGTCCCAGGCTCCTCTCGGGATAGAAGGATGGCACATTGCTGGCCCAGGAAGAAACACCTATATGCGTTTCCCCCAGTATGCCTCCTTGCAACCCTCCTGTGCAAGATCAGGGAGGACGAGGCAGAGGTCCTAGTGGTGGCACCTTATTGGCCCAACCGACCTCAGCTCGTAGAACTCTGCTCCCTCGTGACAGTCCCTCCCTGGCCAGTTTCCCTGCCGTCAGACCTTCTGACTCAGGGATGTGGGCACAAGCACCCGCACCCAGTCCTCTGCAAGCTCCATGTCTAGGACCACCGGGAAATGCCACGTCTGTGATTCAAACACTATCTCTTGCCAGAGCTCCCTCTACTAGGGCCTGTTCTGCCGGCAAGTAGGGTCAGTTTGTCGTCTGGTGTCACTCTCGCCAATTAGACCCGAGTAGCTGCCCCGTTAAACTCGTGCTAACCTTCCTTCAAGAGGGTCTAGATCGAGGACTGTCTCCATCCACCCTGAACGTTTACATCGCCACAGTTTCTGCCTATTGCCTTCCGGTTGAAGGCAACACGTTGGGACCACACGAGTTAACGGTCAGATTCCTCAGAAGGGTTAGATCCTCTAGCCATCCTTAGTTCCCTCCTGTGACCTTTCCATTCTCCTAAGAGGACTTCAAGGTCTTCAATTTGAGCCACTTGTAGAGTAAATTTCTCTCAATTAAGACAGCGCTCCTGGTTGCGTTAGCCTCAATTAAGAGAGTGGGGGATCTGCAGGCACTCTCTGTCGATGAGACCTGCTTAAAGTTCGGACATGGTGATAATCATGTTATTCTGAAGCCCAGGCCTGGTTATGTGCCCAAGGTTCCTACCATCCCCTTCAAAACTCAGGTAGTGAACCTCCAAGCTCTGCCCGGAGAGGAGGCAGCATCAGCCCCTGGTCCCAATTGCCCAGTTCGAGCACTGAGGATCTATGTAGAAAGGACCCGGAACCTTAGAAGTTCTGATTAGCTCTTTGTATGCTTTGGAGGACAGCAGACGATAGGGAAGGCTGTCTCCAAACAGAGGTTGGCCCACTGGCTAGTGTAGGCCATCTCTACCGCATACTTAGCGTCTGATGCCCCTTGCCCCCTGCTGTTGAGAGCCCACTCTATCAGGGGTGTTGCGGCCTGGTGGGCGTTGGCAAGGGGGTCTCCGCTGGCAGATATCTGTAAGGCTGCGCGTTGGTCGACACCCAACATCTTCACCAGGTACTATAACCTGAGCGTTGAATCCGTCTCTTCAGCCATGCTAAGTGGTGGGAGCATTGTCTGAGATGTACGAAGGGGTGTCCAGCTTGGGTTACGCCATTCTTAGTGATATGTGAGCTAATTTTTGCCCCTGGAGATAACCTCCAGCTTTTTGGCTCCTCTCGGCCCAACAGGCATAGTAGAGTAATCGGAGTATTCCTACATTCTGTCCATGTGTTTGAATTATATGAGGGACTACCGGCTGAATTTTTTATGACTCGGGGCATGGGCTAACTCCCGAAAACTTTTGCACTAGCTAGTTCCAACTATGCCATCTTCCCTCTAAAAGACCTTTCCCTAGTGGTTCAAGGCGTATTTCCCTAGGTCCCTCAATGAAACCTTGCGTGTATTAAACTGCCAGGAAATTCTAAGTCCAGCCTTCGAGGTGGTGAGTCTCCCTTCAGCTCTGGGATTGATGCTCCTTCCTCTGGTATGAGTCGGTAGGAGAGAAAATTGCAGACTGCTCAATAAAAATTAAGTCTATACTTAAGGTCTGTGGGGAGGAGGGCTCGCTCTGTGCCGGACTACTGATGTGCTTGGCTTGCCTGGTCGTTGACCGATGCGGAAGGACCTAGGTTGTGACGTTTTGCAGGGTGTTCCCATAGTCGTCACCGACTGATGGGAAATCAGTCTACTTTCGGAACCACCGTTCCCCGAATAGGGAACGGAGACTTATGTCCCCTGTGGGATTTATAGTTTACCTTTTTTAAAAGTACTTATTTAACTTTTTACCTTCTAAATTCTGATTAAGATAAAAAACTGAAGAGTTAAATAAGAAGTTTGTGTGTAAAGGCAAGGCCATAGCACAACCTGTTTTTGAAACATCTGGACTCATCAGATAAGAGGAAACCCCCTGTTGCAACAGACCGGAAAATACCCGATTCCAGCAAAAGGAACCAGCATTTACCAGGCAGAAGAAGATGCCTCCCACTTCAATGGAGGAAAAACATGTAGTTTCGTTTCACCAGAAAAAGCTTGTGAGCAGATAAAAGCTAGGACTTTTCAGAGAGGAGGCAGAAGATGTTAGATCTTCTCCAGCGCGAGTCTTCATTAAAACTCGATCAGTTGGCAATCTGTCTCTTGGTCATTTTGAACATGCATTGGACGCCATAAAGTCCAGCACCCCCAGCCACAACCGTAAGGTTGTGAGTAAGTCTGGTTGCCTAGGGGGTGAGTACGGCTCCAGCTTCACAAGAAGAGTGTCACGCTCGCGTCAGGTTTATGCTGAACGGCGTGATCACGTGACCATCAGCGCATTCGCCTATTGGCATTTTGAAAACAGTGTGGAGTGAGTGGAGTACCCCTAGTGGAGCTTTCCATGGTCGTCACCGACATAAGTCTACGTTCCCTATTCAGGGAACGGGATTACGAAAGTAACCATTATGTTCTTAAGTCCTGCATAAAAGGGTTCCCAGGTATACCTACTCGAATTTCATGACAAGCATTTTACCAATTCAGCCCGGCATCACATATGCATAGCAAACAAACAAACTCAAATTAAGACCTTGAATGACAAAAAACACAAACTGTTCCTTCGTTAATTTGCAATGGTACTGAATCTGATTGAGAGATTTTAACATTCCTGCTTTTTGAAAGGTCATGCTTTGTAAGGTTCATTTACATATTAACTGGCTAATTATTTTTCAGCCAATAAAAAAGGCTGAGATAATGTGAAAGCAGCAGTGGTCTTTACTTTTAATAGCATCCTTTAAAAAACATTGGATGGTTCATGCTAGGATCATTAGACCTTGAAAAAAAAAAGAACACATTGTTGAACTTACAACAATGCAAATGCTGTTTTAGGAGTTCACAATAACAGTAAAATTGTTGAAATTAAATGAATGACTTTCTTTTTTGCACACAAATATTTAAAAATACAAATATATGTATAAATCTTAGAACAAAAGTTTACACTTCATTTTGTAGCCTCTTTTAGCTATTTTGTGATTTGCAATATTAAAATGACATTTGATAGTTAAACTGTTTTTTATTAAATTATTATTTTTCACACTTTTCAAATAATAAACAAAAATCATGAGGAGTGTGTTTGGTAGTGTTTGATACTGTTGTACATAAAAGCAAATTGAGAAATGTACTATGGTATCCGACACATTTTGAGCTTATGTTTTTTTTAGCCTTTAGTTAAAGGATGTCTTCTTAATTTCTGTAGTGTCTGTTTTGTTTCACAAACAGTTTTGATGTCTTACAGGCCTATAGTTTTCACAACTAAAGCTCTTAATTAGAAGATAAATGGTGCAAAGATTGAAATATGTGCTCTAAACATACTTTATCCTCCCAAAACTCCAAAGCAGCTCTCCCTGTGTGTCCTCATCAGCTAAACAACTCGTTCATAACATAAAGCCTCTCAAAGATTAATTACAGTCACTTTAGTTCCATGCTTCATTGCCTGTTTTGATAGTTGTACGGTGAATGCTCTGCAGAAAGCTTCGTGGTTAATTCCCGAGGATCTATCTGAGCTTTCATTTTTTGCTGCAGAAAACCAACAATTATCTCTCCTCCATAAACACAGTCTTTCAGTCTGAGTGCAGAAGCAGCAGAAACCTCCCCGTTGCTGCTAACAGCAATCACTCATGATGATTCATTGAGATCAGACATAATCACTAGAGAACAACATCCATCAGCACTTCATGAAAATACACAAGAGATCTTATAAACACAATAGCTTTCTACGGTCAATAGCTTTATAGATCAGTGTGGATATTTGGCACTGCTCATTATTTCCTGTCAGCTTCTCAGCAGATTTCTTAAACCCAGAATTTTAAACCACTTACATGATGCATCAGCATTAATTTTACTAACGAGGAAAAAGTAGACATTTGGTTTTCTGGATTTCAAAAATGTATTTGTTTAAAATCTTCTCAGAACACTTTTACACGGATATTAGAAAAGTGCAGCGTTTTGCTCCAACCTTAACTGAACTTACCTGATTCCAGTAACTAAGCTCCACTGGACTAACTTGAGGTTAGCGGTGTGTTGCTTGAAACCGGGTCCATCTGGAACTTTGACTTTCTATGGACTGAGTTTGAGAACCCCCATTAGATCTTACAGAATCAGAATCAGCTTTATTGCTGATATAACAGCCTAACATCTGTGTAAAAGTATTACATGTAATGTGTAGATATCAAACAATGGATCAAGTTAAAAACATTTTCCCACAAAATAAGTTTGGGAAATGCAGTTTTGGATAGATTACTTAATTAAGGACAATATTGTGTACTGCAACCGAATGGCAGACTTGAATGGGTAAATGCGGATCCCAGCTGCATGACTGTTGAGTTTATTTTATTTTTTTCAAAGGAACAAAAAACAAGTCCAAGGAAAACAAAGCAAATCCCATTGGGAACGCAAATACCAGAAAACTCAAACTACAGGAATAGAGATCACTTAAAAGAAAAAAAAAATATTTACATGATTTGAGTAAACGTCATAAAATGAAAAATGTACCCAAAAGCAACAGAAAACTAAAGGAAGAGCGTAAAGGGGGGCATCGAGGGCTGCAGGCACATTGAGAAATTACCTTCGCTCTTCAGCCAACATCTCCTTCTGGGTAAACCACAGATGGCGTTTCTTTATCACCAGAGTGGACATCGAGTGGTCAAGCTCTCTTGCTGCAACCTTCATTGTCTTCAGCTCCATGGGAACTCGAAGATCTTCCATAGGACCTTGATGGCAACTCCCCTCCTGCATTTCTTTCAACACCTTGGCTTAAAACACCCAGAAGACAGCCATGACATGCAGGGTAGAGGCCTCGTTGGCTGCCACACCAACGAGGGGAGCAAGAGAGCGGGGACCAGTCAACCTACCAATCAATTTTGGAATAATTGACAAATCAGATAGAAAAAAAAAAAAAAAAAACAAGTCCAGGGAAAACAAAGCAAATCCCACAATGCATATTATAACTTTTAATAAAATTAAAGTTTTTTTTGACCTTGCATTGATTTTTATACTGTTGTTTGAGACACCAAAACACAAATAATTAACATTTCAGAACCACAATACTGGCTGTTTAATAATCAAAATTAAAGCAAATAAACTTTTCAAATATATCAGTCTGTATATAATATACATACATTAAATTACCAGCAAGTGTATAACATTTTAGATATAAAACTGTGTTTTTAAATTTATTTTAACAATGCTCTATATTATATAAAACAAATGTTTTCTAAACTAATGTAATTTAATTCCATATTTGTAAAAGCAACAACAAAAGCTGTCCTATCTCACTCTCTCTTCGAAGGAAAGGAACGAAGGAAAAGGGAGACCATCTTATCTGGGTGTAGTGTTCATCTGTAAATCTTAAATATAAAAAAATCTGTAAATCTGTAATATAGGTACACTTATGATATAGACTACAACTTTACAAGCAATTTTCCTAGCATTAAAAACCTAAGCATATATTTATATATTTGGTGGACGCGTTTAAAAAGTGGGGTGTATCTGGTGGACATGAGTGACTGGTGTTAATAAAAAGCCATGGCATATGTTGAACTGCGACCAAACAAGTTAATAAAATATTAAAAAGCAAGTGAATAGTGACAGTCAGTGATATTATCTCCACAATTACAAACTAAATCAGAATCATATCAAAACGAGCAAATGAGGCAGACAAAGGATTAATATAACATTGCAAATATAATAGTTTTACTGTAGTAGGACAATGAGAGACATGTTAATAAATGTTATATATTTACTGATAAATATATTAGATATAATTAACCACAGAGATATGCCCACAGCTCACTTCAAACCGTGTGTAATGGCGTTTGTGGTTTGCGCCAACTTCTTCCTCTTACAATGAGAGAAAGGGGGAGCTCAAGTATAAATGTTTGTGAACAACTATGTAGAAGTGTCTTCTCTTGGCACGTTGCAGAAAACACCCAGCTGTACGATCTTCATTGTATCAGAATATTAAACCTGTTATTTGATTCTCAAACTGAAGTCCTGATCATTTGAACACGCAAGGATCGTCCAAGATCCACAGTAACAAATCGATAGCGCAGTTCCATGGTCGGTGTGGTGGTAACTCAGTGGCCTTGATCTAACTAAAAACCTCCCTGAATTCTTCATAACAGGTGGGAATCTTAGCAGTTTGATTAGTGTTAGGACTTTCAATGCTGGTTGTCATACCGGGCTTGATGATGGCAGAGTGCATGCAATGAGTTTGGCAGAATTTTGACCAATGGGTTAACTCCCAGAAGATCTGTCTCCCAGACCGCTGCAGCCCAATTAATTGCTCTACCAGTAAGCAGTGACATCAGAAAAGCGCTTTTTTTGTCGTCTGAGTTGAACTGTTCTTCCTGGCTAGCAAAATAAATCCCCACTTGGTGAATGAAGCCCCGGCATTGCTCAGCTGAACCATTAAATTTACCAGGCATAGCGAGTCTTACCATCTGTGGTGTAGGGGAAGGGAGCGAGTGGATTTACTTGGACAAATGCTCATTTGCAGATTGAAGCTTGCTGAGCTGTTCTTGATAACTCGCGATCAGTTCACCTTGATAAGCAAAAGCCGCTTGGAGCTGAGAAACTTCCGCTGGATTCTGTGTAAGCAAAGTATTCGGTAAGGACGTGGAGGCCGAAGCTGTGTTAAAATCCATTTGCAGAAGTTTAATGAGAAAACAGATCAGTAAACTTAATAAAGAATCCAACCAGCAATAACACACAGGATTCTGTTATGCAAAAACAACAAAAAAATGCAAAAACAAGAGAGACAGGCAAAAAGGTCTTACATGTGGTAATCCAAACAAGTATACAAGGAACGCTCGGTAAGGCAGCAGAACTGCCAATCCTTCGCAAAGTCTGTTTGGCCATGCTTTAATGGCCGCCAAACCGGAAGTGATAGCAGAAGAAGAAGAAGAAGAAGAAGAAGGAGTGAAGCCAGTCAATATTCAGGTGAGGGTTCCCTCTGCTGGTGTGGCGTTACAATCAGAAAGTGCACTTCATTGATTATATGAAACAATTACCTAAAATGTGTTCTGTTAATGCACCCACACCCTACAAAATGAAAGAAAATTGACTAAATGAATGACAGGAAACCTGTTACTCAGTAATTGTCATGTGTGCCATTGCATCATGGTGAGCCGCCATGGTCAAAAATACCAGGTCCTTTTTTTGGTCACAGTCCAGTCCTGGTTCCCGATGCACTTCCGGGAAGAATGCGATCGGAGATCAGCGCGACCTCTTAAAACTACTAGGCAAAATCTCCAGCCTGGAGATTTTGGTGCAAGGGTTGGAGTCACCTGCAACCCAAATTCTCTGGCTGCTTGTGTAAGCAACTTGGCCAACTCCTCCGCAGCACAATCTGCCATCACCTCGAGGGGTAGAGCGATGTACTGTCTCCTTTGGGAAATGCGTTGTCCCTCTCCGATGCAGCAGTGGAGATAGCATCATCAGGCGCACAGGAGTCTTCAGAAGATGCAAGCAGTGCTTCATCTGTTAACTCACTGTGGCGGATAGCAGCCCTACCGGGACAGCGACCCTGGTCAACTCCTCTGAGAGCCGGAGACATGCACTCGTTGACCCTTACAGGAGGGAGTTACAACATCTCCGGCGGCAACCTGAAAATACACCAGCCTCGTCCTAAGTGCATTGCAAGACAGAACTATCCAATCAGCACAGTCTGATCCCTCAACCGCTGCCTCAGCATGTCTACGACCAAGACAACCGAGGCAATGATTGTGGCTATTCTTCAATGTGATTGATCCACCGCATCCAGACTTGCACGGTCGCAACAAGTTGGGAACACGCTACAAACAGTCGACCGGCAAAACAAATGCTCTAATAATAAGAAAGGAATCTTACTTGTTGATAAAAGGCAGCGAGAGAAAGGAAATCTGGAGCGTAGGTTCTTAGAACTGAAGAACTTTGCTGGTTGCCTTCGACTTACCATATCTCTCTAAAATTCACTCAAGGAAATAATCCAACTCATTTATGTGGTTGTCGCTCCCTTGTCGGGAGTAGGGACCAGCAAAAAAGAGGAAGAGTGATCACGCTTACATCTGCTTTATATGCATGGTCACGTGACCATCACCGCGATCGCTGATTGACATTTTGAAAACTGTGGAGAGAGTAGAGTGCTCCTAGCAGAGCTTCCCATAGTCGGTACCAACATAAGTCGGATTGACCGACTGATTGGGAACCATTGCTGTAATTTGAAAACATCTAAACAAATACAAATTTTGGAAAGTTTCTGCCGATTGGCTACATGTTTATTATCTGCTCATAGCAGTATGACAAGCAAAAGCATTTTAGACACGTAGAGTAGCTTTAAAATGCATTAATTGGTCATTTTTGTTAACATTTGGCAAAAAATGTGTTACCCTTGATAAAAAATACCCCTGTTAATAGGTGTTACCCCTGTTAAATTTTCAAACTTATCAAATGACAAAAGCTAATTGTATATTCACCCTGAAGTCAAGTTGTACTTGTTTTGATGAAAAACAATGGATAATGCGTTTTTTCGTGAAGAAATGAAACAAACAGTGTTAGATTCCCTAATAAATGGTCGGCCAATCACTCTAAAAACATGCAATTCTTTAAAACGAGTACAAGCTCTTGGTCAAACCAAGTAAATTAATAGTGATTCATTACAGCGAGTCGGTTCATTTGGTAAATTCAATTCAGTAAACTCCTATTGCTCGGTTTGTTCGTTAAATTACTGCGTTTCTCTTGTGAGACATTGAGGACGAATAGATTAAAAACGCATGTTAGCATTTTATAAAAGTATAAAACAAAATTAAAAACTCGCGTGTGGGCGTTGAACCCCTTCACACAATAAAGAGTCGGTTACGAGCTAGCATGATAAAAAAAGTTATTTTTAAACGGATCATTATTCAAATTTTGATAGTAACCGCGTTTCAGTTTTTTTTAACGTGCCAATTTTCTCTCAAAAGCCGTGCTCCGTTTACAAACACTTGCCAATGGATTAAATAGATTTACTGTGAAAGAGTCGACTCGGACAAAATCCCATTCGCGAATCTCCCTCACGGAGCGACTGAACCCCTCCCAGTTACTCGCGTAGCTCTTGCCATAAACGTTATCCAAATATCTCCCGAAATGAGAGAGTTGAATTGAAATCCCACACGGGAGCGTCGTTTGTTTGGCCTGAGAGATTCCTGGAGGATGTGAGAGTCTCGGAGGCGGCCGTCGATGAGAGCTAGCCTCGCAGGTAAGAAGAGACATGCATGTCGCCTGTTGCTCCTCCACTAGCGCACTCGCACCAGGGAGACTGACATGCGTCGCTTCATCATCTGTGATAATAATCCCTGTTTGCAGGACTGAGTCGCACACAAACAGGTGATTTTGCACCCTCTTTAATCATGCCAGTGTTATCTGGGCAGCATTTTCAACAGGCGAGACCTGGTTTGTAAAAAAAAAATCCTTGCTTGACCAAATTAACTCTGGCTTATTTATTTATTTATTAATTTCTCGCTATAGTCACTAGTACTGATGCACTAACAAACGCAATCCTTCCAGACTCGCTCAGGGTGTGGAGAGTGAAATACAAGATGCTTCTCGAGTGGACAAAAGTTATTTCCATCTCACTGCGAGCTCTGGTTGTGAACGCAGCAAAAGAAGGTGAGGTGATGGTGCTTTGATCACAGAGTCAGATTTCATCCCAGAGCCTGTAGGATTAAATCAGGGATAATGCACTGGATCAAAGCTCTGCTGCTGCTCTTATCTGATTGGATTATTCATGCATATGGTGCTTTTCAGACTGGCAAAGATGGGTTTGCTGCTGTGTTTTATTGCACAATACAAAGATCTTCTGCTGATTGTTGTTGAAGTTGTTCCACTGTCATTCAGTGCTAGACCGAAAGTGATTCAGCAAGAGCTGGATGACCTTTAGTAGTCTTTAATTGGTAATTAATACCATTGCCAATTGATTTCCCACATCTGACAAAACAATAAAAATATTATTGCTATCATCCAGATGTTCTGTTCATGTTGTATGACTTAACAGTTTGGTTTTCTATACAAATATGCTATTTTACAATCATAAGGGAATAAATTACAATTTTAAAGGTTGGACAGAATTTCTGTTTTAATAAGGGTGTGTAAATCCACATGTTTAAATGTTTTCAATTCTATACATAATAAAGGACTACTGGGGCTCCTACTCGAAGGCAAGTTCAGGGAGAATAGGGTCCATAATCTAGAGCTGAATAATTGTGACTAAAAATTCAATCTCAGACTTATTTATTGATTTTTTTACAAAATTTGATTTTTCAAGGCGTCACGGTGGCGCAGCGGATAGCACGTCGTCTCACACTAAGAAGGCTGCTGGTTTGAGCCTCGACTTAGTCAGTTGGCATTTCTGTGTGGATTCTGTTCTCCCCGTGATCGTGTGTGTTTACTCCGGGTGCTCCGGTTTCCCCCACAAGTCCAAAGACATGTGGTACAGGAGCATTGGGTAAACACAATTGTCTATAGCAGGGGTCGGCAACCCAAAATTTTGAAAGAGCCATATTGGACCAAAAAAAACAAAAAACAAATAGGTCCAGAGCCGCAGAAAATTAAAAGCCTTCTATAAGCCTTATAATGAAGGCAAAACATGCTTTATGTATCTATATTAGCCTACTATAAAAATGACTAAGTTTGCTACGAATACATAATGAGCCTTCATGATTAAATGTTTATTTTCCCTGCAGTAAATCCTGTAGAGAACGACGCACCATGTGACTACTCTGTTGTACGATTACAATATTAATGAATTATGTTTCATTGCTTTGATGAAATTAGAGAAATGCAATAAAGAAATCGAATTTTTTATGTCATTTTCATTTTGAGACAAAAACAACATCAAAATGGAACGTGCACAACGTGCCCCTTAACTGGGCAACAAACAATGCGAAAAAACCTAGCATACATTTATAAAAATAAAACAGCAGCCTTTTGAAAAGAAGTATATAAAATCACAGCCACTTTGTTACTAAATACGTGCATGCCTTCCCTGGAAATGTCTTTCCACTTTACTCTTGTTATTAGACAACTTCCCAATACAGAGCAAACATTCAGGAGATCCTTCCGCATCGGTAATGAATGTAAAGGATTCGGTCCAAAAACCGTCTTGAATCATCTTTTCTCCTCAGTTATGTTTCTCTTTTTCTCTTTGGGATCCATGGCCCACCACACAGCCGCTGGTTTGTTTACAGCAGCCCCCTGCTTGGCATCCTGCCCCCTGCTGGTAGAAGCGTGTGTCGCGGGTGATGACGCAAATCGTCGCTGACAGAAATGTTGAAATTAAATATTTATTCTACACTCTTTTACAGCATTGGAAAACGTTAAGAATGTTTGTCCTCCTATAGAAACCATATTAAACAAAAAACATATTTACCTTTTCCTTTTATTTTTTCATTTTTAAAAAAGCTCCAGGGAGCCACTAGGGCAGCGCTAAAGAGCCACATGCGGCTCCAGAGCCACGGGTTGCCGACCCCTGGTCTATAGAGTATCAGCGTGAAGGTGTGTGTGTGGATGTTTCCCATGGATGGGTTGCAGGTGATAGAGCATCCGCTACGTAAAACATATGCTGGAAGAGTTGGCGGTTCACAAAGGGGACAAGAAGATGTATGGATGAATTTTTCAAGTGATTTTTTTTCTCCTGAAACCACTAGAAGCCCTGAAGAGGAGGAATAGATTAAAAACAATTTAATCAGACATAAGACATTTTTGCACTACAAATAATTTTTTTTAAACAATAGTGTTGTTTTTGCAACATCACACACAGCTTCCCTGTTATCTGGTTCTGTTTTAGGTGCTGAAATATTTTTTTTTTTGCACTGCCTTCATTAGTCACTCCTCACAGATTTCAAACATTGTTGAATAATTTGACTGAACAAGCAAATCTGAACCATTTCCCCTGAAGAAACTGCACCTCTCTTGAGAACAATTTCTTTGTTTGTGTTTAATTGTAGATATTTTATTAAGGTCTCTTCTTTAAATTACTGCCATCACTAGATAAATAACTTCAGGAAATACTATTATGACTGTCATAAAGTGTATCAAAAAAGTTACTTTTTAAAAACAGTAAAGGCCTTAGATACTAAAAACATTGATTAATGAAGGTATTGTTGTATAAGTGATACTTTCCTCTTTTTTTTACGTTTGTTTGCATAATTTAAGGACATTACAGATATTGTAATACTAATGCAAAGATTCATCCAGCAGTACATGCATTTAAACTGCTTCTGAATGAGATCAATGGAGAAGCATGAGTTTGAGTCGCTTATACTGCTGTATCTTGGCAGTTTGTGGGAGCATTAGCTGTGTTCCAGTCAAAAGAAAGTTCAGTTCCTGGCTTGAAAAGCTTATACTCACATGAGCTGTTGAAGCCAGAGCTAGCGCGTTACGATCACGTTGGGTGTGAGTTGTTTGCTTACCTCCTCGTTCATGCACTGACTAGTCTTACCTCAAATTTGGGCGAAGCTATGAAATGAGCCAAATGAAAAAGATCCCACCCCCTGAGGCAGACAGATGGTGCAGTGGTGGAGCTAGTCTTCTAGTAACCAGAACGTTGGCGGTTTGATTCCTGCTAAGTCCATTCTACCATTGTGGCCCTGGTCAAGCCACTTCACCCACATTGCCCTGTATGGATGTGTGAGACTGATCGGGGTGGTCAGGAGGCCATAGGCACAGAATGGCAGCCATGTTCTGTCAGACTGATAGGAATGAATAAGGCTCTTAACTAGGGATGCACTAATACTGGTATTGGGTATTGTCCTCGATACCTCTTTTTCTAAAGTACTCGTTAAAGGTGCTCAATACCGTAGCCCGATACCACCGTCTGAGAAAGGTCTATGTTTGAGTGGCGTGTAAGGAGTTAATCACAGGCGTGGCGTGCCTACCCTGCCCTGCCCCGCCCCGCCCCAACATACACACTCTGGCTGCAGCTCAGAGCAGGGAGAAGACCAGACGAGACACTATCTGTGTGGAACTATCTGAAATTGCGAAATTGTCCAGAGGAGGCTCAAAAGGTAGACCATTTAACACAAGTCATTTAATCAAGCACCTAAAATGTTCCGAAGCCCAGATATGAAGTCCCAAGCCACCGCTACATGACTGACATGGAGCTGCCTAAACTGCAGAACTCAATGAAAAAATTATAATTATCCAAAGCCTGCTGCAAACCTTCTCTGCGTTTAGTTTCACCACGGATATTTGGAGAAGCAGTATCACAAATGAGCCTAACCTCCCAGAGTTTCACGCCACAACGAGCCGTAATACATTCGAAACTACTCTGCGGCTCGCACACCAGCCAGGCTTACTTTATAAGAATTAAGATTTAAGCCCTTATTTTTTTGACAATGATTTATTCTGTAATATGTTGCATACAACATGCTTTTCATTGTAAGTAAATGGTCTTAATTCCAAACTAGTCCCTTGTTTGTTTGTTTGTTTTTTAATTATGTGACTAAAGCTGTTACCTGTACATTTAAATCATGTTTTTATTAGGTATCGGTAACGGCGAGTACTGTAAGGCAAGTACTCATGCAAAAAAGTGCTATCGGTGCATCCTTACTCTTAATATTTAAAAGCGTCTGGAAAACCGCTATATAAATTGAAGGCACAATTATTATAATTATTAAAACTTAACAAAAATTTCAGGAGCACACTTGTAATATGCTTTTATTTAAACTTCACCCCCAGCAGCTTAAGCAGCCTTAATAAACAACTACATGTTTGGTTAAAGTGTGAACCAAGATGCATATTGGGAGATGTAGTTATTTATTACATGTGCCTTATGACCGCTGGTGAGCAGGGTACATTGAGTAGGGTGTGATTTGCAGTAAACCTTCAAGGTGGCCAGAGTCACCCCGCTTCTCAAGAAACCCACACTCGACACATCACTGGTGGAAAATTACAGACCTGTCTCTTTGCTGCCCTTCACTGCAAAACTCATCGAGCGAGTCGTCTTCAATCAACTCTCTACCTTCCTGATTCAGAACAACAAACTTGATGACAATCAATCAGGCTTCAAGAACGGACACTCAACCGAAACAGCTTTGTTGTCTGTAACGGAAGCGCTACGAGGGGGCAGGGCTAACCACAGATCATCTATCCTCATCCTACTAGACCTCTCTGCAGAGTTTGACACAGTGAACCATCAGATCCTTCTCTCTGCGATGGGCATCACTGGAACTGTACTCGATTGGCTTGAGTCCTATCTCACTGGCAGATCTTTCAGTGTCGGGTGGAGGGGTGAGGTCTCAAACACTCATAACCTACTCACCGGGGTTCCCCAGGGTTCAGTCCTTGGCCCCCTTCTCTTCTCCGTCTACACCACCTCCCTGGGCCCTATCATCCTCAGACACGGATTCTCCTACCACTGCTACGCTGACAACGTTCAACTCTATCTGTCGTTCCCCCCTGATGACCTGTCAGTAACTACCCGCATAACTGACTGCCTGAACGACATCTCTACTTGGATGAAGAACCATCACCTACAGCTCAACATGGCCAAGACAGAACTTTTGGTAATCCCAGCTCATCCCTCTGTGCATCACGACCTCACCATCCAGCTGCAATCCTCTACAGTCACCCCTTCTCCTACAGTCAGGAATCTTGGAGTGCTTTTGGATGAACAGCTGTCCTTCAAAGACCACATCACAAAGACAACTCGAGCGTGTAGATTTGCACTGCACAACATTCGAAAGATCAGGCCCTTCTTAACTGAGCATGCAACTCAACTCCTGGTTCAGGCTCTGGTCCTCTCACGTCTGGACTACTGCAACGCTCTCCTAGCAGGACTTCCATTAAATACGCTCAAACCTCTGCAGATGATCCAGAACTCTGCAGCTCGTCTTATCTTCAAGTAACCGAAACGAGCTCATGTTACTCCCCTCTTCATCACTCTTCATTGGCTCCCCATTGCAGCTCGGGTTAAATTCAAATCGCTAATGCTGGCATACAAAACTATCTCCAGATCAGCCCCTGTCTACCTCCATGAGCTTATACGCTCCTACATGCCCTCCAGAAGCCTGCGCTCAGAGAAGGAACAGCGACTTGTGGTTCCATCCCACAAGGGCAGAAGATCTCTCAGCAGAACCTTCTCTTTCACTGTCCCTGGTTGGTGGAACAAACTCCCTGATCCAGTCAGGAAAGCAGCAACACTAACAGCTTTCAAAAAGCAACTGAAAACTCTTCAGAGAACACCTACTATAAAAAAAAATAAATAAAAAAAAAACTACTACCTTCTTTTTCCCTCCTCTGTCTTTACCTTCTTCCCCTACTGCTTTGGTTTTTTGATCAGTTGATACAATTTCTATTGTGAGAAGTTGAGATAGACTTTGACAGTGTAACAAATTGCATATTGTCTCTCCCTAATGTAAGTCGCTTTGGACAAAAGCGTCTGCCAAATGCATAAATGTAAATGTAACTGGAGTAATGGTCTGTTTTGCTTAGGGAAACCTGTAGGAGTGTGTGTTTCAGTTACATCACTACGCAAGAAAAATATCCCATTAGTTCAAATATCTTTTATTCCACTGTAGTAAATGACAGAAGAGTACATTAACACATGTAATAACCAAACAAGGTATAAAATGTTGAGTTAAAAAATAAACCATTTGAAGCATTGCATACTTCTGGTGATCCTCTTTTTCTGAAACCTACTTTCAGTGTCTTGAGTGTCTCGAGGATAGGTCTGAAGAAGTCACAGGTTCTGAAAATTTGGTTGCAACTGAGATGGGTTTTTTTTGGCCACCATGCGCAATGTTTATTTTTTTTATATTGTTTTTATATGACAAGAGGAATATGCTGGAAAACTGATTTCAACTAGATGTAGCCACAGTTTTCAGGCCATCAGGGTAGTTTTGGATGCTTTTACTCTGCAGAAAGGATGAGCAAAAATCTTGCGCATATGTGTTTGTACATTGTTAGGGTTTCTCACAGTTAAAATAAAGAGGCACAACTTAAAAAATTCTGTGCATGTGAAATCGGAAGTGTGGTGTGCGAGTGTGTGAAAGCAGTGTAATGCATGTCACACTCTCAATGTGTGATACTTGAGAACCCTGAAGTGATCTTTTTATGTTCAAATGCAATAATCCAGCATTCATGCATCAGATTTGACAGACGAAATCATGTTAGATCAGGCAGAGAAAGGTCTGAGACCCACAAGAGCCTAAGGCAACACACCATCTCTTTTTCTATCTTGGGTACTCAATACAGCTCTTGTCACGTCATGTCAGGGCTCCCGAGACAATTGTTTTTACTTTGCTATTGATTTATTTTCATCAGCGCTTTAGCTGCAGAAATAGAAACAGGCTCTCATGCATGATGCAAACTAAAGGCCCTCATCGATGTGCAGGGCTTGGTGATCCCAACTGTGTTAATGCAGATACTGATGCACTAAAAGCTGCTTCGAGATTTGCATTTGATGGACAGCAGTGGCTGCTTTTATCTCTGGAGTAGTTTCCATCAGTCTGGTTGACGTCACGCACTCTACTGTACAACACATGTGCTCCCTCTCTCTGGTAATATATGATCATTATAGCTCAGCTAAAACACAAGCTCTTTACATTAGGTAACCCTCACTGTTTGTCTGTATTCCACAACAGTCTACATTGGGCCTTTGTATCATTAAAGTACTGCTTTTTAAATTCAGGGCTTTTGCTGTGTTTGATATTTTGGCCCTGGAAGTATGCTCTAATTAGCTTTGACTTTATTTGTTTAATAAATAAATGCTGACGGGTGATCAGCTGTGAGTTTTGTTTTGTTCCAAGGGTGCTTATTTTGTAATAATGAAGGTGGATTAGTTAACTGTTCGATGGTCACTCAGAAGACTCTATTTATAGGTTATGAACACATGACTAACTGAATTGATTGAATACCACTGATAATAAATATACTCTTTTGCATCTGTGGCTTAAATTTTACATGCATCATGATTGTTTCACAGACTGTTATTAAAAAAATAAAGTTTATGTGCCAGGACAAGAAGTAATATCATAAATATGATTAGAATATCAAGAAACATGGCGATACCACATACAGATACCTTCAAAAACAGAAATTTCAGCACAGCAGAAACAAAATGTCTGGCTCAATGTAACAAAAATACTTTAATTATAATACTTGAATTATTGATGACAACACACACATGGCAGACTGCAAACTTAACTCTGCAAATATCAAGTCTTCTTGAACTACAATCATAAATCTGAAACTTAAACACACAAGAGAAAACAAAAATTTTTCACTAGTAGTAACATTTAACACCAGCTGTTAAACACAAAGAATCTGTGCTCTCACTGTGCTATTAGTAGTTGGATGCAACTTCCTCAAAAACTGGCATCGTTATTAGTATCAGTATTGGCGAGTACCTGAGAAAAAGTGTTGATACCCGTCCTTGGCCTATAAAACAGGTAGTGGTGCTACCCTTGCTACTGATTACACACAGACTGACGTGGTTCCATGCTGGTGCTGCAGAGTTAGTAGTTTATTTAATTAAATAACTAGAACCTTAAATTATGTTAGCTGAGTGAGATTTGGCTCTATATAGAAAATAACATTTCATTCAGAAACTCCTTCATAAATATTTGTATTTTTTATGGAGAATTTGTGTAATTTGGCCGAGTGAGCAAATTTCTTTATAACCTGCCACACAATCATTAAAAGATTAAGCACTTGTTAACACCCTTATGGATGGATTTTCCTGTAGTAGATGAAAGAAGATGAATGATGTAGAGATTCCAGAGTAATTCCTCAGATTTAAAGATCTAGAGAACAGGCTGGATTCCGGATCAATGTGTTTTTCTCAGTAAAATTCCTGAAAACAGTTTATTTTTTAAATTATGTTTTTTTATACTTAATTGCGTGTAATTGCATTTTAAATGTGTTTGAAATGTAATCTGCTGTTTTTCCAACAGAGAATCAAACCACCATCTGATTATATGGCAGATCATCGACCATCACATTGCACCACTGATAAAACCTTTTGTCAAATCCATTAGTGTTACACATAGAATTGACTTTTTCTCTGCGTGCTAGATTTATATGTGTTTTTAAGCTATTAGAACTTAAAGCATGCTTTAGTTATCAGGTTGCGAATATTAAGTAGATTACGAATTCTTCCACTTTATTTGTCGTTTTAACTTCTAACATCTGTTACCACATCTACCTATCTGCCCTTCGTGCTATCTGGAGGCCAACGATCATAACACACATTGCTTGTTATTCCGCGGTAAAGTATGACATTCTGACCCTGCCGTCTAATCATTTATTCGTCCTCTGTAATGCTTCTGCAGTGTTTGGGTTGCAGACGTACTGACTGAAACTTCAAAATGTCAGTTCAATTACTCAAGATTATTTTCATACACAACGGTGATTTCAATATTTTGTAACATAGTCCTTAATCAGCAAACGCTGACAGTGTTATATTGAGCAGTGGTGAAACGTTGTATAAATATCACTCTAAACTCACTCTCAAAGTAACATGTGCTAAGAAAGCTTAGAAATTAGCAAGTTTCCCCCCACTACTAAACGTAAGAGTCAGTGAACCAGTATTAATCTGCTGTATATTGAGAAGATCCAAGTTTCTTCTTTGCTTAACATTTATATGGCCCTTGTGCTAAAGTTATCGGGTGTTTGGATGTTGTCTGATGCATCAGCCATGACTGCCGGTTGGTTATTCACACGGCTCCAGCTCTTCCACTGCTGTTGGTTGGTGTGACAGACAGGCCTGACAGCTACACTTGATCTGTGGAATTTCAGCCACACATTTTCCTCCAGTGATGGAGCAGAGGTGTCATCGCAACCCATAAATTAACATGGATGGGCTCACTGTTTTCTCCCTCCTCGCGTTTTAGCAGGGATTTGATGAGACCCTATGTTCTCGCTGATGACAGTTTCCCAATGGGGTTTCAGCCAAGAAATTTCACATTTACGTGCCAGCTCTGAAACAAAATAGTTTTTGCGGGAAATACTTTTTGGCATCATTCAATTTCCCAAACACCCCTCCATCATTTCCAGCCTTGCTTTTTGCCTTATCGAATATTTATGCTTTTGTTTGTGTTGATGATTGTGCTTTCCATGAGGCTCCATCTCATTCATCATTGTGAAACTCCACTTTTTTGATGAATGGCCGTTAAACATTTAGACCAGTTGAATGGGGGCATTGTGGGATATAGGCTTTGTTGAATAACTCTCATTGGATGAACAGCACCACATGGTTCAACGTTTAATTTCTTCCTTTACCTTGTTTGGTTTCTTTTCTCTTCTTCGGCCATTTTCTTCTTTTTCACCTCTTCTTTTTCTTGTTTCATTTGTGTGTTTGGCCTAACCAAGTCCCTTAGGTTTTTTTCCAGCCTAACTTTTATCTATTACACACATTGCTCAGCAAATTATTTGTGCTTAAATGTGGTTTAGATCTGTCTAGCTTTTAATGCTTCTCCAACTTCCCTCGAAATAATGAGTACTATGTTAACATGATCTATTTAGCCGGTCTTCTGTTCTGAGGTTAACTTTTCTACCATAGCTCAATGTTGCTCATTAAATCTAAATGTACCTGCAACCCTATTAAACAAATGAGCCAACTTCTCTATAAAGTATCGTTTAGGCTTTGTGCCTTTGGATTTGTGCTTTTATCAAGTTTCTTACATTTCCATAAACAACCACTGTGTTTTTTTTCCTCCACAGAGACTAGATGGAAGCTTTGGCTCCTGCTGATGCCCCTGTCCCTGTTGGGACTTCCGTGAGCATCTGCGGCGTCCACTATGTGGAGCTTGGGTCAGCATGACGCCGCTGGACCTTTGGCTCTCTCGTTCCATCCCCATGTGCCTACTCCTGCAGAGCCTAGTGCTGATTGTCCTGTGCTTCCCCTCGGCAAGCCCATGTCCAAAAGGGTGTACCTGTCAGCGCTCTGAGAGCCCTCCACATGGGCTCAATGTCACTTGTAGCCTGTCTCGACTTAAAGAGATCCCCCCAGATGTGCCACCAGACACCCAACTGCTGCAATTGGACCGAAACCACATCTCCCTGGTTCCTGATCGCATATTTTACAGCTTGAGGATGCTTAAGAGGCTCAATCTTTCACATAATGCTGTGGAGACGCTAGGAGAGGGAGCGTTCGTAGGTTTGGAGGGCTCTCTTGAGGTGCTTGATTTGTCCCACAATCGGATCACAAGTGTGCACAAGGATGCATTTGTGCGATTGAAGGCGCGCGTGGTGGTAGACAACAATCCTTGGCATTGTGATTGTGCCTTGCAGCAGGCGCTCGGTGGCATGGCGCACAATCATGAGGCCGCCACACGAGTTCTGTGCCGTAGTTCGGAGCTGAGAGACCAAGAGGGACAGCCATTTTTGGCTGTAGATGCTGATTTGTGCAACCTTTCTAAGAGGACCACGGACTATGCCATGCTGGTGACTATGTTTGGCTGGTTTGCAATGGTAATCTCCTATGTGGTATATTATGTACGGCAGAACCAGGAGGATGCAAGAAGACACCTCGAATATCTAAAATCTCTTCCAAGCAAACCCAAGAAACCGGATGACCCAGAAGACATCAGCACGGTCGTTTGAATGCAGAAAGATTGTGCAAGCATAGATGAAAAAAACATTTACTCAAAGGATGATATTTTATGGTTCAGCGATTCTCTACTGGTTGAAGAATCAACCCTGAGTTACGCAATTTTAGCATTTAACTAGTAAAAAAAAAAATTTAGGGATATTTTTGAAGGAAAGGGTTCGTTTATTAGACATGCTCACAAGCTCCTCATAGTTTTGCATTAACCTTTCTATAACACGATTCATTACACTTATTAAGTTGCATTTGGCATGATTGAAGCTAGACTGCTATATATACTGAACTAAAGTTGGAACTAAAACCTGCACGATTCTGTCCATCTACAAATTACCTGTATCTCACTGTCGATATTTTTATTACAATTATCTATATTATTATTTATATACGATATTTTGATTTGTACCCAGCACAGGCTATTTTGAAAAAAGGGGCAGAGGGTTGGTCCAAAGGTACTCTATAAAGAGTAGGGATGCTCCTCACAATACCAATACATACAGTATAATCTCAATGTTTTAGTCCAATGCACCTGTTCTTTGTTTATTGTTTTGGTTAGCTAGTTGTTAACATTGTTATCATGGTACGTTGGAGTACAGATCAGTCCAAAGATAGTGTTTCTACAACAGCAACTAATTTATGTTAGGAGTTACATTAATTTGATATATGATAAAGTAAATATAACCTATCCGTTGTTAGCATCTGTGTTTTGATGGGCTAGCTAATAGTTAGCATTCTTATCAAACCAAGATTGATAAGTGTAAAGATGGTACTTCTATTGCAGCAACATATATTGTATAACACAAAGAGCAGAATTATAGATGCTCTTGAATGGGTGGGTGCAGAGTCTTGCCAACGGCCAAATCACAACCTTAATGCTCAGTTAAAATCCAGCTTAATGAGAGCTGTCAACAATTTAAAGCTAATAAACAACCTTAACTCCTCCTGTTTAGCGCACATTCATGTGAGAGGTAGTATCATGATCACCCCAATTAAAGCTTGATTGAACGAAAAAAATGTTTGTTGAAGCACGGTTGAAACTAAACTGTGAGGGGTCTTGACTCTCTGGCGATTCAGTTTGACACCCCTGGATTAACCAATGCATTTTAGATCTAGGATTGAAGTAGGCATCATTCTTTGACTGATTAGGTCTTAAACAGATATTTATATTTCAATGTCATCCAATATACCACACAAGTCCTCCTTCTCAATCGTGTTTTCCTGTTTTGGTATTTAGCAGAGTTTGTGATACTTCCAATCATATGTCTTTTTCAAGAGTTTTTTAAACTTGATGTTCAGGTGACATGAAAACAATCGCAAAGTTGTCCTTTAAACACATTTTAGAGCTTGCCTTCAGGCGCATTGATAAAAGGCATTTTCTATTTTGAATAGATAGTTTAAGTGACACTGATGACCAGTACAGGTATTTTGAGAAATTAAATCTCAGGTGCAAATGTTGCAGGGTTTGTTGGACCAATGATGAGTTCACATCAGCACTAATGGAGTCCTTTTAAAACCCTTTACTGGAGAACTTCAGTCTTCAAGTGGATGTTTCTTCCAGCATTATTAAATTGATTGTCATGTTTAGGTTTTCATGCCTTTGTTGCAATGTACTGTTGAGCATTTATGTGTCAACATTGTGTTTTGTGTGGTTTATTTTTTTATTGAAGTTGTTGACAAATGTTGTCTGGCTCTATCAAACATGTTTGAGAATGGTGTTGTGTGTCGATGTCCTAGCTCCCCTCGGCCATGTGTTAGTCCTCATGTAGTCTACGAGATGGCCAATGTAACTTTGTACTGTATATTTTTTAGTATTTTGGTTCAATTTCCTCGATTTAAGCTGCTTCCTGAATCTTCCTTAAAGTCTTCTGTGGGCGAATCTCTGATAGAAACTAGCAAGATTTCCTAGTTGGGTTTGAGATAGGGTGATTAAATGAAAGTGAATGTGATAGTTTTCTCATGGTGATTTTTAACAAATTCTAGCACTTCTGTCAAAGGTTTACAGCACAATGGATAGACCTGATGGCCATGTTTGTTGCAATGATATTAGAGGCACTTGGTGATATGTTTTTAAAGCGTACTTTTGTTTATTCACCATTAGTGTGGTAGCATGCAGAGTAACCACTGGTAATGTAATAATAATTTGATTTCATTGATTCGTTACAGACATGTGGTTTTGCTAAACAGTTACAGAAATTCATAGAGCATTTGTAATACAATAGTTATAGCCTGTTTTTCTGTCCTGGAAATAAATCCCTTGTACTGTTTGGTAATTGGACTCCTTTACAGCCATGATGGTCTCTCTTGAAAAGGGTCCCACTATTTGAAGATTATTTAACGCTTAGGTTTTATTTCCGTTTTAAGTTTGTAATTCCAGTTTAGATACATGTTCGTTCATTTTGAAATCCTCAATCTACAACTCCCATTACTTCAGACACTTTAGGACAATTTGAACCAAGGGTAAACTTTTTTTAAGCTAATCAAAACAAGTTATCTAAAACAAGCAGGGCTAAAAATAACTATAATATGAAGGTTTAGGCTGCTGCTGGACTCAATCAGACTCTATATCTCAGCCACTGTTTGGCCCACAGCCTCTTAAGACACACAGAATACCTAGAAGCCATCTCAATGGAGGAATTTGTAACTACTTCCACTTAGATGTACATAGTTTTGTTTAAACAAATAAAACATGAGAAACTATAAAGTAACAGAAAAGCTTCTTTGTTTTCTATTACCAACTTTGGATACAAGATGTTTCAGACTGAATGTAAAACATGACTCTTTAAAACATATTAAAACTATAAAACACATTCAGCCACTTCCTCCTTGACAAAACATCACTATTGGTGAGTTAAAAATGGGCACAAAAGGCATTATTTGGTGGATCAGAAGTGATAAGAACAAAATCTTAGCTTTCACCAGAGTACCTATGAAAAGCTTTAAATCTTAACATTATTTGGACCAAACAGTAATAAAAAAAATAGAAAATTCAAATGTAGCTATGTGAATGATAAGGCATTAGATTTGTTTATTTTGCATGTAAATTTATGAATTTTCAATAGGAATCTGCTCCCTTCTGCAGTGAAGTGAAAGTGACCCGTTGGCCAGATATGGAGTGAGCCATACACGGAATTAGTGCTCTGCATGTAACCCATCCCAGTGTTCACACAGAGCAGTGAACACTCACCTGGAGCAGTGGGCAGCCATGGCTGCGGCACCAGGGGAGCAATCGGCGAACTGGTTCTTGCTCAAGGGCTCCACAGCTGTGGTTGTTGAAGATGGAGAGCAAGTGTTCCATCACTCACACCACCATCAACTAGGTGAATCTAGGGTTGGAACCTGCGACCTTCCAATCACAAGTCGGTTTGCTTAACCACCAGACCACAACTGTTTGTTTTTTTTCAGTGAAGTTGCACATTTATAAAATAGCTGTCAATTGGAATCTGCTCACTTTTTGAGTCAGCTCCTAGAGCTCAGAAGATAAGCTGCAGCTAAGTCACTTTCTACAGCTGAAAGTCAGAGGTTGCATCTTGGCTCCAAAAGCAGCTCACAAGGATCATACTGTTCACAGTGCATTTAATGTCAAATTATTAATCCTTGAAAGAAATAGTGTGTAAAAAAAAGTAAAATTTATTTAGTTTGATAATGTCTTAAGAAAATCAGATGCAGAATTTTAACAGGAAGTCGTGTTTTCAGTAATGTATTTTTCTTGTGACTTTGCAGGTCATTAGAATCATGTAGAGTTAGTTAATTAAATAGTAAAATGTTATTAAGAGTTTCAATGCAGTTTGTTTTTAATAAAGAAAAAGGTTTTTAGTCCATTTTACAGCAAAGCTGATGCCTTTGATAAGATTTGCGTTATATAAATACTTTATCTTTGCTCTTTGACCTTAAGGCTCTACTCCTTAATAAAGTTGGTTTCAAGGTTTGAAACCAAAATTACAGCTAGCTTTAAACAAATAAATGAAAGTTAATGTGGGTTAAGTGTGATTCAATACAGATTAATCATTTCCAGTGTGAATGTATCAAGGCCACTGCAGCAGAAACACCCACAGCGGGGCGTCATATTTATATCTGTAATTCCAAAACGTGTTTTTTTTCTGCTGTTTTATGTATGTTGGCATCCACAGAATCAACAACCTATTGAAAGAATAAAATAAATTCTGGGAATAGTCAATGTCAACGGACTTTATAAAAACTCTGCAAACCCTGCTTAAGTGCAGTGAGATGTTTATCCTTCCGTCTCTAGGTGTTTGTGCCTTTAAGCTTTAAACACTGTGTGCAAAGTAATTTGTGCTGCTTTTGAGCAGAAAATACAGCTCTCTTTCAGCTCAGATAGCTGGTGAGTCCAGGAAAGTAAAGCCCAAGGAGAGATAGAGGATAAGAAAAGTGGAAGAAAAAAATGGAAATTGGGAAAAAGTCAAGTTTTCTTCAGAAATAAAAACCTGCTATTACAATTCTGATTAGATTTTATATCCTTTTATTTCCTCTAAATGTGTTGGTATTGACATGGAGACTATGTAGCAGTGATGGTTCATTAACAAGCTTAGGTGTATTCACATCCTCCCCTGCTTTCATCTTCTACACCCGTTGCTCCCTCCAACGAATGTGTTGCATCTGAATAAGGTCTTGAAATCATATGGCTCAACAGAGCCAGCACAAGAAGACTGACTGATTGTACAAAGTAAAAGTATAAAGTCACATTTATTAGCGCTCTTTAAAGGTGCCATATCAGCCCCTTTTAAATAATTAATCATAAATATTTGATCCTTCTAGACAATCGCGGCATTCTTAATAACCTTAAAATGGAAGTATTTATCATAAAGTATATTTTTGAATCGAGCTGTGTATCCCTGTCCCACGGTCATGCTTCTACCTCTGCTGTTGCGTTTTGGTTAATGGTACACAGAATATACATTAATTTTGACAAATACATTCATCTTTTGGTAAGACAAAAAAAATCTTTCTTTTCATTGTTTATCAATATGGTTCTGCTGTTGTCAACACATACCTTCTTGATTGAGTTGAGCTGCATTAGAGCTTCATCTGATTGGTTAGTGCACTGTGCTTCGGTAAATGGGTGTCGCTACAGCTATCGAGTCACTTTGAGCTCCCAGAAAAAGAAAATAGAATTACACAAAGATGCATGAACCAATCTGAATATGACTCCAGGCATGTTTTTGATGAGCGAACAGTACTAAAACATACTAGAAATGTCTGCAAAGTCAAATTTACATGATACAGCTCCTTTAAAAGGGCTGCCTGGTTCAGCTTAGAGTAGATTCATGACTACACTAGTTGCATTTGCTTCAAAATGATCTATTTTTTTCTTATCTCCTAGTCATGACCTTAGACTTATGGGAAAAAACGTGTGAATTTTTTTATGCCAATATGGCTAGGAAACATTGTGTCATGGTGATCATTTTCTTCCATATTATGGCTGCAGCAGGAGCAATAATTTAAATAATAAAGCCTGAAAATAATCAAAACCATTCTCTTGAAATAGCTAGAAGTTCTGTCCCTCTATGAGTCCAAATTAGGAGATGTTCACTCACCATTTTGTGTCACAAATAAAAAATAAGGATGTTCTAATGTGAGTCCTTCCCCTATTAGGACTGTATCTTTAAAGCACTTGTATATGATGTGGAATGAGGATTTATCGATTGATTGATATTGTTCCATCCAAACATGAAAATGTACTCTGTTGTTTATGGTCTCCAAATTTCCTCAAACTAATGTTTTGTAGAGAAGAAAAATACTTTTTTTAATTATTTAAAATAAACTGAAATGTTGGAAGCTTGAAAGCATTGATCTCTGTGCTTGAAAAAGTGGCCACTTATAATTTCTTCTCGCAGAAAGTGATTAAATTTTTTTGCGGTGGCCATTTGTTCTTGAGGCCAATTCATCTGATTCGTGTCTAGCTTTGATTGTGTGTCTTTGGCCTCAGTGTGAAAAGCTCCACAGACAGCTCCTCTGAAGGACGAAGCTGCACGGCTGTGGAAATCTGAGGCTGAATAGGGAACAAAGTCTCACCATTCAATTACAAACCATGAAGAGATCAATTGAAAAGGACTTTCATGAGATGACTCGGGTACACTGAGGGACTGAAGTATTTGACCCCCTTACTGATTTTTAACCCTAAGCAAAGAATTGATTAGTCCATAAGTCTAATGGTATTTTCAGATGTTCTTAGTGTGATTAGACTTTACACCGGCTAGGCCTTGCACATCATCCCTTAAATGTATGGGTTCTATCTCATCTAGCTCCAAAGCACAAGTCATCTCCCACCATGATGGACATGGGTAAGGGGTTTATGGAATATAGGCAGCATTCATCTGGCTCCTCACCTCAGTTATTTAAAGGACACCTGGGAGTCATCAGCGCTGATAGAGGGTCATATATTCATCTCATTACATTGCCAGTCATCTCCCGAAGGAGACGGTACATCGATCTCCCCCTCTGGGGTGACGGCAGATTGTGCTGAGGAGGAGATGGCCGAGTTGCTTACCCGGGCTTCCAGAGAAATTGGGTTGTAGGTGGCTACGTCCCTGGCACCCGAGATCTCCAGGCTGGATGCGTGGTTTGTGGGGTCGCGCCGGGATGATACCCCGCAGTCCCCTCCTATCCCGTTCTTCCCGGAAGTGAATCGGAAACTGACCCAAACTTGGAAGCCACCTCTGACAGCGAGGTTGGTCAGTCTCCCCTCTCTCGCTACCCTTGACGGCGCGGTAGCAAGAGGGTACGAAGCGATTCCCCAGGAAGAGCAGGCACTGGCGGTGCACTTATGCCCGCGTAACCCTGTCGCCTGGCGTGAACAGCCGAGGCTCCATCCTGCCAGCTAAGCATGTCGTTGGACCTGACTTCAAGGGCTTATGCTGCGGCTGGTCAAGCTGTTGCAGCTAGCAACAAAAGATCAGCCACACGATGTCTACGTTAGTAGTCCACAGCCACCATCTTTGGTTGACCCAGGCTGACGTGTTCCCTCAAGACCGGAGGCATTTCCTCAACGCACCTGTGATCCCAGATAGCCTCTTCGGCATCGCCATAGATGACCTTACGTCGCGGGTCTCTACAATCAGGAAGCAGGCGGAGGGTCTGGGAGAATTCATGACGCAGCGTAGGAAGAGACGTGGGAGGTTCCCTTCTAAGTCGGCGCCTCCACTGCCTGCTCGAAAACCTCCTCAGTCCTCCCCTGATCGTCAACCTCCAGATCGAAGACGTCGACCAAGAGCAGCTACAAGGAGTCGGCAAAGGGGCAGTCCTGTCCAGGGGCCCCACCAACATCATCAGGGGAAGAGGGTCCATTGGAAGCGGCCCTAGGACAGGCCGCCCAGGGAGTCAAGCTGCTGCTGTACGCACTATCCGGCATGGCTATCAACTGCAGTTTGCTGCCAAGCCGCCCAGGTTCAACAGGGTTCTAATGACCTCCGTCTCAGCCACAGAGGCCCTGGTCCTGCGCGAGGAGATCGATTCCCTTTTTTGCAAAGGTGCAATCGAGCCAGTCCCTCCTGCTGACAGAGAAAAAGGGTTTTACACCCCATATTTTCTAGTTTCCAAGCGCACAGGCGGGTTGTGTCCAATCCTCGACCTGCGCTGTGTGAACGCTCATCTTCTGAGACTTCCGTTAAGGATGATATCCCTCAGACGCACGGTCCACTCAGTCAGTCCAGGGGATTGGTTCGCTACAATAGATCGGAAGGATGCATATTTTCACGTGAGTATACTCCCTCGGCACAGACTCGGCTTGTCTCTGTCCCCTCACACCTTCACAAAGGTGATTGAGGCGGCTTTAGTACCATCTATGCGGGAAGGGATTCAACTCTTGGACAACTTGCTGATATGTGCCCAGACGTGGTCCCAGTTTATACACCACAGAGATAGGGTCTTATGTCACCTCAGCCGTCCAGGGCTTTGGATCAACTCAGAAAAGAGCCGTCTAACCCCTGGCCAGAGTATATCTTTTCTAGGTATGGAACTAAACTGATTGAACAGGCGAGCACTGTTCCTAGCAGTAAAGCACTTCAGGAGAATGCTGCAGGTACATCACATGTTGGTCAGGACACAGCAGCGGTGGCGTATGTCAATCGACAAGGAGGTAAACACTCACCCCGTTTATCGGCTCTCGCCCGCAGACTGCTTCTCTGGAGTCAGCATTGGGGTCTGTCCCTAGTTGCAGCCCATATACCTGGCAGGTTGAATCAGACAGCGGATGCAGTGTCTCAGTGGAAACCCCCAGTCAGGAGAATGGCGACTCTATCCCCTGGCAGTCCAGCAGATCTGGGAACGCTTTGGTTTAGCAGAGGTAGACCTGTTTGCCGCCCCAGAGAATTCTCAGTGCCGGCTGTTCTATGCTCTGTCCCAGGCTCCTCTCGGGATAGATCCACTGGCGCATTGCTGGCCCGGGAAGAGCCTCCTTGCAACCCTCCTATGCAAGATCAGGGCGGACGAGGCAGAGGTCCTAGTGGTGGCACTTTATTGCCCCAACCAACCTTGGTTCGTAGAATTCTGCTCCCTCGTGACAGTCCCTCGCTGGCCAGTTCCCCTGCGGTCAGACCTTCAGACCCAGGATTTTGGGCACAAGAACCCGCGACCAGACCTCTGGAATCTCCATGTTTGGCAAATTTCTGTCAATTAAGACAGCATTCCTGGTCATGTTAGCCTCGATTAAGAGGGTGGGGGATCTGCAGGCACTCTCTGTCGATGAGACCTGCTTAAAGTTCGGACCTGGTGATACTCATGTTATTCTGAAGCCCAGGCCTGGATATGTGCCCAAGGTTCCCCTGGGCACGGGAGGGCCGAGCAGTTCCCCGAAAGGCTAACTCTCAAAAACTATTGCTCTAGCTAGCTCCGTCTATGCTATCTTCCCTCTGAAAGACCTATCCCCAGTGGTTCAAGGTGTATTTCCGTAGGTCCCTCAATTAAACCTTGCGTGTATTAAACTGCCGGAAGTTCTAAGTCCAGCCTTTGAGGTGGTGAGTACGGCCTCCGCGCATCTCCCTGGAGCTCTGGGATAGATGCTCCTTCCTCTGGTATGAGTCGGTATGAGAGAAAATTGCCAATTCCCCATTAAAAATTAAGTCTACACTTAAGGCCAGGGCGAAGGAGGGCCCGTTCGGTGCTGGACTACTGATGTGCCCGGCTTGCCTGGCCATCGGCCGATGCGGAAAGACCAAGTTGTAGTGACAACAACAGAAAGAGTGTCACACTCGCGTCCGGTTTATGGTGTGACGGCGTGATCAAGTGACCATCAGCGCATTCGCTGATTAGCATTATGAAACAGTGTGAAATGAGTAGAGCGCCCCTAGTGTAGCTTCCTATAGTCGTCACCGACATAAGTCTCCGTTCCCTATTCAGGGAACGGGGGTTATGAAAGTAACCATTATGATACTTTAAGAAGTTACTATATTAGTACTGTTTTACTTCGTCTTGAGTAGATTTTTAGACGGTTACTTTAGATTGTACAGTTTACTTTCAGTGCTACTTTTACTTGAGTGCCAAATATTTGCTCTCTTTCCACCACTGCCAATATGTAGTGAAAAGTGATCTAAACATTTTCTGCATACCCTGGGATTTTACACAGCAATACTAAAACGAATCATGTAAAATTACATTTAACACAAAGTACATGTGCTACGAAGTGTGTTTTTCATTTTTATATTGCATCCATAGGAGATTCATAATTTTGTTTACTGTTAAACAAACAACGCTCGTAGATGTAAAATTGAGAAAGGCCATCAGTTCATCACACTCTGTAAATGCAGGGTGTAGAAAAATCGAAATAAAACATTCATGTGCTGTGTTTCTCTGGGTGCTTTTACAGCTCTGTTCCAGCAGTCGAAATAAGTGGAGTTTTTGGATGCTCCTGGGATCTTTTCCCAAGATAGACCGGCCGCTGTTGGAAATGCGTCCATTTTCAGCTGTTGTCCATTATTTAAAAGGCCTTCTTGAAAACTTTTACAATTGTTTTCAATTGGATCATTTTTTAAATTTAGTTTTAAGTAATAATAGTTTGAAGTAAAAATGTCGTGCTGAGTTTTACAGGACAACAAAACACTGATATAAATGCAGATAAAATGGTAAATAGAAAATGCTAATAATATACAATTTTTCTTTCTTGATTTTTACATGCTCTGTTTATTTACAGTCGATTGTTAGTTGACAGAAAACCATGCATGTGTCAGATCTGGTGGTGATTCAGTGGTTTGGAGATGCAAAGCAGGGAATCATGAATAAAACAAGAGGCAAATTTGACAAGAGGCCAATTCTGAGCCCAGAAATGAACACAAAGAGTGCCGTCCAATCCATGACATTCACATCTGTCGTTCTCGCTCATCTGAGGGCTGTTTGTGTGGTCGCTATCATCACCATCAGACCCTGACTAAAAGCAGTCTATTTTTAAAGCTGTGACAGACCGAGCTTCACGCAGAGCTGCTAAAATGATTCCCATGAGAGTAAAACGTGAGCTAAGAGTCTGACATTTAGTCACAACTGATGAATGTCTGATTATTTAATACTGATATATGCTGTATTTTAGTTTATTTTAGTTTAATTTTAGAGATTTTGGTTTAATTTAATTCTAATTCACTACAGTCTTATTCAAAAAGAAGCCAACAATTAGCAAAATAGTGCACTGGAGTAAAGTGTGAGGAAAACCCTTTTCTGAAAAAAAAACATCCTGAATTTAGGTGCATTATGCAATTTCTAAAAGACAATGTTGACAAAAAACAACAACACATGTATAACAGTGTTTTAAACAGAAATGGTACAGCTTGTAGAGTTTTGCATACTTTTATATAAAATCAAAATTTTATTTTTTAAAACCTTTTTGTTGTGGAAAGACATTACAGATCACACACTATGCTTTGTTGTTTTCATGGTTTTCTAGAGGGTGACTAGTTTAAGTTTAAAAAGCACGTCATATATTTTATAATTACATGTTTAAAACTGTCATTTTAGGGGCATGAAAGAACAACAATATTTTATGCACTAGCTGGGGAGGTGGAGCTAAGACTAGTGAAAGACATTTTTACACTTAAACTTGTGACGTGAGTATGGAAATGTTTAAAGATAGGAATAAATGTATAACATTAGTTAGTGCATAAACATTAGTGTGTCCAGGTTTATTTTAACATTATGGGAACATTCTCTCAAGGTTATTAAAAAGTTTTTAGAACGTTCTCTCCACTGGAACGTTAGTTTGTCTAGTTTTTTTTTACATTCTGGGAATGTTCTTTCAAGGTTATTAAACATATAGAACATATAGAACGTTCTCTCCACTTCAGTGTCACTAATTCTATAACAAAAACGTTCTAGCAATGTTCTGAGAACATTATTCCAAAAACATTATGAAAACATTCGTAACTCCCATTCGGAATGTTCTGAGAATGGTGTTTAGATAATGTTTTAGATTACCATTATTAGAATGTTACTAGAACTTTTTGAAAACGACATGAGCTAACATTTATAAAACTTTCAAAAAACATTAGTGAATGTTATGAGAACGTTCTCTGTTAGCTGGAAGGAAGTGAACTGAGTATTCCAGAGAGAAGAACTCTGTACACTGATACAAAAAAAAACACCAGACTCAATCGCTGGAATACCAAGCATAGAAAATGTTCTTTTAAAGAGAGATTTCAGGACCTGTTGAACTCTGCAGAACAGAGCTACAAGCTTTTTTACTTGGACTCTGAGAAAGACAATGGTGTAACTTTGGGTTGAAAAGAGAGACAGACAGAAAAAAATGTGTGAAAGTTTTTTGCTTCAAATCTCTTTACCTGTGTTTATTTTTCATTTGTTTGTTTTTTTGTTTTTATTTTTAAGAGCATGAGATAAGTGTTTCCATGTCATTCAATTAGAGCAACATTAAAATTTCTTGCAAACAGCTAGTAATCTCCCCCAAACCTATTGCTGGTGTTTTTTAAACAACCCCTGCTTTTCATAATCAAAAACAACAACAAAGAAAATAACAAAACTAAACATATTCAAAGCGTACCTCTTCGACTATGTTCTTTGTACTTCTTAGTTTCAGGTGTTTGAAAACGTTTGAAGGAAATGTTACGTGTTAGAGTCTCTTTTTCATTTTTTTAAGACATTCTGTGCCAGTTGGACACTCCTTTTACGAAACACAGAGATTTAAATGTTATTGTCAATCAAATGCTGCCTATAAAATCTGTTAAGCTAATGTTCCTCCTACAGGTGCACATCACTCAAACGGAGTTGTAGGATTTCTTTTATTTGAGCAACATCACCAGCGGATCCCCGTAGCCTTTGGAGAAGCTTTTGAATGAACAAATCAGCAGTTTGTGAGTGTGATTTTTATTCAGACAAAGACTTTTGGAAACACAAAGTTTTAAGTCTCCTTACATACTCTCAAAGAGAGGGGTGGTCAGGACACACAAGAATAGTCAGAGTTTCAACCACCTGTCCCCAAAACATATGGTGTGCAGGAGAATTTCAAGAGAAGATAGACCGTGGCAGTTGCATAAATAAAACACAGGATATTCTAGTGACATTTACCACACAGAGAGTCTCACAAGGACACAGAGTATAATATGAGAATTCCTTATTATTCTTACAGGAGTGACAGTGGAGACAGCCAATCACACATTTAATGGAACTGCCAGCAACCAATAGATTAACTAAGAGAATGAGCTTCAACTTTATTTACTGTTTACACTTTCTTTGAGCCAGAGCGCTAGATATACAAACCAAGAGCGCTGCAGCTCTCATCTTTTCCAGTCTCCACATCATGTGTAGTTGGGCCGTAAAAACTGGAGGGGACATGTCCCCCTGCCCCAAAACCAACACCCTTCTTTTTCAAGGGATAAATATTTATCGATTACGTTGTGTTAAATTTTAGATGTTCAATATTCAAGTTAAAAAAAAATTAACTCAACATAATTCAAAAAGCAATTTGTTTGTCCACAGTTCCTTAGCTCTTGAAGCTTGAATTTGTGCTTGAAGCGATCCACACCACAACTGTTGCCAATCAGAGATTAGATTTCTTTATTCCACTTATTATGTCTTTTAGAGCTAAATTTTTGTATAATTTAAGATACATTTCTGTGCTCAGAATTGTGACTTAAAAATACCCCAATAGTAAGACAAGAGGATATCAGGTATAAAAGGGGTCAAAGTTAGCATGTCCCATTCAAAAAAAGGATATGCATTTTGTACGAAATAGCATACAATTAGGGCACAAACACTTTTGATATTGATACATCTGAACAATGAGTGTCACGGTGGGTAGCAAGAAGGTCCCCGGCTGGGCCAATTGGCATTTCTGTGTGGACTTTGCATGTTCTCCCCGTGATCCCGTGGGTTTATTCCAGGTGATCCGGTTTCCCCCACAAGTCCAAAGACATGCGACACAGGAGAATTGGGTAAACACAATTGTCTATAGAGATTAAGTGTGAACGAGTGTGTGTGGATGTTTCCTAGTGATGGGTTGTGGCTGGAAGGGCATCCGAGTTGGAGTTGGCGGTTCATTCCGCTGTGGCGACCCCAAAAGGGAAGAAAGCCGACAAGAAGATGGATGGACATCTAAACATCCACCTTCAACACGAAGTAATGTGTTTTTTACACGAGAGTTACCATAGTAAAAAACGGAATGGGTAAGAAATCATGAAATTCTTTGATGGCACTCAAGGTTAGTGGGGTTAGCCATTTCATTCTTGGCAGTGAATCACACAACTGACAACAACCCCATTTCTAAGAGAAGGTGATAGGATGTGTTTTATTAAACCACACAATAATAATGTACTCTTGTATACAATGTTCATTTAGCTAAACCATAAAGACAAGCCAAGAATATTTTCAGGTTCTAATCCTGGAAGAAAAAGTGTGGTAATCTCTGATGAAACAATAAAATCTGATCGTATTACTCAAGTTCTTGGAATGTTACGTTTCAAACAAACGTGCTTTCAGTTTCAAAGCTATTCGAGAAAAAAAACAAAAACTTCTTTATTTAATTTGATTAGATTTAGAATCGAAACAGATTATCATCTTGTTGTCATCAGTCAAGAAAAAGATTATATATTGATATTTGACATATGAAATCACAAAAACTAAATTTTCTCGAACAATAAACATAATCCCTATTTTGATATGTTGAATAATTACAGGTTTGTTTTGGCAGAAGAATGACTGGCTGAAAGACTCCACATCGCTCTAAACAAACAAAATGTCAAATTATTCCAGTCTAAAGGCATGCCAAATAAAGATGAAATTACATCTGAAATGATTTTTCTTTTGGTGACAAGTTTCTGTTAAAGGCACAGTATGTAATTTAAAAGAAGTTTTAAAATACTTTCTTCCCCAAACAAATTAATTAATATTTTCTACCTTTAATAATGAATTAAATGGTATTTTGTTTTCTTTACAAATACATAAAATCATCTGTATCTGATTTAGGATTCATATTAATATTGTGATTTTAATCACTCCCAAGGACACATTTAAAATAAAAGAGTGAAAATGTTGCAATTATGGAAAGGCTGTGAAAAAAGGTCAAGGCGTCCTCGCAGGGACTGATGAGTCCTCTGGCGTTTTCTACAGATGGTTAAAAATCCAGTTTTGGTTTGTCTTCTTTCATTTGAAAAAGCTTTGAAGTGCAGTGCATTTGCTTTTCTTGTGTCCTAGCATTGTTCATTTCAAGGTGTTCACCACAGGAAACTCAGTTTAAAAGTACACTACAGGGTTTACCAATGATTTCACTGAACTGCTCTCAGCCATCTCTTCAGAGTTTGACTCTTTTATCATCGCTGGGGATTTTAATATTCACATGGACAACACCCATAATAACGCTGCCAAATAGCTCAACAATATTTTAAACACCTTCGACATGACTCAACACGTTCAGGGTGTCACACATTGTCACTGTCACACACTGGACTTAGTAATTAGTAAGGGCTTAAATATTTTATCCACCGTTGTGTAAGATGTTGCTCTGTCTGATCACTTCTGTGTTTTTGTTGATGCGTCAATCTCCCACGTCAAAAAATGCTAATTCAATTTCTGTTAGAAAGAGACACCTGAACGATAACACCAGCAACCTGGCAGACAAAAACACCCTGGAGAAATTCAACAAAAGTTCAAAGTATGAAAAGACTTTGCAGGAAGGCTGAAAGAAGGTGGAGAAAATCAAAACTTGTCATCCGCTATGACTTCTATAAAAAGAGCCTTTGTGCTTTTAATTCAGAATTAGTCACAGCTAGGCAATCAATAACAACCTCAACAATACTCAAATTCTCTTTGCAAAGGTAGAGAGGTACTTATCTTTGTCTGTTTTATAATTTCTAACTTGTTAGCTACAAATGTCTGTTTTTTCACAAACATATGTTGTAAACGTGTTTGTTGGGATTCTCCTTGGCTGAGATTTAAGATCTGTGATTTTATATTTCATTCAGATGTGATGCATTCTCTGTGGAGAATCTGTTGTGCTTTTGTTCTCTACTCTCAGATCATGTTTGAGTCCACAATGAGTTTGCGTAATGAAAATGAAAAGGTTTTTATATTCTGTATAACTTGCAGATGTGACACTCTGATTCACTGTATGCATCAATTGTTTTGCTCATAAGAACATTTAGTTTGTTTTCTTTATTAAATTATGTTATTTTATTGGACATTACATTCATTACACTCAGATACCACTTTCTTACTATTAGAATGTGTCTCTTTTATTTCTTCAAAACATCTGAATATTGAGTGTTTTCTCATGATGCCACTAACATGTTTGAGGTACATAAAATTATTGCAACTTGAAAGAATGCATTTGTTCACAGATTTCTTTTTGTAGCTATAATGCTTGTGTTATTTAACAAAAGGGCCACAAACAAAGGGGTAATGAAAAGGTGGTCAAATATTCAGAGGGTGATTTATTAACACAAAACAAGATAACCCCTGTAGAGGAAAATATGTGAATGATTTGGATGTTTGAAATATGCTCTGTCGATCACAATATTTTATGTTTTTATCTATTAAAGTTAATCCTGTTGATCAATAATGAGAAAATAATCGAATTAATCACTAAAGATTGTAGTTTGTAAAATTGTAGTTTGCACAATTGGATATATTGATGTGGAATGGCGGAGGAAACACAGATAAAATCATTGTTATAGAATGATCAAAGATATTATTAAAATATTTTAAAACTGAAGTACTTATTTTACAGGATTTTTTACTCACTTTGTATTAAACTGGGTAACAGGTTTAAGAATAAAAAAGACTGAAAGTTATTTATTTTGTTAGAATTTCTCAGTCTTTCCTTTAATTTGGCTGGTTGCTGAGGCAAACCAAAAAAGATGAAACCAAAATAGAGTTGTTTGGAAAAAAACACATAACGCTATGTGTGAAAAAAAAAGGCACAGCAAATCAACATCAAAACCACATCCCCACTGTAAAACATGGTGGAGGGAGTATCATGATGTGGGGTCTGGACGAATTGTTGACATTGATGGAAATATGAATTACAGAGTTTATCAAGTCATTTTGCTGGAAAACACAAGAGCATCTGTGTGTCAACTGAAGCTTCGCAGAGGAGAGGTGATGCAACAGGACATTGACCCAAAGGATACAGATAAATCAACAAAGTAATGCTTGCATTTTATATTTTTGTTAGTTTGATGAAGATCAGAATTCACGAATGCTTCACGTTACAGAAAATTCAAGATACAAAAGTCCACACAAAGAATATTTTGCTTCATGATACAAAAAAACGTCCATGAGAAATAGATAGTTGGCATTTGAAATTCCGGCGGAAAACAACACTTGGCATCACGTGACTGCATTCAACCTGCCAACAAATGTTCTGCTCTCCTATTGGTCAGTTCCAGCCTTGATGCTGTGTATTTGTGCGTATTATCCTGCTGTCCTATTGGTCATCTGTTTTCATTGTTTTATTCTTTATTAGATCGTTAATGTGTACTTTCCATGTTATTTAATATTTTTAGTGCTGTTTCTGTGTGGCTTGTAATGGATTAGGTATTTTACGTGTCAAAGTTGCTTTGATGTACAAACAATATTCAGCATGGCCACCCAGGAACGGATTTATTTTGTATCTTGAGGTATATATATATATATATATATATATATATATATATATATATATATATATATATATATATATATATATATATATATATAGACCACCAATTGTGCAAGTTCTCTTACTTAAAAAGATGAGAGAGGCTCGTAATGTTCATCATAGATTGACCTCAACTAGGAGAGACAAAAGGAAAAAGAAAAATCCAGAAAATCACATTGTCTGATTTTTAAAGTATTTATTTGCAAAATATGGTGGAAAATAAGTAGTTGGTCAATAACAAAAGGTCATCTCAATACTTTGTTATATAACCTTTGTTGGCAATGACAGAGATCACACACTTTTGCTGGTATTTTGACCCATTCCTCCATAGAGATCTCTTCTAGAGCAGTGATGTTCTGGGGCTGTCGCTGGGAAACACGGACTTTCAACTCCCTCCAAAGATTTTCTATGGGGTTGAGATCTGGAGACTGGCTAGGCCACTCCAGGACCTTGAAATGTTTCTTATCAAACCACTCCTTCGTTACCCGGGCGGTGTGTTTGGGATCATTGTCATGCTGAAAGACCCAGCCACGTTTCATCTTCAATGCCCTTGCTGATGGAAGGAGGTTTTCACTCAAAATTTGACAATGCATGGCCCCATTCATTCTTTCCTTTACACGGATCAGTCGTCCTGGTCCCTTAGCAGAAAAACTATGTTTCCTCCCCCATGCTTCACAGTAGGTATGGTGTTCTTTGGATGCAACTCAGCATTCTTTCTCCTCCAAACACGACGAGTAGAGTTGTTACCAAAAAGTTCTATTTTGGTTTCATCTGACCATATGATATTCTCCCAGTCATCTTCTGGATCGTCCAAATGCTCTCTAGCAAACTTCAGAAGCAGGGGGACACGTCTGGCACTGCAGGATTTTAAGTCCCTGGCGGCATAGTGTGTAACTGATGGTAGCCTTTGTTACTTTGGTCCCAGCTCTCTCCAGGTCGTTCACTAGGTCCCCCCCGTGTGGTTCTGGGATTTTTGCTCACCGTTCTTGTGATCATTTTGACCCCACCGGGTGAGATCTTGCGTGGACCCCCAGATTGAGGGAGATTATCAGTGGTCTTGTATGTGTTCCATTTTTTAATAATTGCTCCCACAGTTGATTTCTTCACACCAAGCTGTTTACCTATTGCAGATTAAGTCTTCCCAGCCTGGTGCAGGTCTATAATTTTGTTTCGGGTGTCCTTTGACAGCTCTCTAGTTTTGGCCATGGTGGAGTTTAGGTTGTGGACAGGTGTCTTTTATGCTAATAATGAGTTCAAACAGGTACTATTAATACAGGTAACAAGTGGAGGACAGAGGAGCCTCTTACAGAAGGTTTTAGCTCTGCGAGAGGCAGAAATCTTGCTTGTTTGTAGCTGACCAAATACTTATTTTCCAACATACTTTGCAAATAAATTCTTTAAAAATCAGACAATGTGATTTTCTGGATTTTTCTTTCTCCTTTTGTCTCTCCTAGTTGAGGCCTCTCTCATCTTTGTAACCACAATTGGTGGCTGACCAAATACTTTTTTACCCCACTATATATATATATATATATATATATATATATATATATATATATATATATATATATATATAAATAAGTATTTGATACATCACTCCCAATCAAAACATTTAAGTATAGGGCTATTGACACAAACTTTACACCAGATGTTTCCATCAAGCCAAATATTGAATTCATACAAAGAAATCAAAACATTGAAGTATACAGGTTGAGTCTTGATAAATAAAGTGAAATGGCAGAGGGAATAAGTATTGAACACACTTTATTTAATACTTTGTAGAATAGCCTTTGTTGGTGATTACAGCTTCTAGATGCCTCTTGTATGGAGAGACCAGTCGTCTGCACTGCTCAGGAGTATTTTTGGCCCATTCTTCCACACAAACGCTCTTTCAATCTTGAAGGTTCCTTCAATCTTTTTTTTATGAACTTTGATCTTTAGTTCTCTCCATAGATCTGTCAAATACACAAATGGTGTGTCAAATACTTATGTCCCCCGCTGTGTGTATATATATATATATATATATATATATATATATATATATATACAAGGAATTTCCTGTGGTATAATGGAGTCGTAAGTGCAAACAACACAAGTACAATACAAACTACATAAGTACAGTAAAATACAACACAACTAAGAAGCAATTAACATAAACCAATGAGGTAGAGTATTTTTGATTGATGAGGATTGATGAAATGTGAACAGTCTATACAAAACAAAAGTCTACAAATTGTTGTGTGTTTAAGTGTAAAATACAAAGAGATTAAATGTGCGAGAGTCCAGATGCAGATAACAGGTAACAGAGTGGGATGATGGGGAGCTTTGAGTTCAAGCTGAGTACCGAGGTGGCCATACCTGGCGACATCTTGGATATTTCCAAGATGGCATATGTATGAGCGTCTTATGCGTGCTCCCGCTTTCACAGGTGACTAAAGCTTTTGCCTGATTCATCTGTCTGGACGCCAATCAACTTCACGGAGGCGGGTTATATGAGCTTGTACATGAATCAGTGGCAACAGCAAGAGGTTCATAGGAACACCCCCTGAGCAGCTCAGCAGCAAGAACTCTGTGGAGTACTCCGCTCATGGCTGGAATGATGTGGAGTGAGAAGCTCCACTCACTGCTTGTGTTTGTTTGAGTTTGAAAGTTAACATTTAATTTAGCATAATTCTTAAATCATTCACATGTATCATTGTATTTATTGATGAAAAGCCCATCAACAATCTCACACTGTTAAATGGTGCATTAATTCATGAAATATATTTAAATACGCATTTCAAATAAGTAAAGAGTTAAATAACTAATTAAAAGATATATTTTTATCAAATACGTATTAATCTACATTGACAAAAATTACACTAAGACCTTTTTTTTTGACTAAAACATTTAGATTTTCGTCAACTAAAACATGAATTGCTAATGTTCATAGGTTTGTGTTCATTCATTGATAAGAATGTCATGACAATTGCAGCCTAAATAATGTTTGTATTCATCAAAAAAACTGTAAAAAGTAAAAGTACTTTCCTCAAGTAAGAGTAAAAGTTACTATCAAATGATTTACTTAAGTAGGAGTAAAAAGTATATAAACAAAATGTTCTCAAGTACTTAGTTACTTCTGATCTGAACGATACAAAGCAAGCTAAATATGTCAGCTATTACAAAGTATTTCCTAGGGATTAATTTAGTTTTTTCATGAAGAAGAAAGTAATGTTGGTTGATTGCAAACTATAATCAAACTCACATTACAAAGGCAATGCATGCAACAAAAAGAGGTTTTGCATCTTTGCGATCACATTTCACAGAATATATGAGCTGTGAAATCCTTGTTTGTAAGCGCAGGCGCCTCCATTTGTGAGTGTGATTTCTGTGTGCGCGACAGCAGCAAGCTACAGTCTGCAGCGAGAACGCTCTCGATCTGCTACTGTCAACTCGAAGAGCTGCAAACTCTCGTGCATCAGCCCCTTCAACATCTTCCACGAGACTTGATAATGTCAGGAATAGCTTGTGTTTAGATTTCTTTCCTTGCTTTTTGTAATGAGAGAATACTGCTGCAATATAACTAAAATGTAACTCAAAACTTAAAAGTACTCAAAAAGCACTACAAATTTACTAGTAACTGTATCTAAGTAAATTTAACTAGTTACTACCCATCTCTTCTCCTGACACAAATAAAATACTAATGAGGCAGAACCAACTTTTTAATTCATTATTTTGTCTTGGATCAAATGGATCATATGAAAAGGTTAAAATCAATAATAATGAGGTTAACATCTAATTCACTGTTTGGGTCATGCTATTATTCATAAAAACCTCAAAACAAAACATGTGTAAAAACGGTAAAAAATGTAATTAAAGTTTGTTGGTAAAGGTGTAGAAATTAGTAATTTGTTCAATTACTGAATTATTTATAGTTGTGTCCAAGGTTATTGTGAAACTTTGCAGAACTTTGGTGCACTAGGCTAGGACCCCTACTCCAAAAACTTGACTCAGTGCTTCAAAAGACCCAACTTCATCTGGAATAACTATTATGATATTGTATTATGCTGTTTTATTTTGATTTTGTATTGTGCTGTTTTACTCTCTTCTCTCAATCTTTTCATTATCTCTCTCAGTTACGGCGTGCTCGTGTTTATCGGCCCTAATTGCTTTCCAGCAACGCTCCATCTATTCATCTATCTGGGAACTGCCGTGTATATATTGCAGCCCCTTTCCACCCTTTGTCACTGGTCTGTCTTTATACAATGCTATTGAGAATTCAAAGGTATCAACTCACCTTCTCTACCACAGTAAGGATCTCGGGTCCAGCTCAAGTGATCTGCCACGGGCGCGGGTGTCGCTGGGACTCGGACCACGCTCGGTGCCTCTTTGTTTTTGCCTTTTTCCTTAAAGCCATTTTTCCGTTCCTGTCCATTAGGATTTTTGTGGCATACTCCTGCTATTTTTGGTTGACATTATTTGTGTTGGAAGACCAATAAGATCTTGTTTATTTCCTGCAACTGGGTCCTCTACGATTCATTACAATAGCAATTATTATTAACAACATGGTAGCACAAACTGGAAGCATGATTTAGTTGTAATAAATATTAATTTCTTGTTTAAGAGCATCTATTTCATTCTGTAATGGTGCTTGCGAAGTAATCTGCATTTTAAAATCATAATTTTTTTTCTGTACGTAGAGTGAGGATTCACTCTCCTATTAAACAATTAATCTCATGACAGCAAACGCACATTGTCTTGCTGCTGGTCTGTGTGTTTTCTTAGGATTCAGCAGCATGCAAGAGTATGCTAATGGGGCATTTTCATAAAGCAGGCACCTCGTTCTCATTCACAGCATCCGCAATATTCACTAATGAGGAAACACGTCTGATCTAAATCTCAGAGGAGGAAAGCAAATGTAGAAAACACTTCTCTGTGTTTTAGGAAAATGATTTCCGGTTCCAATTTGATTTGTTCAATTGCATGCAAATGTGACTGTCATTGCATGCAGTCATCTTTAGTCAGTTCCGAAAATACAATGTGCCTCTGAAAAATACTTTCATTTTAATCTGAATCCAATAATAATACTGGTAACTTTTTTTTAGACGGTGACACAACCTTATTGCACCTTTTATCCTGCATTTGTCAGTATCTGTCTGAATACTACAGAGGAAGTGCTTGTAGTCAATCTGATGGTGAGCACTCTGATCGCTCATCCTGAATGTTTTTAGATTCAAGGGAAAGCCTGTGGAGCATTGCTCTGGTGTACAAACAGCAGTCTGTTTATAGCAAGCAAACACAGAGCTGTAACACCTTCTGCTCTGCTCTTCGTGTCTTTTCCTCTCGCATCCTTTCTTTTCTTCCTTCAGTTGTGAGAAAACTTGAGGTGTGAGCAAAGAGTGGAAAAATATCTCTGTCTTCACACTTCTGCATGTGTTTGGAACAAGTGTGAGTTTAACTTGAACAGAAACTGAGCTGAGGGTGGATTTATGAAAAACATACAAGCAGAAAAACAGGTACTGCGCAACAAAAATGCTTTGGGATTTTTGGTACCAATACGACTTTCTTGACATTGACATTTGTGTGGAAATAAATGATCCGTTAAAGAGTAAAAAATTATTGTATTACACCTTCTAATCAATGCATTGTGTTTCTGTTTACTTTGTTATTCAGTGACAAAAAAAAAACAGAAACTATTTGCAGTATTTATTTTGGCCTGTAGAAAAAAAAAGATTTATTTTTTCTGATTTCTGAATTTTCTAAATTTCTGATGGTTTCTCCTACACTTAAATCTTTTAAAATGATGCAACATGGTAGAGTACTTAACTTTATGAATAAAAAACTTCCCTAAAATAACAGAAGATTACCAATAAAAATTTCCTTAGACAGAGATTTATCAGCAAAAAAGTGGCCAAATAAAATATGCCTATAACCTATAGTGAAGTTGTGATAAACCTTTTAAGCAATCAGGCTATTTAGAAAAGATGCACAAGTGTACAGTCATAAAAGAAATGGAGTAAAGTTTCATTCGAAGAGTCACAGAAAGTGCAGGATAAACTCTTCAATCTCTTAAGATAACAAATAACTGGGTAAAACTTATTTAAATTATTTTAAAGGAGATTTCTTTTACTTTATCAGTTAAAAGGAATTTCTGTGGGACAGATGAAACAAATAACTAGTTGATTCAGTCGAAGAGATTATTCCAGTAGAAGATGCAAAAAGGGATAGAAGAGATTTGGTTAAGAAAAAGAGATCTCATCAACCCGAGAAACGCAGAGAAACAATCATAGTGGATTTAATGCATGGAATAGAAGCAAGTGGGGAGGTACTGTTTCCTCTAAAGAGCATACAAATTTCCATTGGAATTGCCTTAAAAACTGTGTTAAAGTCTCTTTTTTTGCACACAGGAAAGGGATATTTTAAGCAAAAGTCAGAATAATCTATAAAATTACCATTAATGTCACAAAGTTGAATTACTAACGTCACTCCATTAACATACCACGTTTCTATAAATAAAGATTTTTCTTATGCAAAATGTTAGTTCATGTGGTGAAAAGTCATGTTTGTAATTAATTTTCCATGCTAAAAGCATTTGCTGGTGGAAACTAGAGTTTAGAGGGAAGTTTGTTTATAGAATAATACACAGACCTTCAAACTTGTCTTACTGAAGTGCATCACGCCTACAAATTGCCTCTTGCAATGACATACCTCCTCACTGACCTCACTGAAGCCTGTTGTGCACCTCTGAAAAACTAACTCTGTGATTGGTTGAAGTAGTATTGGAGTTGGAGTCTTGATCAGTGCAAATATAGAGCTTCTACGACAGCAGCAGATGTATGGGGAAGACAACGCTCAGAACTTAGGATGATCCTGCTGTAAAACAGGTGAGAGCAGAGCACAATTCGCAAATCTAAAAACTCAAACCAAAAAGTCAAAACTAAACCCTTCCAGACCGGTACAAAAAAGTCAATAGTACTGAGATGCTGAGATAGGTGTTAAAGGCCCCAGTGAAGAGTCCCACAGCAGCAAAGATAAACTTTTTTTCAGGTAAAGTAAAAGTAAAGTAAAGAGGAAGACCCATGAGAATACGTTTGGAACTTTTCACCTACAGTTCTCCAAAATCCTTCTCAAAACACACTGTTTATGTAGCTTATACCAAACTTCATTACTTTTGTTCACAGTTCCTTTTTTAATTTGGTAAATGCATAATTTTTTTAACTCTCACTCACTTCAACAAAATATATTTTTTTACATACTTATTTCAATTACAACCAAGTGAAAAACTATGTAATCATCAATTAACAATCACCTGTATTAACAATCACATGCATATGTCACAGATGTGTATGTTTATATGCAAATATATAAATATATATATATATATATATATATATATATATATATATATATATATATATATATATATATATATATATATATATATATATATATATATATATATATATATGGGTATGTGTATGTATACATATATATATTTATACATTTATGCATTTGGCAGACGCTTTTGTCCAAAGCGAATTACATTAGGGGATATATATAAAAAAACATTTCTTTTCTGCATAGATCACTAACTGCGTGTATGTATGTATATTTATATTTGAATACATATATGTAGATAGGTACGAACTGTGCTAAGGTAGGTATCTAAACTTTTTTTTTCAACTCAATCCTAACTCTTTCCCCCACAATTACCGCTCACCTTCTCTTTCCCCCTCAAAAATGACCAACTCATACGAAGCACTTCCTTTCTCATGGGGTTGCTTTGAAGTAGGTCAGGACAGGTTATAAAAAAAAAATGTCCCCCATATGACAAGATCTTTTACAATAACTGAACTTTTTTAACCACAATTCTTAGAAAGTGAAAATATTAAATAGAACAGAAAAGGACACAAAATGATCTTCTTTAATATTTGAAGTGCTACATTTAACTCAAATTGAAAACAGGCACTTCACACACACTCCCACTGCTAAATGATTGTAAAACATTTGAAGGAAATGGAGGTGGGAGCTCTGATCCTGTCGTGAAGTATATAAAAGAAACTTGAACCATTGAAAGAATACTTTTGATAAACTTGACCATCACCGCTCTCTTTTTTTCTTCAAGGGAATGTTAGAATCATTGTGTCTCTCATTTTAAAGGTTAAAACAGTCCCCTTTTCTTGTGTCACATAGGCCCCTATTGTAGAACATTGTGAGCAGAGTTATCTGATTAAATTGTACAGTAGATTACAACAGTACTTTACTAAAAGCTCTCTCTTTCTGAAAAATTGACATATTCCAGTTGATGATGGCACAGTGCGTTTACAAAGCAATTCAGTTACATGTCTTAAATGGTTGTTTAAGTTATGCCTATTTTAGTGTTTTTTAATCTAAAATGTGGTGATATGTTTCGCTTTTCAGCGTCACGGTGGCGCAGTGGGTAGCACGGTCGTCTCACAGCAAGAAGGTAGCTGGTTCTAGGCTTGGCTGGGGCAGGTGGCATTTCTGTGTGGAGTTCATGTTCTCCCCGTGATTGCGTGGGTTTTCTCCGGGTGCTCCGGTTTCACCACAAGTCCAAAGACATGCAGAATAAGTGAATTGAGTAAGAACGATTGCTCATAGTGTTAAAGTGTGTGAATGTTTCCCAGTGATGGGTTGTGGCTGGAAGGGCATCTGCTGCGTAAAACATATACCAGAGAGTTGGTGGTTCATTCCGCTGTGGCGACCCCAAAAGGGAAGAAAGCCGACATGAAAATGAATGTTTCGCTTTTTATTCAGCAAATGGCTGGTAGAATAAAGCAAATTAGTTTTGTATGAGATCTATAACCATAACTTTGGGTGAAGTGCTGTGTTTCTCTTCAGCAGTAGCACTTTACAAATAAAGCTTTTGTGTTTACTTTGCTGTGGCAGCAGGCAGCTTGTTAGAGAATGGTCCTCTTTCTGTGCCAGCCATGCCATCTGGCAACATGAGCATGTGTGGGAAAACACTCAGAATCCCAGAATGGCAGAGTAACACACAGCCACTCTGTTTCCAACAGCGGATGCAGAGTGTGCTAATTGATGTGTTAGGATCTGACCCGAGGTCTGGTCTCTGAGGAGGAATTGAACGCCGCTCATTACTCGCCACAATCAGAAGAGGAAAGCAAACGGAAGATTCTCAGTACAGTGGTGCCTCGATTATTGTGGAAGATACGTTCTAAAAAATAACCCGAAAGTGAATTATGCAAAGTAGAGTCAGCTTTATTTTTTTTACGATTATTCCGTTTTTAGACCCCTTACTACCCACTTTTCTCAGACAGGCATTAACATATTTATCATCTTTGGGTGCTAGCGCTAGGGATGGCTGCCACAAAACTGGCTGGATATGAAATTTTGCCTGAATAAATATTAAATTAATTAAATAACAGTGGCATTCATGTTCAGAGGGATGATCAAACATGCTCCACGAGACGTTTCAACTCTGTTCCGAATCGTCTGAGATTCTAGATCTCGGCTCATTGATCTGAAGCTTCACTCAAAACTGTCAAGTCACATGATTTTGAACTAAAGAAGCTTCAGACGTTTCGAAACACAAGTCACGTGACCAAAGCTTTGGCGCATTTTACCAGGTTTTCATCCCGGCGCTCCTCCTGAAACCGCGCCTGATTGGTCAGAAACACAGGATCCAAGCATTGAACTTGTTTTATTCAATCAACTGTCCGAACTGTCTGAAAAACTTTTCACTAATGAAGATAAAGTATCAGTACCCTGTACAATTGCCTTTTGATTTTATTTGTATTTAAGAAGCTATATTTAGATAATAAACTATATTTACATGTATTGACGTGTTACTGCTTTTTAGCATCATTAAACAGAAAATCAACATCTTATGAGGAGTTTCAGTCCTATTCACTTTATAAAGTTATCCTTTTTTCCTATAAAGCTGAAAAAATTATTTCTTTATTAAAATATATAAGTATAGCGTGTCTGTAGGCAGGGGTCTCTGATAGTGCAGAAACAAGTAATTTCCCCTCATGTTGTTACTCCATTTGAACATGAAAATTGAATGATTAAAAGGTACATGGCACCGAAAGCAAGCGTATGGCCGTGCCGTGTAGACCCCGCCCAGCTGGTCGCATGTTTTTAAAAATATCAAGCTCTAAATGTACATGGTCCAAACGGCAGCAGGTTTCACTCTAATAAACAAGCAAGCCCTAAAAAATAAAATCTAGCTTTTAAACAAGATTTCAGTAAACACATTCTCTTACCTCTCCGATCTGTTCTAGATAGTCACGCCACGTGATGCAATACTGCAGGTCGAAGTTAAATTCAGCTGAACTTTTGTCTGAGCGGATTCCGAAATCTCACCACATAGTACGGTGGCCGAGAGGTGCAGAACAATTCACAATTAAGAACATAAGAAAACAAATGAACAAACCAGAAAACACAACAACAAAAGCAAAAACAAATTTACAATTTGGAAAACACAACAACAAATTTAGATAACAGATGAGATGATTGGAATCCCCTGTTGCTCCTCTCGAATTTCATTCACGGAACTACACTAACTGCCAATGACGTTTGTTATTTACTCTTCTTTTACTAATTTTTTCGATACCAGTGATGAGGTCAAAAGAGTCTAAAGAACAGCAGTCCTTTACCCCAGCTCTAATCATAATTCATCTGTCTCAAGGCTTGAACTCTTCCATGCCTAATTCCTGAGAGCCTTTTAAAATGTCCAGCCTATAATTCCCCCCTCTGTGTCCCAGCTTTCCAATTAGCACACCTCCAAGCTGATTTACTGTCACCATGGCAACCAAGCAGGCCTGTATTCCCTTTGATATCCGCCTGTCCCACGAGGAGCAAGGTTTATCATCGATGGCTAAAATTAGCACTTTCTGTCACATTCTCTGTCCGTGACCCTTCTGGTGTGAAGAAAAGGGACTAGAAGATGAAAAGCTAGGCTTGGATCTTTGATTAAGAGCACAAATTTACAGCTTATTTGTTTTTCTGCATTTGAGATTAACTCCGGTGAAGATGAGCTTCGAAGAAAGAAAGAGTTTCCAGCTGTGAGCATCAGAGGCTCTCTTCAAAATCCTATCGGTTCCATCAGGCCATTGTTAATGCAGTAAATGATGCTTAATTGCACTCAGTTTATAATCGTTCTATCATACAAATAGTACAAATGTGAAGCTGCAGTTAGAGGTTAACTACACTTTAAAACAGCTTATGTAGGTGTAAACATGTTTTCCTGCTGTTCTTAATTTGAACACAACAAAATTGTCGATCTTCTAAGCTGGTTTACAGAGCAATGTGCCCAGGACCAGAACTGTGTTACAAGTCCCAGGAGAAGAGTTCCTTTAAGCAGTTGATTGAAAGAAAGTCAAAGTGTCCATCAATATGGCGGACACAAAGTGACGATATTAATTAAATAATTACACCATTACTTAATTATTGAATGCAGAATTTTACCATGGTTTATAATTGAAAGTGTTAATATTATATATTATTAGTTAGTTATTAGTTGTATTATTTGGGTATTACTTGTTTGATTATTTATTATTATTGGTTTTATTTTAAATGTCAGAATCACTCATCAAAGTTGGAAGATTTCATGCAAGACAGGACCATGCATTATTTAATTAATTAAAATATTTGAATAAATATACGTGCATTTAAATAAATATAAAATAGAATAATGTAAATATAGATAATTAATCTGTATTTACATTATTCTATTTTATATTTATTTAAATGCACGTATATTTATTCGAATATTTTCCTTTTAAATTATTCATAGATTTTTTTTATAATACTGCCACTTTCTGTCCTCCATACATAACTTCAGCAGGCCACTGAGAAAAGATGCTCTCTACTTTAGCTTCAGACAATCAGAGGACCATAATTAGTGCCACATGTGTGTTTCATGATGGTTGAACCAAAAATGTGCAGGGCTGCGGCTCTCCAGGACCGATTTGGAGATCCCTGGTCTAGAGTCTAGTGGTGAGATTTCTACACAGACTCTTCTCCTGGGGGACTCTTAGACAATTGGAATACTTCAAGCAAGTTTGCAGTGTACAGCTCAGTTAAGTAAGTGATTTAAGCTAATATAAAGTTAGTTTGATGCTCCTGCCTGCTAGTATATCTTTATTTAATCTCAATATCCCTTTATTGAGGATTCTCAGTGTTAGCGGTCCTGCGATTTAGACTGGTGTTTAGTTCTGTGTAAAAGTGTTTTATAGTTACTTCAGCTCTTGTATGTGAAAAAATAAAAAACTTGTTGGTTTTCATACTTCTCCTCATCCTTTTAACTCCCAGTTAACTTTTCAGTTACCAGAAACAGGTTTAGAAGAGGGATTATAGTTAGGGTTAGGGATAGACTTAGGGTAGGGTTGTTACTTGTAGGGTTGTTAACTGTTGCTCTCTGGGATTGAGGAGAAAGAAGAAAAACGCTCCTGGCCTAGAGTGAAGTCCTATTCTAGTTCAGGAATAATTTAAGAACCTGTTCAGCAAATATGCACAAGCAGATTATTTCTCTTTTGTAGCACAAATCCTGGCACAAGGATAATTTCCCATTGATTATCATTCTCTCAGTCACCGTTTGAAAGAGACCACAGAAGACGCACCTTAAGCTAAACAGGGAAAACTTCATTACGTATGGTGTTCTTTACTATCGCAAACTATTTACTACAATTTTTTAAACAAAGTAAAATTGTTTGTGGCCTTCTGGAAGTGTGTTAATGTCCTCAGTATTTCGTTGGGCCTCTTTTTGCACTTTTACAGCATCAATGCTGACTAACATGGAAGCACTCAACCTTTGACACAGTTGATGTGTTTTGCAAGGGAATGATGAATTTTTCAGTAAGATTTAACATTAGAATAACCTTAAAATACATGTATTTTCAAAAATATAATGAGGTAAAAAGGATTTATTAAATAACTACTATCAGAGTTTTCCACAGCACAGAGAGAGGGGTGAGCTTTTATGTCAATTATCGCATTTATAACAGGAGCCTGACAACCTAAAGAATGAAAAAAGATTAATAATTAATTTCTTCATTAACTGACAGAGAGAAGATCCTGCCCTCTTAAAATTGCTAAAGGGTCCTTGTGATCTATATTGAAATATCAATCTCAATGACCCAGAGTTCATTTACCCAGAGTTCATTTACAATGTTAAAGTGACAGACAAAAAATTACTAACCAATAGCCGTAACAAATGATAAAAAGTGCAATAGAAGAAGAAACAAAAATACATGGTTTTGATTATGATGCAAAAAAACACTGTAATACCTTATTCTGTCAAACAGAAATAACACAAGCATATTTTTAGGTTAGTTTTATTTTTTAAAGGATTGTGGGGTAGATTAAATTAAAAAGAAAAATGTTGAATTACATTTTTTTGCCAGAAGTCCAGAATATATTTATTAAAATACAAGTTTGGTATTAAATTTTCCCATTTAATCTTCTGATTAATGAAACCCGCTTGTAAAATCAAGAAATTAACAACATAAATGGGCATTTTTACTGTTTTATTCTCATAAGTACAAATAACGTATTTTAACAAAAGCAAGTTTTCAATGTTTTGCTTAAATAAAAACACATTTTTGAAGAAACATCACAAAGATAAAATAGATGAGACAACTCTTCTGAAAAATTAAAGTGAAAGTGAGCAGTTGGCCAGATATGGAGTGACCCATACCTGGAATTTGTGCTCTGCATGTAACCCATCCCAGTGTACACACACAGCAGTGAACAAACACACCGTGAACACTCACCCGGAGCAGTGCCTTGCTCGAGGGCTCCACAGTTGTTGAAGATGGAGAGCAAGTGTTTCATCACTCACACCACCTTCAACTCGGTGGATCTGGGGATTGAACCAGAGACCTTCTGATCACAAGTCGATTGCTTTATCCACCAGACCACAACTGCCACAAATGGGCTTATTTGCAAGTATAGATTTAGTGAAATATTTTTTAAATGTATTTCTTTGACTTTGTCAGTGATTGACAAGCATACATTTCAATAGAATTTTCCTCTATGATATTTCTGAGCCTCATTTGCTTTCTGCTGAAACCTATGTGTGAAGTCTTGCACAGTACATCCATGTTATAAACAATCAATGATGTCTTCCATGAATTTATCATGTTATATCTCTGGTATTTGCTTATGATAATATTACCAACTAATCGTTTTTTCCCAGATCTTTTATACTGAGATAAGTAAACATTTTACTGTTTATATTGCTACTCAACAAGGAAATAATCACATCACTTTAAGCACATATTTAAAACTAATGTAGGTAAACATTCAAAGGTAATTTAACACTTATTATCAGGACTTGCATCTTATTCAAATCCCTATTGATGAGGCAAAGGACTCACGCTGTAAATTCACACATCTCTGGATGTAATAACATAATATTGTTTCATTCGGTTTTGTGGTTCTTCTGGTGACATCTACTGGATGCAAGAAGTATCTCAATCATAATGTATTATTTTAACATTTAAACCAGGGTTCCCCAATCCTGGTCCTGGAGCTTTGTACAAAAATGTGCAGGGCTCTGGCCCTCCAGGACCAGGTTGGGAGACAACTGATTTAAACAGACCGTGTTGTCAAATAGCTGTGATCTTTCAAGAAATTGGCAGCAAGTTACTTACCTTGTCTTTATTTTTCAAAATAATAATTAACAGCACTTATATAATGCTTCATGTTTTTAATGAAGGTGAGGCCTTGCTGAAGAATCGTCTATTTCAGGGGTCTCCAAAACTGGTCCTGGAGGGCCGGAGCCCTGCACATTTTTGGTTTAACCATCATGAGACGCACATCTGATTGTCTGAAGCTAGAGTAGTATGCATACTAGATCAAGACTGCAACTAAAATGTGCAGGGCTGAAGACCTCCAGGACCAGATTTGGGGAACCCTGATCTATTTGTTTGGGCAGAGACCTATCCACCATCCATCCACTTTCTGTTTTATTCTCAGCATTCAATCTCTATTATGTGGAAAAAACCCACAATCAGCTGCAGGTGTAATGATGACCCAGCACAGGCAGCTTCTTGAAGAATTGAATCAAGAAGCTTAGGCTAGGTCACTTCCTCTTAGACGGTTGTAACCAAGAAACCATTTGGGGCTTTAAGAGTAGGTTAATTGTGGGGCCATTTTGTCAAATCCTGATGATGCACCTCTTCATTCCAAAGAGAATGCGGAAAGCCCTTTGGCTCACTTGGGAGCAAAAAGGGGCCAAGGGCGTTTATATTTTCCTAAAATGAAAAGTGACGTTGCATTTGCTTTACTCAGTCCAACTCCTAACCACTTCTCGAAGTAGTTTCCAGCTGCAGTTGTGGAGTGGACCCTCGTTAGGCACCATTAAATTAAGCCCCAAGCTTTTTCAATCAGCACCCCCCAGTGTGTTGAAGACTTGGCGAGACATGAACAACTAGAGTGCTTTAATGTCAAAAACAATTTTACAAATTTGAATGTTGTTTATCTAACACTATCAGTCATAAGTAGATAGATTAAAGTTTTCTAGTGCAGTAAATTAAGATATTATCGTAGTCTACATTAGAACATGGAAAACTGCTCTCCTGACTATGATATTACTACTAAATGTGTGTTTAAACTTCATTAATTAATTTATTTAATGCCTTTTAATTCATAAAGTAAAAATAACTACATTCATCCGTATGAAATATACCAATATATGTTTCTTCATTGATGCATAAATGAAAGTTGACCTGCTTTTATTAATCATGTTAAATATGACAAGTGGATTTTTGTGGATACAAAACTGTTATTTTTTTGCAAACTAGGGAGCCCCAAACTTAATCTTACATAAAGCATCCACAAGGATAGAAACATACCTGGTTCATCTAATTAACTACACCTTTTAGAAACCATTAAAACATCCTTCCATTAGCAATTTACCAATTAGCTGCTATATTCCTTCAATCCTGTAAATAGTAAAAAAAAAAAAAAAAAAAAAAAAAAAGACTCGAAGCCACACAGATTTTTTCTTAACTATCTTTAAAGGTGCCTCCAATAATAAGCCTTTCAGTATGTCTACAAGCAAGCATACATTATGTACAGGATTATATATACAGTCTTCTTAGAAAATAAAACTAATATAAAATAAGAAGCTTTTATACAGAAGTAAAATTAGCTATATATATATATATATATACACACATCTTTAAATGTCAAGGCATTACAGTACACTGTAATGAATTTATCTCTGGTTATAAATACATTTAGTTGAAATATAGCATGACCTGACACTAAGAATGGAGTGAACACTTTCGATTTCAGCTGAAAATCTAGTTATTTCCAAACTATGTAATATAACTTGAAGACGTTTTTCTCAGTTGAAACATGATCTGTAAACTAAATGTTTATGTAGAAAGAACCTCAAGAAATAATTATGGTCAAAATATTTCATCTCCAAGCTAATACAAAATTAATTTTGTTGGACATTAAAACTGAAACACAAAAAAATTACAGTAAAGAGCATGGAACAATCTTATTGTTGACCAGTCGAAAACAATCTTTTACACCTTCATAAAGCTTCAGAGATAATTTTGTTAAAACGTTTCGAAAAGACATTTTCTGCTATTACTTGCTGACTCATAACTAAAATTATACTTTCAATAGAATAGTTTAAATCAGTAGTCCTCAGACTATGCCCAGGGGCTGGACACGGCCCACCTCCATGTTTGAGGCGGAACAATAATAGATGCATAATTTGTTTTCCTGCATTATTATTTTTCAGTTTGGTCAGACAATCAAGACTAATACATGCTCTGAAAACAGAGATGAAGTTGGCCTGTCTGAAAACATTTCCACACATCAACAAAGCTTATTTGAATATAAGTGTGAGTCACTCTAAAAAAATATTGCTATTACAACCTCACTTTGCCACAGTCATCGTGAACTTGCCCTCCGCTCCCACCGAACAGAAAAATGACAAAAAAGTTAGGTAAGAGTTCATAAATACTGTTATTATATATTTACTGAGTTTTTTCTGTGAAGAACAAAGAGTTATTTGATTGTTATTCACTTCATAAATAATGTTTATATATTGCCAGAGTTTTGTGTGACTTTCTGGCGATCGTCACATTTTTCTGTACAAACTGACCCTGGCCCTTGCTAGAGAAGGGAAAAGTTTTGTGGCCTTCACTGGAAAAAGTTTGGGAACACCTGGTTTAAATGGATATAATTAGTGTTTTCAGCATGACATATCTTCATAGATTGCTGTTTAAAATCACTAGCACCTCTTGAACATAAATTAGAAAATCATTAGCATCTAGCTTCCATAAACTAGTCTATAATTACCAAATGCAGGCATGACTTTGCATGGTAGTAAGATGCTTATGTGGTTAGCATGATGACTGAATGACCAAATATTACTAGCATAATACAGTTCGTCATTAGACTTTTGCTCACCAACAGGTTGTCACTACTCCCTTAAAATAAAGAATTGTATTTTGAAGATCGGAAGCACTTTACGATTGAAGATCGGTTATTTCTTCATCTGATGTTCAGATTGAGATGTGCCACCATCATAGAGCATCTTAGACTTAGATTCTGCCACTGATTACTCTGCAACAGCACACAACAGGAAGTGGTAGAAAAGACTGCCTAATAAACCGGAAGCATGATAAAGATCTAATCTGGTCTCATGTACCGCACTGATACCTGGAAGACTTACACAATTCAGCCTATCATAAAAGAGGAGTGCGTGACCAGAGAGCACCAGTCAAGGTAACAATGGCTACAGTAGGCTTCCGTTGCGGCAGCTGTACGTTCATCAGGATCTGAATGTAGCAGATTCAAAGATATAGAAAGGAGTACCAGAAGCTAATTCATGGGTAGATGCACTTAAAGATGAAGAGTCAGAAGTTATCACAATGGTTGTTTAGAATTCTAGTTTAAATTGGTATTTGTAACCATAAACTTTAAGAAATAGAGGCTCTAAACGTTTTACATAACATTATAGAATTAATGTAGTTTCTTAAAATGTTAAGTTGGATTTATGATTTAAGTTTTTTTTTTAAGTGGTATATTATTTAATTTATACTTCATACAGATCTGTTTCACATTTGTTTATTTCTTTAATCCAATTTAGTTGAATTCAGCTGTAATATATATTTAAAAAATAAATACATTTAAACAATATTTAAAATATGTGAATTTATTGTCAATGATTTATACTAACGACTAAACAGTGGGTAACACTGAACAAAAAAATATGAATGAGTAGTTGTTCATGAAGTAATATCAGAAGAAAATAGAAATGTCATTTAAATCAACAACTACTCCCCAACTATGGAAGCATTTCGTAATATGTAATATGCAACATGGCTTTGCAGGAAAGCAAAGCCGGATCGAATTTTGTGACATATATCCCACGGCCCCACGATGAAAATGCAATCCTGATTTTCCTAGCCGAAAGTGTAAATGCATCCAGTACAAACAGCATTTGAACGCTCATTTTGCTACTTTTGTTGTGTGTACATGTTACACCTGTTATTCAAATTTAGTAATGCATTTTCAATTTAATTTTGAAACCTATAAGCATTAAAATGTTTAAACAATTCATATTCTAAAAATGCATCTGTAAATGGCAAATATATATAGCATATTTAATTTTAATTTTGCAACAAACGTGGCATATGCATATTTAATTACAGAAATTAATTTTCAATTTACATATTACATCGCCATATTGCTTATTGCATAACCATATTGCATATTACATTAGAAAAATTTATTTCGCTACTCCTATACTTCCATACCAAACTCTCTCCATCCCTTCTTTAAACCAAACAGTGGCAACCATAGTTATGATTTCAAATTTCTGCATACTGATACTATAGTCTTAATTGTACAACTTTACATATAATGAGTCTTAAAATTGGCATTATGCCTGCAGGCAATTTTTTAGCCTACTCCTCAATATATCCAACAAAATGTACCTGTTTTGGGACTGAGGGTGGAAAATACAGGATTCCTCAATTATTAATATGCAGTCTTTAACCCCATCTAGTGGCCGGGTATGGGACACTTGTGCAAAGTACATTTTTCCCAGCATAACGATTAACCTCAGCAAGGGAGGTTCTCAGTTACATCCAGTCGAAGTTCAACCCCATTCTGGTACCACGCTGAACAATTAGTCCAGCAAAATCAGATCAGTGTCACTAAAGTTTGGAATCAAGTAGCAGAGACTCTCAAGAAACAGCTTTTTTACTTCTGGACTAGAAAGATAATTGCACAAAACATTTAGGAGTAACAACTGTAAGCAGTCTCTCTCTAGCGCACAATTATTGGTGTTTCAGTTTTACTGTCCAACACTTATAAGTTGTATTATAATCATAATGACTGCAAATTTTTTTAATAAATGTAGCGTAAGTAGTGTTCTGAAAAGTGCAAGCCGTAAACAAGCACTTCCATGCACACCTGTTCATACAGTACTGTATGATCATGCACAGTTCAGCAAGCTGGAAAACATGCCTCCTCTCTCTCAAGCACACACACAGCATCTAACGCTCGCAAACAAGCTGTAAATATATTTCCTCTGTATATTTATATACCTTTAAAGATAAGGTACAAAGAGTTCAAAAATAAATAAACCACAGTTCAGTCTTCTCTATTGCAAGATAGTGATTAATTTCTTTCAAAGGTCTCCAAGTTCAGTACATCCTTGAATCTACTTGCTCTAAAACAAAAAGATACATTCAATACTGGAAATATAACCCCCTGACGCTCTCTGAGAGTCTTTACAATTCTGACCGTCCCCAGACAACTTTGAGGGACAAACATGTCCCGAAATCATGATCGCACTTCAAGTATTCAAGAACAGAGTCTCTGTACCAGACCCCGAGATTCACGCCGTTAATGCCAACTCTGCAGCTATTGCAACCATGAATGATTTGTCTTGTCTTTCAAGTTTGGTTGTATATCATTAAACATTCCAGAAAATAAAATCAAACCAACTTATCATCCAGTATTAACACACAAGTTCAACATGCCTCTGCTTTCCAGCCTCACAAGAAGTCGTGTCCAGTCACAAACAGTTTTTCCAAGGATTTCTGGTGTGCAGCAAAAATCACCAGAGTCCTTCACACAGCAAAACATCTGAAAACACAATCATCCTCAGACAGTCGAGTGCAGCGGAGGCTCACTAAGAGCCAGAAGAGTCCAGACACGGAAGTACCTTCACTTCTCGTCAAAGGCAGAGACACCTCAACACAAAAAACAAGGGATTTCCTTACCCTCATGGTGTTTGTTCCTGAAATAAAGCTTGGAAAACCAAATAAACGTCAATAACTTTCTTTGTTTGAAAGCTGAATCTTACAAGAAACAAACAGCTAAAAACGGCTTTTAAATGCTGGTTTAATAATACAAATAAACACCATTTGTTTTATTTGTATTAATGTTTTACTGTGTTTATGCTATTTTATTTTAAATTAAATTCACTAAACCACCTTTGGTCCTGGAGGGCTTCTGCCCTGCACAGTTTAGTTGCAACCCTGTTCTAGTATGCATACTACTCTAGCTTTAGGTCCACTGCAACAGGTGTTTGCTGAAGATAAAGCAAAAAATGTGCAGGGCTGTAGCTATCCGGGACCAGAGTTAAGAGGAGCCTTTTGAAGTGGCTGATAAATAAAATTGGTATATAATCTCTATATAATTTTAGTGTCAAAACAACACGAGGGTGAGGAATCACAGATTTTCATTTTCTCTATAAACACACTTTTCTGTAAATAGAATTGTTGTCTGAATGAAGAGAGCTGGATTTTCCATATTCAGAGGAAGAAAAAAAATATCCAAAAACTGCAGGAGTGTGAGGTCATGACCTCAGACTCATTGCACAGGAAATCTTTGCAGCGTGGAAGGTTTGGTTTGTGTATGAAAACTGGGAGGCAGCATTGAGCATCTTTCTCTCAGCATCAGTTGGTACAGTAGGAAACACATAAAAGAGGAGGAGGAGGAGAAGGAAAGAGCAGTCCTCCTGCCACTCTGCGCTCAGCAGCTTTGCACACAGCATTTCAAAGCACTTCAGTACGTAAAGGAAAAGAGAGGCACCAACGCTCTAATGGCCAGCTTCATCTGGATGAATCTCTGAGGGGCATCCTTCACAAAAATGCAATCAAGGCTTCAGTTTTTCATGTTGTTTAGGCATTATTTTCATGATGATGCACTAGAAGAACTAATATATTTGAAGTTATATAGTAGATTAAACAATCTAAAAGAAAATGAACACAACGAAAATCATTTGAATCGTTTTAATCACAAAAATATAGCTTTGATAATTTGAACATTTAAAACACAAAGTAATGGAACTTGTAAACTTCATTAAACAATTTTACTTGCAAACATTGACACTTATATATATTTTAATGCATGTATGTTGTTGTATTATCATTAAGTTTCAATTATCATGTTTAAATGGTAAACCAGAATGCAGTATTGGAATTCTAAGTAGCTTTTTAGGGTACACTCAAAACTTCATTTTGAATCTTATAACTGTAATGTTTCAGATTTACGTAAAGCATCATTATGCAAATAATGCACTTTCTCTGGCTCTTCTAAATTACTCAACCATTTAAACAAATACAAAACTTGTTTCTTTCATTAAAGACACCTGTTCATGAGATTCACCCATTCACCTGTATAACTCTGCTAAAATAAAGCCATAGTAACAAAGTGTCTATCATTATTGCACTGAGCAACATTTGGTAACCACACAGTCATTCAATAAAACACACACTTATAAAAATAGGTCAAAATCTTGAAGAAGATTTCAATGCAAATATTAGAGAATGGAAGTGTTCGTGCAGTGAAGGGTGAGAGAGATCCAGCTTCTTCTCTCTCTCCCTCCCTCCCTCCCTCTCCCCCCTCTCTCCCGCTCCCCCCCTCTCCCTCTATCCCCCTCTCCTGAGATGTAGCCCTGAAGGATCACAAAATACAGTTTGAGCAGTGAGCTTTTGACAGAGAGGAATAAATATAACCAGTAACATTCAATAATATAACCTAAATTTAGGATGTTGTCCAATAAAAATTTGCTGCTTTTTCAAGGATACCACGGCTGGAGCGGTCTAGGGTGAGAGTAATGAGGTTCAGCGTCTCACTGAACCCTAACTTTGACTTGTATAGCTGCAGATTAAAACTGAAACCTTTGGATCCCTGTACAGTAGGCCTTATTTGCCCCTAAATGATTTGATGATGATGCTTGTGTAATGCATGCATGATAATTGCCTGGTTTTTCAGTGAGGGCTTAGAAAAAAAAGATCACAAGCATTTTGTCAACAAAAAAAAACAATAAAAGTGTGATATTACTATCTGTTAGTGCACTAGGTAATAGTTGACAATAAAATTAAATCAAGTAACATCAAAAGAAAAAAATGCTCCAGGCCAACAGGGAGCAGTAGATCACTTCCACATGAGCTTCAAAGCTATAGACTCCCCCCTACACCCCCAAACATTTGAGAGCATTTTTGTTCTGATGTGAACTTCTTCCCTGTATTGTGCACTACCGTGCCACTGCAATACAATAATCAAAATCATAGTTTTAAATGCCTTTGCACTTGCTATTTCATTGCACATTTTCATTCATTCTTTCAGTAAGAGCACATAAAAAGAAACGTTGCAGAAAGTGCATCCCCTGAGGTCACCAAAGTTTTTTAGCAACCACAGACTTGGCTCGTCTGTGTTAACATTCACAGTGTGGATTCACACTCCACTTTGCAGGTTGTGGTTGTGGCACCTTTTTTAGTGAGCTTGAGGAAACTGGGCTTCTCTGTGGCACCATTGGGAGATAATGCCCTTGTCTGCTCTCTCTTTGCCCCATCTGATTCTGTGTTTGACCCCGGGTAGATGACAAGGAAACAGGATGCAAGGAAGCCCAGGAAGGAGCCACCCGATGCCACCATGGGGATGACCCTCACCGTGCCCACCACCTCCACCACTGTTCCCAGCGCAGATGCCACCAGAATCTGAGAGATGTATACCTGGCATGACAGAATGGCGCAGTCGATGCCAAAACCACGTTTGGAGCTGCCAGGACTGTGATGGACATACTACAGAGAGAAGAACACACACTGATCATTCATGGACTCTTGAGAAACCTTTACAAGAGACTCATAAAGAGATCACAAGATTGAATTGTTAAATCTTTCCCAAGAGTAGCCATGGAAATACAACCCCCAATTTCAAGGTTGCATTCATAGGGTGTCAAAAAGTGGTATTCAACATCAAATGTAATCGTATGCTTTAATAATTGTTATACATTCCTATGCTTCAAAACACACATAGCCACTTATTACCATATTTTCCAGACTATAGGGCAACATTTTTTATCATGCTTTGAACCCTGCGTGTATAATGTGAAGAAGCTAATTTATGGATTTTTGGAGGCTAACAGCTATCTTTGGGTGCTTTCTCTGTAGAAAAAAAAAGTTGAAAACACAACATGCACACAAACTTATATTGAACATGTGAGAATTAGAGTAACCTGAGTGTATTTATGGCCCACCTGTGTCCCCCCAACCTATCATGATAAGGAGTCCAAGTTCCATGGAGGGAATTCCTTTTACACATTAACTGCAGTGTCTTCTATGATATTAGTATGTTTACCCATTTAGGAATTCACTTCTTATAGGTGTGAGTCAGGGGTTACGATGCCACCTATAGTATGGTAAAAGAAACAGCAGCTTTGATCCGTCAATGAGAGCGTACCTGTTACGATACATTATCTTGACCAGTGGTTCTAAAACTGGTACCGTTGGCAGTCATTTCTGTGTGTGTGGGTAAAAATTATCTGTCATAACAGCTGGTATCTGAGACATTATTGTGGCTCATTGGCTTGTCCAATAAAACCAAAGGCCCCTTCCTCCAGCCTCTGGCTAAAACTTCTGTTTGACCCTCTAGAGTAGCAATACCATGTTTGATAAAGAAGCCATGTTGCTTCAGTCCCGTGTGCTCTGTGCCTCAGTCCAATATCACATCTCTTGTTTCTCTTTAAACAGGAAAACAGAAAAAATGGGAAAAAATTGGAGTAATCACAGTTAAAATACTAAATTTCAAAGTCTTTTGGAACTATTCCTCTGCGGTGAAATGCTACTCGTATTCTCCCCCTCCTGTCAAGTTAGCAGGAAGATGTTTGTTAATCATCGTCCGTTGATTAGTTGAAGTTAATCAAAAGTTGGCTTAAAATGTAATTTATCATTAATGTCTGCAGCTGGAATGAAGAAAAATATTCTTAAAAGTAAAGAAGCATATTTTATTTCTGCTGTGTAACAAATTCTGACCTCTTTGTTGTCGTGGTATTGCCCAAGCAGGGCGTAGGGGCAGTAGGAAATGCTCATGGAGATGATGCCCATGGTGCTGATCATAATCATGGACACATAAACATTAGGGAAGATGGCCATCACAGCTGTGCCCAGGGCAAAGCCCAGTGTGCCCAGGATGTAGATCACCTTGATACTTAGCTCGAAGTTGTCCAAGTACTTTTGAAGGAGAGCTGCAAGCATGTACAAACATACACATATTTGTAAAAAATCAAAGCAAGCAAGAGTAAGCATCAAGACATTTTTAAAAAGTAAAGTATTCAGAACTGTTTGTTCTTTGCTGTCGGTTATGCCCTCCACTAATGAATGACAGATGTGAACAGTGAACATGAACTACATGCACTAAACAAGCGCAAAACTTTGATTATATAAACATCTATTTTGCATGTTTATATATAAATCTGTAAAACTACTTTCTAGTAAAATCCACATTTATAAGAAGAGTTAAGGTTACATCTCTTTACATAAACTGTGAATACAAATGCTTTTTTATTTTGTATGGATAATTGTGCAAAAACTGTTTGAATAAACAAAACAAAGAAAGACACAAATGAGATATTTTGGATAAACCAAGAAAGTTAATTCACTTAAAATATATTCCATCACTTGATAATGTTTATTTGGAACAGTCAGTTTTGAGAGAAAGTAACAGATAAACTTACGTATTAACAAAATGCTGTAATGTTTGTGGTTGAGGTACACTTTTCTCCCAGGAATTTGATAGCTGAAGATATTCTGCAAGTTGCATTCAATGATTTTTATATTAAGGTTTAATCAAGTTGGTCTTGTAAAATTGCCTTACAGGTGTTATAAAGCTACAGACGTTGAAAAGCAAAATTATTTCCAGTCCATATATTTGGCATAATTTAGAATTTACTATCTTTATAAAACAGTGTCCAGAAGGAATTCTTTCATGTGATGAAAATGCCCCGTTTAAACGGTGCAAATTGTAGACGGACCCAAAAATCCTTATTATAAAAGATCTAATGCGTTTTTGAACTGAAACTTACCTTGGTATGACCAAAAAGGTTGACAGTACATCATGTAAAAAAGCCAAAAAGTCTTGTCCCAAACCTAATCAATATACTTTAACATGACCTCAGGCCAAATAAATAAAATGTGCCTTAAGCTTTAGTTACCAGAGCAGATGGCAGCAGTAGCGGCGTAGATCACCAGCCCCCAGCAGCCCATCTGAACTCCTCTGTGATAGTTATGAAGAGCTGTGGAGTTCAGCGCAGCCTACAGGTAGAAACACAAAAGAAGGTTCAATCGAACACAGTTCACATTAAGTGATACTTATTACGAAAATAGATTTCTCTCTTTTGACTTCTTTACATCTGGAGTAAATGTTTTGGTTGCCAGATAAAGAAACATATTTATCCATTTATCCATATCAATATTTGGATACGTCAGCAACAAGGAAGGGTTAACAGAAAAAAGTCAATATTTAGTTTCTTTTGCAAGCAAAAAGTGAGCACTTAAGCTCACTTAAGCTCTTTTTTAGAAAGAAGTGATCAGTACACCCCGAAGCAAAGTTTGTAAAATTGTATCTCAAGGAGCATCCTTTTACAGTAACAGTCAGTATCTGAAACTAAAAAAGGGGAAAACTCAATACAAAACAGAAATGTATATGTTTAAAACACAAACCAAAATTAAACACAAAGAATCACTCACCTTGGGGTCTCCCTCATAGATGACCTGTCCCATAAAGTCAGTATAAAACACAGCCTCTGCAATGATGGAGAACCATGTGACCAGGTGACACACACAGAGCCTAAACAGCTCCCGGGGCATCTTCAACATGGACATCCAAAGCAGCTGAACCGTGGTCTCTGTGGCCTCCCCTTCCTCGCTCTCAGTGTCTGCACTCGAATTAGTGTTCCCGCTCTGATGCCGGGCCCTTCGGGTGCTTCGCTGCTTTTGCCGCTTCTCAATCTCGTAGATGTCATTCATGCTGCGCGATGATTTGATAAGGAATGCTGCGTTGGCTCGCCGATAACGGTATCGGTGCGATCCAACCCGACCATAGTAGGAAAACGTACAAGACGATTGGCGGTAAAAAGTGTGACGACGACGTCGAATTGATGCATTTGAGGGATTTGAGGGTTTCGAGTCTGGTGCCCCATTACCGTTGAGGTTGTTTGTATGTTCTTTGGGTTTGCATTCGTTGAGGTGGTTATTGAGCAGCGCTTCTTCTCCATCTCCTTCTTCGTGTAAAAATGTGGATAAGCGTGTGAATTTCCCACGTAGGTATTCCTGACTTCCTGTAAGGCTGCTGTTTCGGCGCGGAGGTGATCCGTGGTAGGAAGAAACGCGATCATGAAAGATTGAGGGTTCAATTTGGCGTAAAAATAACATATCATGATCTAAATGATCCAAAGTGGCATCGGCCATTGCTAAGACAGAATCACTTTTACTCCGTACAATTCCCACATCCAGAAAGTCCATGTCCAGGTCTCGTTCGGATCTGCGGTCAGCGTCATAGTAGTTGTATGGTTCGTCCTCATTGATCATATGCAGTTGATGATGAGGGGTGATTTTAAGGCTAGGTTGAGTTTCAGATTCTTCGTCCAGGTGATCTTGCTGAGGACTGAACTGCTGTTCTTCGATGCTGCAGAGATGGAGAGCGACTGAGATTGTGAACAGAACAGAAGCAAACAGGAATAAAATCTGCTCCTGAGATTTAAATGTTTGACCCAAGAAAGTGTGAGTCCAGTCGAGACCGCCTAGAGCATAACCCACAGCTCCTCCAAGCCCTGGAAGAAAAGAACAAAGCATAAGTCCAACAGGGCTTCAAGCTTTAGAAAAAAAAAAAAAACACACACTGTAAACTACACCGAACCTTATGTGTCGAAGCAACTAAATTTTATTTAGACAGGTTAACAAGTTACATAATGATCACAATCATTTACATGATAGTAGAAGCAATTTCGCAACACCTGTATGTTTGTCAACACAAGATGCTTAATCATGTTCAGTGAGAGCAAATCATTTTTGTTTTTGAAACTAAACGTCCTCATTAACGATGGTATTTGTCTTTGCTTACTACTTTTTGATCAAGCAGCAAAAATTGGATTGACTAAATGACTGTTGCTGAAAGATGGATCTTATTCAAAAATCTGTCATTTTTGTTCACTTCACACAGTAAGTGCTACGCTTTCTTGCTTTAAAACGACTTTCACTAGGTCTTCATGTTGAATCAAGTTACTGAAGTGGGCCAAGTCTTATATATCATTTCAGTAAATATATAAATTATATATTTCCTACCAGTTCCTACCAATTGCAGATCTATCTAGCTTGTTTTTATCACTTGTGCTTACTCTAAACAGTGCTACATAGCCCCAAATCTGGTTCTTTGGCATGTAAACTGCCAACAGTCAACAACAAATAGAGAGTGGACTTTTTTTTTTACCCTCAACTGCTCAACTGATGTTGAGTGAATTTCATGAGAAGACCATGTGGCATCCAATACAACACACATTCACTGCTCCAGCTGAAGAAGTTCAAACCTGACCCAGTGCTCCTGAGTAGTCATCGAGTCTCTTCTATGCTCATCACTCTCTGTTGTTCACATGTGTCATGTTTTTTTTACAAAAAAAACAAAACAAAAAAAAACCAAAACTAAACCATTAACCTTCCACAAGAAAATGCTTTAATGCTCGTGAAACGCTGTAAAGAGTATGCCAAAAAGAGGGCAGCCAACTCCTCAACCTTGAATCTAAGCAAAAGCTTCTCTAAGCTCTAAAGCACATCAGCGCTTCCTTTTACTGGTTGGGAAATACAGCTCAGACAAAGATAATAACATCATCTTTTGTAAAATAAAGTTATCTCGCCAGTCTTTACGAACAACTATTTCACAACTTATTAACTTCCCAAATGATCTGAGGTTTTATAACCGAATTATCTGAGGTTGTGTTCTGTTATGTGCTCTGCCATGTGAAGTAAAAACTATAGAAGGTCGTGCACAGAAATTAATCCACAGGAAGTGAAATGGAGGCTTGTCTCTGGGAGTTACATTTTGTTTTCTGATGCCAGCACCCCCGCTGGTGTAGCTGACGCAGGAAAGATGGGCCAGTGCGGGTTCTCTATTTTTGTATGATGTAAATTTTTTGTAAAATAAAATTAAAACTGTACTTATGCAAAGCCCTCATCGCCTATGCATGAAAGCATTCGTACATTGTATTAGTAAATTAAGCTTATCTTTTCAGCTTTTTATGAGAGTTCTTTACCAGCAGAGAAAGCGTGTATATTGAGTGCCATATCCTGCTCTTCAGTATCAGCCACATCCAGCAGGTACGCTCGGATCGGGCCCTCTGTCGCATCTGCACAGAAATCCAGCACAACCACACCCAAAACCGTCATCACGATCCCGATCGGTTGGTTATTTGGGACATCTCCAATCGCAAGGCCTGCCACACAGAAAGTCAGGTTGGGAACACGTTATTAGGGCATGTGTATGAAATAAAGGATGATGAAAAGTGGATTTTTACGCTTTAAAACACATCTATATCAATACAACTACTCATGTTGTTGTAGCAGAAGAGATTTCCATAAATAACTGAGCATTTAACACTCAAATATCCACATATTTAAGTAAAAAAAAAAAATCTGCAATTTAAAAAACAAATGCAACAAATAAACCCTCAAACAAGAACATACAAAACAAATGTAGAAATAGTTTAGAAATGAAATGCAGTGCTGAAACTAACATTCTTTCATACATCATGATTTAATTGCTATACTAAGTAAAATATATAATGAATAGTATAATAAATTATAAATTGTATATATATATATATATATATATATATTAATATATATATATATATATATATATATATATATATATATATATATATATTAATATATATATATATATATGTCTATTGAGAATTTAAATGATATAGACATTTATCAATTAGCAATTGGCACAAAAATATAAACACAAAACACATATTGAATAAAAAAATACAACAGTAAATTAAACATTGTAAATATAATAAACTAACATTTATTCAAAATATACAATAGATTATTTAAAATAAAACTTAAAATTACAATACTACTGCAAAACAATGCTTAACATACTTAAGCATATTTAATGAAGTCGAACATGTAAAACTGATGACTAAGAGAAATTGAAAAACATGCAAATAAATTAGAAAATTACAAAAACACCTCAGATAGAAAGATTTAGTGAATTTATAATAGAAAGCTAAAGATTAAATATCAATATTATATATTAAAGAATTAAATCATTTAAAATAAAAAGTTAATGAAGAAAAAAGGCAAACAGAAATAATTATATTCTTACTTTAACAAATATATGCGTTTTACAACATATAACACCTAGAATTCCATAATACATAAACACTAAACAAATAGTTTAACAAATGAAATAAAAAATCACTTAGAAAGTAGAAAGAGAGAGAGAATAAGAAAGAGAAAGAGAGATTAGTGACAGCCTGTGATTTCTGTCAGCAGCAAGATCTCATTTCTCCCTCACAATGAACCCAGCTCAGAAACTCACGCTGGAGACAGGAAGCAGATTCAGATAGGCAATGAAAGGTAGAAACGGGCACAACAGGAAACAGTTCTCTGTGAACTGGTTCCTAGTACTTTCCCATGTCATGTAGGCTGACTGACACACACACACACGCACACACACACACACTAAACTTTAAGTCTCTTGGTAACTCAAAAAGAGGATGTAAGAATTTAATAAAACAAATGAGTATCAATAATGACCACAGGTCTGAAAGTTTGTTCATTTCAGGTGAAGCTTTGAATTTATTCACTAGAGGATAACTGTGGCCTCAAGAAATTGAACTGACCAATTAACGATCCATTGAGGAATAGGGCAACCCCTATCAGCACCCCTACACACAGCGCCAGGATGAAGGGACGCCTACGGCCCCATCGAAGAGTGCAGCGGTCACTAGCAGAGCCAATCAGAGGGGTGAAGATCAGGCCAAGGATGGGGCTAAGGAACCATGTCAGGCTGTAGTACTGCTCAGGGAGACCTGTCAGAGAGAGAGAGAGAGAGAGAGAGAGAGAGAGAGATTACAGTTAGTGATTTTACTACTGTAGTATAGAACATTACTGCAAAAATATGGAACACATGTTACCACTCCTGCCATCTAGAACTCAAAAGTGATAGCAATAGGATTGGCTGGGGCTGTAGTATCAGAATTCTGTCCAAAAACTTTGTTTCATTTTCTCAAACCACAAATACCATAGTCAATCATGTGGAAGTGCCTCTATTGTTGTGAATCAAGGAACCAACAGAAAAATTAACATCACAATGAAACAATACACTGATTGTTTCTGATTTATTAGACAAATAAGTATTTTGACCACATCATCCTTTATATGCATGTTGTCCTACTCCAAGCTGTATAGGCGTGAAAGCCTGCTACCAATTAAGTTTATCAGCTTATGTGCATCAGCGTAATGAGAAGGGGTGTGGTCTAACGACATCAACACCCTATATCAGGTGTGCATAATTATTAGACAACTTTCTTTCCTTTGGCAAAATGGGTCAGAAGTGAGACATGACGGACTCTGAAAAGTCTAAAATTGTGAGATGTCTTGCAGAGGGATGCAGCAGCCTTGAAATTGCCAAGCTTTTAAAGCGGGATCACAGAACAATCAAGCGTTTCATGGCAAATAGCTAACAGGGTCGCAAGAAGCACGTTGAAAAAAGAAGGTGCAAAGTAACTTCCCAAGAACTGAGGAAAATCAAGCGTGAAGCTGCCAAGATGCCATTTGCCACCAGTTCAGCCATATTTCAAAGCTCCAACATTACTGGAGTGTCAAAAAGCACAAGGTGTGCAATACTCAGGGACATGGCCAAGGTAAGGAAGGCTAAAAAACGACCACCACTGAACAAGAGACACAAGATAAAACGTCAAGACTGGGCCAAGAAATATCTGAAGACAGATTTTTCGAAGGTTTTATGGTCTGATGAAATGAGAGTGAGTCTTGATGAGCCAGATGGAAGGGCCCGTGGCTGGATCAGTAAAGGGCAGAAAGCTCTACTCCGACTCAGGCGCCAGCAAGGTGGAGGTGGAGTACTGATTTGGGCTTGTATCATCAAAGATGAGCTTGTGGGACCTTTTCAGGTTGAGAATGAATCAAACTCAACTCCCAGTCCTATTGCCAGTTCCTGGAAGACACCTTCTTCAAGCAGTGGTGCAGGAAGAAGTCAGCATCTTTCAAGAAAAACATGATTTTCATGCAGTGGCAAAAAATAGTGACATGGTTCCTTGTTCCCCTGATCTGAACCCCATAAATAACCTGTGGACCCTCATGAAACGTGAGATCTTCAAGGAGGGAAAACAGTACACCTCTCTAAACAGTGTCTGGGAGGCTGTGGTTGCTGCTGCACGCGATGTTGATGGTGAACAGATCAAGAAGCTGACAGAATCCATGGATGGAAGGCTTTTTAGTGTCCTTGTAAAGAAAAGTGGCGAATAGGGAACGGAGACTTTTGTCTGTGACTACTATGAAAAGCTCCACTAGGTGTGCTCTACTCTCTCCACACTTTTTCAAAACGCCAGTCAGCGAATGCGTTGATGGTCACATGATCTTGTTGTCCCGCATAAAACGAATGCAAGCTCTTTCTGTTGTGCTGGAGCCATACTCACCCCCTAGGTAACCAGACTTACTCACAACCTTATGGTTGCGGCTGGGGGACATAAGTCTCCGTTCCCTATTTGGGGAACAGCGGTTACAAAAGTAACCATTATGTTGCCCATCAGTCGGTAACTACGACTTATGTCGGTGACAACTACGGGAACACCCAGCAAAACGCCACAATCTAGGTTCCTTCCGACGGCCAAGCAAGCCAGGCACATTAGCAGTCCGGCACCGAGTGGGCCCCCCTCTGCCCTGGCCTTAAGTATTGAGTTAATTTTTAGTGGGCAATCAGGCAAAAATTCTGGACAGGACTGCTCCTCTGTCAACTGCTCATAGCCGTTCTTGGTCGATGTCTCCGACGTTGGGGCTGATGATCAGCAGAGGACTGAGGAGGTTTTCTCCAGCGTCAATCATCATCCACTCATATGGTACCATCTACCCATATCATCTCCAGTATATAAGACACGACCAAAGAGCTAACACCAACATCGCGCAAATGAAGCATTGCTTGTGATATTAGGCAACTACGAGCAAGAGCCAACTCGTGAAAATGAATGAACTCAAAAGTTGTTGGCAGATATCTGGATAGAACTGCACACTGAGCACCTGTGCTGGCTAGGTGCGATCTCCAAACTCTGATGCCTTTTTTTAACACATATTTGAGGTAACGTGGTTTTTCTGCTTTAATAAACATTAACACAAAATATATTTTGTAGGCTTTTTGTTTTAAATCAGCTGTCTTAATGTAAAACCCAGCACAGGCAATACATTACTTGTAAAGGCTAATCCTAAAATGTTACCTCAAAGACCTACAGATTATTCTTTATAAATAACATTACAAAAGCACCGCTGATGAAGCAAATCTTGTTTTCAGTTGCTCCTCCTCAGAGTCACAGCATCTGTTCTCATCAAATTGAACGAGCCATTAGTTCTCATGGAACTGTACTAGCCTGTTCCTGAAAACCTCCTATTTCCTCCGCTTACTTTCACACAAGTAATCTTTCAACTTAAATCTCATTCAATCCCGCATCGAGGCCAGGCCCAAACAAAGATCTTATTTCACAAATCTGCACCGTAAACACCGTAAACAGGAAGCTGCAGCCATTTCAGTAAATAATCACAGGAGACTTTTTGTGTTTGTTTCCCAGCAGGCTGAAAACAATACTGAGAGGCAAAGCAAAGGAAGCGCTGTCGAAAACAGAAACACTCTCAGGCCCAGCTCCCTTCAGAGAAAGCCATCAAATCTTATCAAACTCAATGCTCACAAAACAGCCACAGTGAGTTCACAGAGGCTCTCTGAGCAGTTCAGAATACCAGACAGGAGCCTTGAAAGACCAGACCTGTTTTTGAAGGTTCGGGAAGACCATACTTGGGTCAGTGTGCTTCTGGGACGAGCCAATGTTTCTTACGCATTTATTTAAATGGTTTTGAAGCATATCACAAAAAACCTCTTACTTTTATTTCATTGTTCTATGTAGACTCCCTAATGCACCAAAATAAAAAAAACAAGATAAACAAGAAATAAACTCAATTTCTTTCAAGAAATTAACTAATTAAATTATGCTAAAATGTAAAACAGTTAATCGACAGCTTGGGATCAAATTAGCAGTACCCTTAATTTAAAAAAAAACTAAAAAATGTAAATCAAATTAGGCATTTTCCATCACCATAGAGGAAGAAAATTACTGCAACAACATGCTGGGATCCAGTGTGGTCCCAGTCACTGCTCAATCTCTGCTGCTGCTTTTCTATTTATGAAGCTAAAAGAGCTGGCTGGACCACCTTTAAGATGACGGGCATCTTTTTAAGCAATGTTTATCAAAGCAAATCTTATAAAGGCAGCGAGATGTGTCATTAAAGACATTAGCAGTAAACCCCGAAAGTAAGAAAAGTTGTTCTAGGCTACAATAAGTTTACTAAGATTCTGAAACTCAGCTGCTGGAAGTTGGCCAAGACCATACAGCGATTTATCAGGACAGGTTGCTTTACATGCTCAGTTGTCATATCCAGAAGGTTTCTTTGATTCAGTTAAGTATGAGTGCTGCCAGCATTGCTGTAGAGGTTGAAGACGTGAGTCATTTTGTCAGAGCTCAGAATGCTTAAAATTGTTCTGCATAGCTGTCATCACAGAAAGAAGCCAATTAAAAAATTATGCACAAGAAACCCGCAACAATTTTCTTAAGCCAAGCAGGTTAAGAATTGTTGTGAGCCTGCCCTAGGGCAGGATGAGACTGGTTAACTTCAGACAGCGGAAACCAGGTGGAGTGGTGGTGGGAGGGTCATTGAAGGATCTATGGGTAAATAAAAATAAATTAATTAATTAATTAAAAAAAGAAGGAACTATGGTTGCCAATATACTTAGCAAAGAAAATATGATCATTAAAAGAAATAATCCTCAATAAATCTTTAAGATGACCACTGCTTTGTTATAAAAAAGGCTCAACGTAAAGTTAACGAACTGGTCAAGCTTATGTCCAGACCTGAACCAGTATGGAAACTGGTGGAGAATAAGGTCCCCAACATTCATCTTCTCTGTGATTTCATCCTTTTTGTCCAAAAGTGTTAAGGCAGAGCTGGAAAACAAGACTGGTCACAGAAAACCTTGACCTTTTTTAAGCTTAATTTGGACATTCCTATTAGGGATTTGCTCATTTTGTTGCCAGGGGTTTATACAATTTATTGACTGTGTGTTGGGGTTTACTAATACTATAATTAATAGCATTTGTTAATTGTATACATTTCATTGCCTACTATGAAATAGTTATATATTATTACAATTGATAGATTACAGAAACACCATTTTACTTACTACCTATGAAAAGATTATTTGTTTTCAGGGATTTAAAAACTAAAATCATATTTAGAAAAAGAGAAATCACAGTACAATTACAAGTACACAACAGAAACACAGTTTTAAGCAGTAACAATTTGTGTAAATTTAGCATGAATAGTTTAAGTGGAAAAGTACTGCCATGCATCATGGACATGGATAACTTCACATCGGAGTTGTAGTATTATGCTGGAGACCCAGAGACATGTCTATGTTTACAGACCTGCACTCCAAGGACAAGCAGCTCCATGTGGCAAGAGGATGATACTGTAGCCACCGAGACCCACCTGCTCACTTAACAGCTCAATGTACACTATTTAAGGATTTAGTTAATCCTTAGATGTCAGTTGATGAATATTTACTTTATATTAACATACAATAAATTTTAATGCCTGTTGTTTCATTGAGTCATTGCCTCACAGATATATTTTCCTGGATCTGTAAAACGTGTACATAAATGATGGTTTGTAACGTATTATAATGAGTAATTATAATAATATAATTAGATAAAATAAACTACTTTACTCAAGTTGCGAGCCTACTCTGATGTGTATATTGCCATCTTCTGAGATAAAATACTTATAGTATGGTAGAAGTTAAATTCTTAATATACAGTAAAAAATAATAATACAAAATAAATTTTCAGCAATAGCAAGCGGTCTATTGTGAAAGCCAGATATTCTGTTTGCAGTTATTATTGAAAGTCCTCCAATCATTTTCAAATGTATAATGGTATGCTCAACCTTCTCTGATGTTAAACATATATGAAATAAGCCAGACATGTTTTCCAATCATCTTCAAAGTAGAGCCTGCAGTGTCATCCTGTCAACACAGGTGGTACTGTTTGTCCTGGGAGTGCAGTTGCTGCAGTACCCTCTCCTTGCCATATGTGGCACTGTTTGTCCTGGGAGTGCAGGTCTGAGAGCGCAGAAGTGCCTCCGCTCCTGGAGGTTCCTCTACTTCCATCAGGGAGACAAAAACATTTTGAAATGGCTCAGATTTGAGAGGTCAGGCACTGCATATCATAAAATGTCATAAATCTTTCACAACCTCAAAAGCCGCTTTACATTGAGAACAAGATGTGCATTCTATTTTTTTTACTATCTAGTTGCTGCTAATTGACTACAAGTTTGTTTGGCACTATTGTGGCATTTTAGAAAAACTCCAAACAGCACCATTAGTATTCAAAAGATTTTCAAAGGAAAATGACAAAAGGCATAGCTATTACTGTTAACGGTGCTCACATTTGGACCTGCTTCAAACAGATGCTGACAGCTGACTCAGATAATCCATGACTTTCTTACATTGTTGGAGAGTTCCTGCTCCTGAAGGACTGCACAACTGCATGCACACACAGACGGAATGAGTCAGCTGTGTTACATAACGCTGCAGCAGATTGATCTGCAGCACAGAGTCACTCAGCACTGCGCTGGACACTCATAAGAGCAGGGCTAATTTTGTCCTCGAGGCTATGCACCAGCTCCATCTCTGGCACCCGCATTCAAGCACGTAAAGTATTTTCTCTCTCTACATGCATACATGCACCCTCCTGTTCTGCTGTTTGTGAGAAACAGTGAAATTCTGCAGCCAAACACAGACAACTGTCCAATACTACTTCATTTAAGGCAGCCACAATTTATAATGTCTTGCAGTACATATGGTAATGCAATTCCCAAACAATACACTTACTATATTTTTACACGCGAGTCAGTCTTACCCAATAATTCTCTTCACAATAAGGTTTTCATGCAAGCCCTTTTTAAATGTGTAAACTGAAGTATTAAAGTCCGCTTTTGAACGTATATGTGATGCAACTCTTATAAGTATATGTTTTTAGAGTAGTTATGCCCCTGCGACAGGATGACGACTTTTGGTATCTTGTGGTATGTAGGGTTTCCACCTTTTGTGTTGCCAAATAAGGGGAAAAAAATTAATCTTGTATCATTTTAAAACAGAACGCTCAATCTTTCATTCAAAAATGGAACAGTTCCATATTTTAAAGGAGACCTCAGATGCCCGTGGCAGCATGATCACCTGTAAGAGTTGTGAAGAGTATTGGTGTCAAAAAGTCTTTTAGCAAAACAGTTGTTGGTAAAGACTGGCAAAATAATTTCTGTTTATAAAAAACTTTTTTCTTTTCTTTGTGTGAGCTTCAGATCTCAGAGAAGTGTTTGATTGTTTGATATAATTTCAGAGTTAAGGAGTCGGTTGCCCTCTTCTGAAATGACTTGCTTTTTACAGTGTTTAAGGAGCATTTCAGTGTTTTTTTATGGACAGTTTTTTAAAAGGGTGAGAACAATAGAAAAATAACAAGGTGAACACGTTTAAGAACCAAAACTACTTCTGGCTCCTTCTGAAGTGATTGGACGATCTTCTGCGTGTGGAACAATGAAGCTCAGGAGTTTAGGGGAGGACCTTAAAGACCTCTAAAAACCTTTCCCATCAATAAGCAGTATAGTCCTCTAAGCATTGTTTCTCCTCAGATTGTGCTTTAACTTTCCAGGATGCTTACTATGAATCGAAAAGCAGTTTACAATACAAGCAAGTTGCAATACAAATTAAAAACTCAGAGCAAATCAGAAAAGGTGCTGTTTTCATCTCTCTATTGTGCTCCTGTGGCCTTCATGCGTGGGAACAAGCTTTGTTTGCATAGCGGGAATATTTTCAACATCACCGAGGAAGAATTAGAGCGTGAGAGTTATCATTGTGGGACAGGAACGTGAATCTGCCGAGTCACACATTCCTCAAACATTGTCAAACTGTCCCCTTCTCTTTGTTCCCTTCTCTCTCTCTGTCTCTGGATGTCGCTGGAATTCCAGCTCGGACACGTTCGTTTCAACTGATCGTAAACACACATCAACACCTGCGAATACACACCTGCATTTCACAATTCCGTTAATTCACAATTCAGTAGTTATACTTAAAATTAAAGCTCGTAAACCACATTATTAATTATCCAAACAAAATAAAGAATAGAAATTATTTATTTCTGAGTGGTTTGCTCATACATATAACCAGCAGGCATTTCACTGATATTTGCAACTCAGTAACAATGTGTTATAAATGTCAGTAGGTTGGGCCTTACATCATAAGTGAAGAAAGTTAAATAACTATCTTTCATGACTTTTAAAATAACCGGAGTAAAATAAACACAACGTGCCAACAACTGTACTGTTTATATCTCACACTGTATTTCATTTATGACAATTTTTTCTATATAGGTAGAGCAGAGAGAAAGACACTCCCCATGTCACAAAAAGTTTGTATTTGTATCCCAGCCAGCATTGCACACATCATATTATCTTTGTCTTTTAAATATATATTCTCTTCTTTTAAACAAGGGACAAACTACAACTGGCACCCGTCAAATGGCAGCATGACAAACAGGAAAAATATTACACGGTTCCACTCAGAGCTGGAGAAACAGCTTTTTGTCCCAATCGTGTCCGGTGTGCGCTTTACTCAAAGGACCCTCGAGTCCGAAAAGGGCAAGTGAAGTGCCCAGTAAGTGGCAGGTGTCTTCACTAAGGGTTTGCGCCCTTAAGCTGAATTTATAGTTGTATGTCAAGCCAACAATTGCCCATTTCAGAAGACTCCGCACACACTCATTTGTCAACAAAGCGTTCATAGACCTGTGCACTGACCAACATTGCTTATTACCTTATCATAAATCCAATAAATAGAACTTCTTACCTACATCCGCTGCTGTTGTAATTAGCACTCTCTAAGCTGATCAACATGGCGTACTAACAATGCTAACTTCTAGCTAACCAAAACACAACTCCGATAACAAAGGAAGTTTTACTTCATTATCCAGCGTTTAGAAAGAGTGAAAGCTCCACTTCCCCCGAATCGCGGAGCTCGCGCTCTGCGAAGCATTGACACAAGGTTAAAGTTTTTTTGTCTCCATTATGGCTCACTACATCACGGATGAAAAAGCGATGAGCCTTCGGTTAACTTTGTCATTTTTAAGATTGAAATACTGACAAACATAGATAGTTTTGGAATCAGATCGTAAAGTACTCAAAGATTCCCAACCATAGTTTGCTAAGCTTCATGTGAACCCTGTACTTTAATATTAATCCTTGCTACTTTTTTGTCTTCGCGCACTTTCCCTAATTGGGAATTCTTGGTATATATATTATATAGATTATTAGGAACACCATACTAATATGGTGTTTGACCCCCTTTCACCTTCAGAACAGCCTTAATTCTATGTGGTATCGATTCAACAAGGAGCTGAAAGCATTCTTTAGAAATGTTGGTCCATATTGTTAGGATAGCATCTTGCAGTTGATGAAGATTTGTGGGATGTACATCCAGGGCACGAAGCTCCCATTCCACCACATCCCAAAGATGCTCTATTGGGTTGAAATCTGGTGAATGTGGGGGCCATTTTAATACAGTAAACTCATTGAAATGTTCAAGAAACCAATTTGAAATGTTTTGAGCATTGTGAAATTATCCTGCTGGAAGTAGCCATCAGAGAATGAGTACAAAGGGGCCTAAAGTGTGCCAAGAAAACATCCCCCACACCATTACACCAAAACCACCACCAGCCTGCACAGGTAAGAAGGCATGATGGATCCATGTTCTCATGATGGATCCATTGTTTACGCCAAATTCTGACTCTACCATTTGAAAGTCTCAACAGAAATCTAGACTCATCAGACCAGGCAACATTTTTCCTGTCTTCAACTGTTCAATTTTGGTGAGCTCGTGCAAAAGGTAGCCTCCTTTTCCTATTTGTAGTGGAGATGAGTGGTACCCGGTGGGGTCTTTTGCTGTTGTAGCCCATACGCCTCAAGGTTGTGCGTGTTGTAGCTTCACAAATGCTTTGCTGCATATCTTGATTGTAACGAGATTTATGTCAGTCAACGTTGCTTTAATCAGTCGGCCCATTCTCTTCTAACCTCTAGGATCAACAAGGCATTTTCGCCCACAGGACTGCTGCATACTGGATGTTTTTCCCTTTTCACGCCATTCTTTGTAAACCCTAGAAATGGTTGTATGTGTAAATCCCAGTAACTGAGTAGATTGTGAAATACTCAGACCGGCCCGTCAAGCACCAACAAACATCCCACGCTCAAAATTGCTTAAACCACCTTTCTTTCCCATTCTGACATTCAGTTTGGAGTTCCGAAGATTGTATTGACCAGGACCACACCCCTAAAGGCATTGAAGCAACAGCCATGTTATTGGTTGATTAGATAATTGCATTTATGAGAAATTGGACAGGTGTTCCTAATAATCATTTAGGTGAGTGTATATTAGTGCTGTTGATAGATTAAAAAACTAATTTTCTTAATTTATTTACATTTATCGCTATTAATGGCAATGACAAGAGTGAAACTTTTAAAAAATGTATAAATGTAACATGTAAATAATTAATGTAAATGGAAGACAAAAAACTATTTAAATTCAAAATGATTATTTATAGAATTTTTTGTTTAACTTGTAGCTCAGGTTTTGTCTACCGGCAATAAGCCATCAAGTCCAAATGAACTTTTTGCTTCTCTTCTTTGGTGGCTGTTAGTGTGTTGCCTCTTTAGGCTCTTGTTTTACAGGACTCTTAACAGCGCGCTTAGTGAAGTCTCAGTACTTTCATCTTTGAGAAGAAACTTTAGGTCTTTACACCTTGAAGCAATAGCAGTAGCGATCATCAGCCATATGAAATTAGTGCCGTCCATCCTTTTAGATAAAATTATGATTGACTATAGGCTGATCCTCCTCTGTTCACTCTATAATTTTGCAAGTGTAACTAACTAGTACTAACCAGTTTTATAGAGGTATGGCTAGACTTAGCTGCTTTTGGGACCTTTTTGTCTCTTCCACGACATTCCAGTCTTCTTTTAGTTTTCAGATGTTCTCAAACTGAAACTGAAAACTCAGAACGTTTGAAGAATTTCTTGCACCTTTCAGGAGTCTGGCCTTTCATGTGACATATCAAAGCACGGCTGCAAAACATGTTAAAACTGTGCAAGCCCTGCCTGTATTTTATTATCCACCAGATCTAGCAAAAAAGTTTTTCACTTTTATATCAAAACTTCACTATGTTTAGAGGAAAACTGATTATGTATGAGTTCTGGACCATGAAGCATCATGAAGGATGGTAAACATACTGCTCAGTTCACTGGCACAGCAGTGAACCTGCATGGTTTGGCTAATTCCTTCATAAAAGCTGATTTATTATTTCTTAGATGAATGACTGCAAGTGCTTTTTAACAAGCTGTCCATCTCATTCCAGGTTTTCCACCTCTACCACTGAGAGTCTGACACACAGGAGCCCAATCTCTGTAGAAGAGTCTAAAATTAGCCAATCACATGAAACCTCAGCCTAGCCTTGACCCCGAGACTAATCCTGTGAATCCAGAGTGCATTTATATAACCAGCAGGAGCAACAGACGGTAACACACACCGAGCAGAGGAGCTAAAACATGCACTGGTTACAGCAGTGAAGGAGCTAGTGCCTTATCTGGAGGTCAAAGAGAAAGATCGCAAAACATCAACAATCAATCATTAAGGCCAATGCTAGGAAGAGAGTACATCTTGCTAACCCCAGACAAATCCAGATTGGCTTTTATGATCTGCACTTACGGTTTCAATTTGCCTGCAAATCGCCAACATTTACTCCAGAAACAAAAATGCGAAAATTCACGAAGGTTTGTCAGTATATTTGACCATTTCTCCTGGTTCTCCTGGGCTATTAAAATAATGCAGTACAACATGATATGCCTTGTCTTAATTTCTGTGGATGATAATGTGAATTGCAGGTGTGGCATGTGAGCGTGTGAAAGCAGCAAAATGCATGAGACACTTGAGTGCACTTGAGAAGTTGAGAGTCTGCATGTTCTCTTAATACTTTTGTGACAGCTACGCTAGGCCCCAGCAGAACCCATGAATTCGTTTTTCCGTTATTAGTTCTGTTAGCAAAGACAGATAAAAGAGACTATTATTTTTCTCTCACTCACCGATCTGAAGGAGCACCGGAGTGACCAGTGCCGTCTCCATGGCATAGCAGAACTCTCTTCCAAACATCACTGCTCCGTGCATGATCCATTGCCTCAGCGGGATGCCTTCGATCGATCCCTCACTCACAGACTCATCCTTAACCTCCAAGTCCTGCCTACGCCCTCTGGCCCCACCCACTCCATCAGCTCCACCTCCTCCTGTACGCTTCTCCAGTGGCGGTATGTCGATCTGCATGGCGTCTGGCTCGGTGTTCTGCGGAGCCATCGCAGGCCTCGTCGGCATGCAGAGATCACAGAATATCCAAACGAGAGTGTAAAAATTTGCTAAATAAAGTTGTGAAGGACAAATCGACCAGCAGCACCAAAGCAGGAATCCCAGTGGAGGCCGAGGAGTCTTCTCTTTTTGCAAATTTAGGGTGTGATGGAGATCCCAAAACGTGGCATCCAATGAAATTTCTTTTGTGGAGATTTTTCCAAAAGATTAGAAACTATCATGAGGTCACATGGGGAGTGTATGAGTGCGCGTGTGTGCATGTGTGTGAGTGTGGTTGAGCGTGATTTGTGCATGTGCTTGTGTGTTTACTGTCTACTAGACAGAGTAAAAATCCATATCAACTTCCATTCAGTTAATAGCAGTTTCATGATTTGTATGGAGGCGTTGCTGTATAGGGGGGAGGGCAGGCCGGGGGGGGGGAGGGCAGGAGACACCAGACGAAAAGCACCGGAGAATCCCCATGGATTGACCCATCAATCTGAAAGACAAAAATCAAAAGAATTCACCAAACATTCCACAGATTGCACCTTGCTTACTTCTGTTTAAAAAGTTATGACTTGTTTCTTTTGCAGTCTGGAAAGTTGCAGCCAATGCTGCCAAACTCTGCCAGACAAATTCTACAAATCCAAAACAAAAAGTATTTATTTGCAGACTCTTATGCAGAATTAAATCAAATTCGGCCATGCGATGGTTGTCCCCATGTTTATTTTAAATTCTGTTAATATAAAAACTATAGGGCACAAGTGTCAAATTGTATGCCTGGTGGGTCAACGCTTCTGTTGAAGCAGAGTTGGAACAAAACTGTACGGGCAGAAACATTTAAAAACTTTGCACAGGTAATCCATCAGCCATCAAACTTTTTGATGTGACAAAACACAAAAGAAATACACAACGAATTTAAAATGAGCTATAATTTCTCTGGAAACAGAGAGTTTGTTCATTATTAGCAGTTTGGCAGTCAAGCTGCCCATTCAGATTACATCCTCTGTTTTAAACAAAAAGGGTTGTCTTTGAATTTAAAAGTTCAGTTCCCTGATGGTAAATGGAGTATCTGGACAATGTTTTTCACACCTTTCTGAGATCTTGGTGGGTGCAATTCTTTGAGTGCCTATGGTCTGAAATTTGATCCACAATATCTAAAAATTTGTTCTTAGGATTCAAAAGCACTCCTGTTAGAGTTCATCAAGTTGTTTTTGAGAAATGAATCAAATTAAAACTGCATCAATAAATTCCAAATTGTTTACAGACTTACCAGCCCACCAACTGTCTGGTTCTTCATGTTGAAGCCATTTAATTATCTTTCAGTAAATATAAAGGAGCTTTGAAAAAAGTTTTCACCTGGACTTACCTAAGAAAATAGGTACAAGCTTGGGTAATTACTAGATGGAGATTATCTTTCAGCTTTCAACTATTTATTTTGCCTCAACTGGTGCAATGAGTTGCTTCCTATTGATTGGAAAAACACATGCTGTGGTGGTGGAAAAGAAGGGTCCAATTATTGATATGCACCAAGCAGAGAAAATATCTTAGGAGAAACCTTAGGAGTGCAACAATTAATATATTCTAATTATCTGAGATACTAATTTTGGAAAAGAAATAAATAATTAAAATATATCAGTCGGTGTGCAATTAAAGAATATAAAATAATTTTGAGTAAACTTAAAACATTTTTACTTTTTTCTCCCAAAGGGCCTCCAGGAATGATAGTACTGACCATGTCTAATTTGTACATTTCTGGATTTGCATTCATAAACCTTTACACTTCAACACTTATGATTACATAACACAGATTATTGTTTACATCCATGAATTTATTTGGCTTTAAGTACTACATTTGCATAAAGGAATGAGTGCAGTACTTATGGTAGATTATATTTACACATGCACTTTAGCAAGTTTAAAGTAACTGTACACTAGAACAAACATTTAGTCTCACTCTCAACTGGTTGCCTATTTCAAATTTGGGGCTAACTTTCCCATTATCAACATTTCATAATTAAATATCTATTTAGTGTATGTAGCATGTTTGCAAAGATTAAAATATTCAAGATCAAGGAATCTTCCAATTATTACTTCCAATAATTAATTACTTTATCTTCATATAAAGTGATATTAGCTATAGCTATGCCTAAGGTTTGATTCTCAAATTAGTAAAGCTCTTAAATCCATTTTAAGTACATGTTCTTCTTGTACTGCACTCTCAAGAACATTCATTATTATTTCTGGTGTTCTTGAGTTCAGTACCACATAAACAGTCCGATTAACATGTTTTCTAGGATTATTCAGCAAGCTTTTGGAGATTAGAGCTAAAAATGTGGCACGTTTCAGAACAGTGAGGAAATTCACACTAAATCCTTGAAGTATTAAAGCATGGTTGAACAATCAGCTCTCTGGAAGTTCTTGATAAAGCTCTTAAAGTGTAAGTTTAAACTAAAATTTACGATCTCACATAAATAACTGCTCAGCCAGTCAGGAATTTCTTTAACCTCGGAAATACTGATGACGTTTCTGCTTTTTACCCTTTCACTCTATACACTAGAATTCAATTAAGGAGTCAAATGACCTGTTTTTGAAGATATATTTTCGTTTTTTGATAGCATAATATGGCATTGACTGGAAAGTGCTGGCCAGAAGATCTACGAATTAGGAAAGGAACCTGTAGCATGAACTAAACCACGGTCACCAGAACTGTGAGGTAACAGTACTAACGTGAAGCCTGTGATAGTTCAACAATTAGTTCCTAATACAGTATAAATGAGAGATTGAGAAAAGTAACTGTTCACAACATAGGTGGATGGTGACCAACCACATTTATATGAAAGCAGCTTCAAGATGCAGTCCATGCTTTGTTCACCCAAAGTGACAGAGATCAAGGCATTTAACAATGATCCTCATATTAAGATTTTGCGAAAGATTTTCTGCCCAACAACCACTGAATGACTTAAGTTTACACACTGATTAGCCACTTGTAAAATATAAATAAATAATTTAAAAATTGAGTCATGACTGAATACTGTACATCATGATAAGAATCAACCGCTTGTGAAGCAGAAGCTGTATCTCATTGAATCCCTGGCTGAGAAAACGATAACCAATCATCTGTCAGATAAGCTTGTTGCCCTAGTAACAGAGGTGATCGTGAAAATCCTATCAGCTGATCAAAAACACAAACCACAACACAAATACAAAATAATTCACCTCAAAAAGAACCATTTTCCTCTGGAGTGTGTAATGCAATATCATTGATTTTCTTTATTCTAGAAGTAAGCATGATTTGTAATATCTACTGACCAACTCATTAAATGTGGGGATACTTTGTATCGCATGCAGTTATGTGTAGTGAATTTGTTTAAAACTTAAACAAACACAATATTTGTTCCTTTATAAATCAGACATTTGATGAGTACCGGGCAGATCTTCATGTTTTCAAGGATTCATGAGGTATTTTATAGGTAAGATCTGCAAACTTGTGAATAAACCTCCTCATTTATTCATCGGGCAAAGGAAATTTGATATTGCTTTTCAACAGACTGACAGCTGGCAGGTGAAATACTCTCTGAGCTGTCGGAGGAAAGTGCCAGTTATTAATATTCATATCTTTTTATGCAACAACTTTATATGAATGACACATCTTCAAAAATATAACCCCCATTACAACTAAACTCCAGCATTAAGGGAAGTTAATTGAATTCTGCTATTAAGCATTCTATTTCTGATGAGCGGAAATGATCTGATGTCAGCGAATCGATTTTTCCTTCTCAATTCAGTCTCAGAGAGATCTTTGACGATGAAAGAGGAGAAGAGAAAAACATTATATAAGACAAGAACATGTTGATTAAATCTACTTTATATGTGGGTTTATTTCGAGATGTTAAAGATTGATAAAGAAATACTTGATTTATTTTTTTAAATGAGATGTGTCCTCTAAGGAAAAGAAAGTGCTCCTCTTGTCAGTCAGGTCGGTGGATGCTCAGAGCGATTGTTTGAGACTATAGCAATGTTGGTGTAGATTCTTTATTCATCCTCTTACTGAGGATAAATATACTTAAAATTAAAATAACAGCGCAAGGACTAAAGTGCTGTCATTCAGATAAGTAAACAAAAATCTCCCATCTCCAGATAAAGGCTAAATCAATCAATCAACTAATTTGAACCAAAAATCAGGAAATAATGGAATTATTTGGATTGGTAACATTTATGCATTTAATAGGTGGTTTTATCAAAACCAAAACCAAATACAATAGTGAGAGGGACAATATGGAGTTTGTTACAAAGGAAGTCCAACTGAGGTAGTTCCCAATATGGGTTGTCTGCTGATCACTGGAGGAGGAAATAGTCCAACATATTTTTTTACTTGGATGATTACAAGTGCTTATTGAAGAAATTGTTTTAGTTTAGTACCAGAGTACTTATTCCACCAGCCAGAGGCAGTGAGAAAGAAAGTTTTGGTGAGGAGCTGATCTGGAGATTGTTTTGTAAGCAACCATCAGTGATTTGAACTTATTGTGAGACTACTAGCAGCTCTGTTTTTGCCATGTTGAGCTGTAGGTGTTAGTTTCTCATTCATGTAGAGAGGTCGATCAGGTATTCCATGATTCGGGTGATAACCGATGAGTCATTGGGGGAAGGACAGATAGAGTTGAGTGTCATTGGCATAGCAGAGGTACAAGAATCCATGTTTGTGGATGATGGAACCCAAAGAAGTGGTAAAGATGAAAAAAGAAGAGGACCAAGGACTGAACCTTGGGGAACCCCAGTAAGCAGCTGACGTGTGTTGGTAATCTCATCTTTGCACCATTCTCTGGGTTGAAACTTATCTGTCTGGGAGATCTTTAAGTCAGGTTCTGAGCCTGTGATGCCCATCAAAGAGATTGGAGGTATTATTCAAGGTATTACCATGTAATATGAATGTATAGCGCTCCCTCTCTTGATCCAGCAAAAACATACACACAATCACTAATGTACTCTTGGTTTACCTCAACAGATGCCTGGTGCTTGTGACTAAAAGTGAGGATCAGTGGGGTTTAGCAGATCTTGTTTTAGCATGAGCACTACAAAGGCAACTCATTACAAAGTAAGCAGTAGACACTTAAAGTTCAAGGGTACTTGCTCACTATTTTAGTGAAATACTTTGCCGATGATGCAGGTTTGTTGTTCATCACATGATTGTTCTACACATCCAACAATAACCACAGAGCACATTTCAGTCAACAATTAGCAATTGATCGCTCAAACTCATTAACAGAGCATTAGCCAGACACGCCACTGCACTTCTGCAATCACAGGGTTACACAAGACCTGTACAAACAACGCTCAGATAGATGGATCTATTGAGCAGGACTGGCTTTCACTGAGCTAACAACACCCATTGGGGACACTTTCATTTGCATGTTTAAAGGTCAAGTGATCACACCATTCAATACTCACAAATAGTCTGCATTAGATAGATGTGTGATTGTGCCACTGATTATAAGGGGTCAGATAATTCTAAAGATTTTAGTTGAATGCCTTGTTTTGCATCAATTCATAACCTAATTTTCCTGGCCTTCCTTGCACTAATTTAAAGCGTTCAGGGATTAGGAGGCTGGTCTCATTTTCAAGCATTTTCACCGCTTAAAATTTTGTAAATAAAACATTTTAAAGAATTTAACTGCAATGCAATAATTGTATTGTGCTGAAATAAACATTAAAAAAGAAGCACCTGTTTATTTTGTATTCTGTTCAAAATCTAACACGTAAATTATACTTAAATGACTTTAGCCTATTACTAGTATTTTTAACAATATTGCTTTTAAATAAAATTCTTTATTTGGCTCGAAAACTACCAACTCCAATGTCTCAGCCTCTTATTGGCTCATGGCTTAAACATGAACAACAATCAGAAATTCAGCTGTTGAATGCAATAGAAGTTCCCATTTTTTGAGACAGCATTCATATTTTAATTATTTATTTATTTCTAGTTTTCAAATTGCCCCCTTTGAACAGTGGCACTTTGGCCAACGAGTTGTTAAATTGCAACTTATAGTGAACCAAAGGAACAAATGATTCCCAGTTAACAATAACATTCTCTTCTCTGATGAGAAGAGAATGTGTTTTCACATGGGAGTGTGTGAGAAGGAAGGGAAAAAAGAACACACAGAGAAGGAGAGAGCGAGAGAGAGAGACAGAATGAGAGCAGGAGGATCGGTAACCTGCTGCTGTGGGATGAAATAACACACACGGTTAAAGAGGACAGACTGCTCAGTTCACCAGATACAGACACTACAGCTCTAGAATGCAGCTGGACATCCAGCACACCGCTCTAAAGCTCAGTTTGTAGAGAGGTATCAGCGTACATAACACAAACATAAACTCTTAAAGGGAACAGAGGATGCAATTACCACAACTTAAAGGTGATGAAATGTGCCATTTTGACATAAGATTTTTACATTATGGCTCTCCTAAACGTGGCAAGTGAAGAAAAAAAAATCATTCTAGATCCATATTTTATCATTTATTGTTAAAACTGTCCGTTTGGGTGCATGAACTATATGTCCAGTTACATATACATATTTGAGTTAAAGTCACAGTGCTGTATGGCTAACTTTCATAGGCGTATATGCATGCACGAGTTTTTATGTATGTACGAGTGTTTATAGGTGTATATGCATCCATCAAGTTTATATGTATATGTAGGTGTGTCCGCAAGCAGCAAGTTTGCATGTACTCACGAGTGTGTGTTGTAGGTCTATCCATGGTTCGAGTTTACACGTATCAGCGAGCGTTTATAGATGTAATTATGCGTGAAGCGGACATGTACATGCAAGCTATCCCGTGAGTGTATATGCATTAGTATACTAAAATAACATGTATGTAACATGTAAATAGTATATGCATGTATATGTGAGTAATTTATAGGTGTAAATGCACAAGTTTATGTATGTATTGATAAGCGAAGTTTGATTTAAAACCTACACGACGCCTCATATAAATCTACATCTTTGCAGAGAAACTTGGGAATATCTGGGTCAGATTACTAATGAAAGGTGGACCTGGCATAGACAGAGATTAGATCATGATGATGAATGGGTAGATCTAGATTTAGGTGAAGTCTGGATTATGGGTCTGTCGAGTGATAGCTCAGTGATAAACCAAAACACCAGCTTCATAGCCTCTTTATTAGAACCTAGATTCTTCACTAGTTATAAATTAATGTTCAGAGCATTCTGTTGGGAAAACAACTTCAATTTTTTTCTCCATTCCTCTTAAAACCCACTCGCTACAATTCTCCAGCATCCCTTCACTGTTTACTTTTCTATGTGCACTCTCGCCAACCAATCAGGGCCTTGCTTGGACACAGCAGGTCAGCATCATTAACTATTCCAAATGGTATATTTTCATTGTGTACTAAGACCTGCAGAAAATAATACAGTCTGAAAACTCAAATCTTGGATAAGAATAGACTAAAATAGATTCAGTAAATAAGAGAGTTTCATTATTAAAGCTAATACCCTACAAACATGTGGAACAACCGCATAAACATTCTTTCTCTTGTTTTTGTGTAGACAAAAAGTGCATGTAGTAACAAAAGCTTGGTTTAAAAGACATAATTGTAAGAGGAAGAATCACTAAACAGTTCAGGAGCATGCTGGAGTGAGACTAGTTTGCTACGACCAATAAGCAATCAACAGCATTTCTCGTCACACATTTCTTTCAAATTAGAAAAAAGGTGTTTTGGCTTAACTCAGCTCACTTTATGAAACTTTAATGCAGCATTTATAAGAAACTGTATCAGCGCAAGATATAGAACCTATTGGAAAAACCCAGTAAATAATGCCAAAAAGCTTGCATGAGAGTCAAACTTGCGCATTCATCCTTTCATCTAGACTCATCTAATGCCAGTCATAGTCATTAGGCATACAAAAAAATTACTTAGAAACAAAAGTTGAGAACCTGGCCAAAGACTACTTTTTGGAGTAATCTGAGGCTGTAGGTGTGGTGTCGGCAGTATAACTGATATTAGACATCAACAATTCCTTGCATAAGTAGATGACAGGTTTCTATCTATGAGCAAGAGTTTCACAACAAAGGTCAGACATAACAAAGCTTTTGGTAGGGTGATTTATAGGCATGCTTAACAGAGATGAAGTATTTGACCAGCCTTTAGAGCACAATAAGCAAATAAATCACAAGAGCATCATGAGGTAGAACATTGTGTTCAGATTTAGAAAATATACTGGACTCTGGACCTTTGCAGCTTTGGCTGTTCGTGAGATCAGCATTAGGGGTGTTTGCTGGCACTTGAGAAAAACAACAATATTTGGAGCCAAGGGCTCAAAAGTATAAGACCTTTAGCTGAGCTCAGCCCGTAATAAGCCCAGAAACTCCACTGTTCCACTACAAATTCACCAAGAACAAAAAAAGAGAATCTGATCTTAAACATTTTACGATATTGAGCTTAGTTGGCGTAAACAGCTTGCTTGCTTCTCTGAAAATATTTTGAGATATTTTTATTTGAAAGAATGGCATGGGACTGTCACATTGAAACTTATGTCCCACAGATCATCACACATTTAAAGACATTTGAAACACCATCAAATGTCTGTATCTGACATCAGGGGTTAGATGCATTTACTATTGAGACTTGAACTGATGACTAAAGAAATTAAATAAAGACTAAAATACACATTATCTCATAATCCTAAGACCTTTGCATACACACTTTAGTGAGCACAGTTTATCTGACAGATGACAATAAGGATTTAAGTTGTTTTGTTTAGTTTCTCATCATGGTAAGACATTTTTTAATCTAACGCCTGATGGCAGATGGAGAAATTTGATGAGCTCATCCCTCCAGGACAATATTATAAGTTTCTAAAACTGTGTTCAAAGAAGAAACAAAGCTTGGAATAATTTTGGGATAAGAGATTATAGACTACATTTACATTTTTGTGGTTGAGTATCTCTAAGGTTAAAATATTTGAGTCTATCTAAAGCTACAAAGTAATCAATAGTTTTAAGTTAAGTTGATAAACACAATTGATCTGTAAATTACAAGTTTCAAAATAAAAATAGGGTGGACTCTGTAAGATCACCAAATTTACACAGATATAAAGAGAGTGTGCAAGTATGAGCACATCACCCCTATCCTGCACACTCTTCACTGGCTTACAGTTCATTACTTTATAAGTCTAATTACAACTCTGTCTGTGAGATGAAGGGTGTTTCTGTACAGACAAACACTAAAACTTGATTAGGTCAGGTGCGCCTTCTCTTGTATCCTAGAACGAAGCTAAAACTGATGGGAGACAGGGCTTTTGAGGCTGTGGCTCCCCATCTGTAGAATACCCCACCAAGTAACTCCACAGGAGCTCCACAAATTATTTTTAAAAAGGGATTAAGACATTATTAATCAGTCTACCTTGGGTTGTATTTTGCTGGTTTAGCTATTTTAGCCATTTTCATTAATATTATCTTTATTTGGTTCATTATTTGCTATTTCTCAGTGGATTTGTACAAAAATGAAAAGTGCTTTATAAACCTAATATTATTTTTATTATTAAAACACAGAAGTGTTATTTGCCATATTATTTCAGTGACCAAAACATTCTGCATAACTAAATTAGATTCCATGGAAATGTGAATATTTTTAGTTCCTTTTAAACGTCTTCCTGAAATATTTAGTAGTCAAGATTATATTAATAAATGACATTCCTTTTGCATGCTTTCAAGGTGTCCGCTTCTAAGCTGATGCTGCAGGCAAAACAAGAGAGCAGCGTCTTCAAAACACCCAGTCCAAAAATGAATTTGTATGTCTGGTCATAGTGTTTTCATCCCAATAAAAACAATCTATTCCTCTACTTGAGGACTTTTAATGTTTTTTGTTTGTTTTAAATTTCATGAAAAATACAAATCGCTTTAAAAACTAAATTAGAAGATCAAATTTGGATGTAAAATCTTCCTACGTTGGTTTTGGCAGGATCCACAACATTCCAGTGCTTTTCCCATCGTAAACCATAACTTCTCCTGCCTTTAAAGCCATCTCGATGAACACACCTTCAACATGCAGAACAGGTAAACACTGTTTGAGAGTGACTTCGTCAGAGTGGATGGCTGGTATGCACTAGCTGCAGAGAGTGCTGCAGTGCAGGAGGAGGAGCATTAGGGAACAAATTGTGACAAATCTCCTGCTCTGACACACTCTGAAGAAACACATTCCCGTGTCTTCTGACTCACTACACAAACACAGAGGACTGAAAGTGCTGCGTCAGCTGGATCCTGCGTGCAGTAACACACAGCCACTAATTGACCTGCGTCAGACCTGCTGCAGGGTTTATACAGGTTTAATCCTACGCAAACCATGCTGAGGATGCTTAATATGCCTCTATTAATTAACAGGTGACCATTCTCATGTATGTCAAAGACACACACCTCTAATAGTTTAAACCAATATCGTCTATAGAACAAATCTGAGTTCAGGAGGAAATAGAAAACATTAAGTTCAAAACATCACAAAGACCTGGGGCCTATACCATGAAGCCGGATTAACTGGTTAGCCAGCTAGGTTCAGGATTAGTTTTGTGTTCTTTGAGAGGATCTAGGATTTAATCAGTCTTTGGCACCCTGGTTACTTACGTCACACAGCTAACCTGCTCCGGAGCAGGCTATGTTCAGGATTAGAGATCACAAGTTTACGTTTGTTCAATCAGTGGTTAAAAAAGGAACTTTTAAGTGACGTAACAGTAGCGTCTGTAACAATAACTCCACATTTTCTTCACAATCCTGCGCATATTTGGCGCAAATTGTTTAAACGCACACTTAATTCGAGATGAGTATTTAGGGACGGACAAAATCCCTAAGCATTTCCTGACACGTATTTGCATGAAAGATTATCTTCTGAAGGAATAGCTTACATTTTCGAGCTTCATCGCACGATGTGTTGTACGACTAATCTGCTGCAGAGAAGTGATGCGTCGAGATTTATTTAAAAGGCAAACAAAAACCGCTACTCAACAGAGTAGGGAAAAGCTCAGAGTTCAAAATCAAAGAGTAGTAGCTTTAGAGACACAGAAAAACTCCTGAACGTCTGAGAATAAAACGACTTGTGAAATGAACACTGAAAGCCCTATTCAAACAAAACTGTTTAAGTTTATGTAAAACAGTTTGAGGTTAATTTCTGTACTCTCAAAAGTCTTGTTACTTATGTTACTTGTTGAAAATTCAAATGCATTTCTTTTTTACTTTTATTGTTATTACACACTGTTCTGAGCATTTAAAACATAATAACACATTTTTGGCAGATTTTAAAAGTTTTATTTTAACTGAAAAGAAAAATTTGCAAAAAAAAATTATACACACATTTTATGACAAAAACATTAAAAACAAGAACAGAATACCAGACGAACTGTTATAAATACACCATCATTATAGGGGTTAAAGGGTTAATTTATATAGGAATACAACCATAAACACAATAACATGACATAAAAAATTTAAACGTGTTGGAATTAACACTGTAAAAACATATGCTATTGTTATCAAATGCATATGATGCTCGAAACTCAATTTTACATTGAACAGAATGAGCTCCTTTGACATCTTTTTCACGATATCAGCTATTTTATGCCTACAATCTCATCTGGCTTTGGCGGCAGCCACAGCATTACTATGACAAAAAATATATGTGAAATATAGAATATGTATCATATTTTCTAACTTTAATCTCTTGCTCCTCCTCCGCAGTCAAAAAAATGGTTTGGCTCTATCGTGGTCATCGTGATTGGCTATTCAGTGCCAACGTCAGTCTTTTACGTGCACACCCGTGAACTAATCTTAGCTTCAGGATCAAAGCCTGACTCGACAAAGAGAGTTGAGCTCTTCATGGTACCGATTAACCCTGATTCAAACAGTTAGGTTTTGTCAAGTCAAAACCTATTCGTTAATACGGAGTTTGTTAATCCACGTTCATGGTACAGACCCCAGGTCTGCAACATTCAAATTAGACATATTCACTAATGTTAGTGAACTGAAGTCCAGCAATAAAATTCAAGTCTTATAATGATCGTATTAGCTAGCACAAATCACACAAATCACCTATTCATTCTCATGAGCTTATTCAGTAGGGAGAAACTTGTTAGTGGTTAGTTTTAGAAGCTGTTCTGGCATGTTTTTGTTCTGGGTCTACTAAAACTAGTCTGTTTGAGACAATTCCAAAAACATGAGTTGAGTTACATTTTTTTTTTAATACATTGCAATTAGTTAATAAATGCTTAACAGTTATGCTACTAACCATTGTGAATATTATATTACACATTGAAAATAAAATACATTATACATGTATTATACGCAAAACACAAGGTTCAGGATTATGTTGATTATGTTGATTATGTTGAAATAAATATTAACAATTGATATCTGTATTTATACATCACTAATATATCAGCTCTTATGTCACAACCATTTTAAAGGAGAATTAGAGCTTTTGGACCGCCTTATTTTAAACCCATCAAACCAGTTCACCTGAGGACAGGTTTCAAACAGGTGTTTTTTTCGGGCATGTGTAAGCTTTTGTGGCCTTCTAATGTAGCAAACAACCAAACCCTGTCCTGCAGAAGAGCAGAGAACCAACCCAGTCCACGATGAGAGCAGAGTTTCCTGGTAAGGCAGGAGTTGGCTTGAAGCTCTAAATTGAGCCAGACATTCTTTCCTTCACACCAGAGTTGATCCAAGATCTGAGGTCAAGTGAAAACCAAACACCTCTGACACTTAAACAGCATCTGAAACATCTTAAGCAGCAGACTTATTTATCTTGTTCCAATACCTCTCTGAATTGCTGACGCCTATGAGCATCCTGACTGCTCTCTTTTTGGTGTCAAGTGAATAATTGGCTAGTACCTAGTTCCATTGACCTCGAGTATACGCATGTTGTCTCTTCACAATGTTTGTAATTGCCTGGATTTGTATATCGATCAAGGGGCAACCTCCTGCCATCGTTCTTGATGCGTATCAGGAAATGACTGAACTGCAGTTCCCCGAACGGCAGCTTGAGGCTGACTCCAGAAGGGAGCAGGTTCTCGTTCACTCCAGTGTTAAAACAGGAGCATGCACAGCCAGTCTTCCTGTTTGAGGAGGAGCATTCTGACAGCAAATATGAATAGAAAATAATGCGGATTTCTTTATTTAGTTTCTTTTTTTTATCAGAAAGTGTTCCCATCACAGTAATACATTTGTATCTAACCCCTGATGGCAGATGGAGACATGGGGTTTTAAAAGCTGTCGACAAGACTATTAGTGAAGCGTTCACATCTCTAAACTATCAAAAAATGTATTCAGTGGAGAAATAAAACAAAATTGAAACAATGTTCAAAGTATCCATTTAGGAACACACTATGAAGTGTACTATATGTACACCTTCACTAGCATTAATACATTCCTGCTGGACCGGACAGAAAACAGAATGTGAAAACCAGTTCTCCGTTTCGGTGCCATTTCAGAACCAGAGCTATCGGTGCAGTGCCGAGTTACAAGAACAGGGAGAAAGTCCAATGAATGAACGAATCCCTCTCTCTCACTGCCCTCATCTCCCCTTATAATAAATCAACAGCAAAGAAAAGTGCATGATTGCAGGAACAAGCACACGGCAACAGGTGCTCTACCGTTAGCTTAGCTTGATAAATTAAACAACTCGGATTAAACTAAATGAAACTGTTGAAAGTATGGCTATATTAGACACGAAAAGATATCAACAATGCAGTGTGCTGCAAATGTTTCACAGCAGTTGCGTACAAAGGAGGAATCAAGTCAAATTTATTGAAACATTTGAGTGCATACAGAGGAAACTGGGATGCACCGCGTTTACTATTCAACCGCTTGCGAACAACAGGTGGCGCTATTGGTGTGTATTATCATGTATATTTGGCATTTAGTAATTAAATATGTGTATTTAAAAGCAAAGTCACAACCCTCATCATTTTTAAATATATTTTGGTTATCAGTTTTAAATATCTACCATTAAATTATGTAGTTACATGTTTATTTTTTTGTTTTTTCATTTATATGTTTTTTATTCATATACATTTGGATACAGTAAACATCATCCAAAGTATCGGTTCAGGCACCGTTTTGGCACCGGTATCGGAATACACCCAAACAATACCCAACTCTACTAGCAACACAACAAAAATTGAAAACAAGAGGAAATTTGTTACCTCAAGCTGTAGAGGGCATTCATAGCAACTTAATAATGCTGAGAATAGTTTGTTAAACAAACAGCTATTGCAATTAAAAAAAGCTTTCCCATCATGTTTTCTAGGATATTTTTAACTTGAACAAGGAAAGCACAAGTGAAGGACGCTACAGAGATAATCTAAAGAGCAGAAACACAAGCACATTCTCAGAGGATCTAGCATGGATCAGTGTACCGAACAGCTCTGACCGTCACTTCCATTAACACCTTGTGACAAACTGAATCACGACACCGCTAGAGAATTCTAAAACAGTCTGAAATAATGACAAGACTAAGAGTGAAAGACACTCAGAGGCATGAATCAAAAGATAATAATGAATAATTTCTGAAAGCATTAAAACAACACCCTAGCAACCACGAGAACACCCTAGCAACAGCATGAAGATTAAACAAATCTGTACATTTTGCACCTATTGCTCACTGATTTAAATTAAAACTGTTCTGTTAGCAAATATATGCATCACATCTAAAAACACCTTTTAGCTTCCATTCCAACACAAGTCTTCAGCAGATACTTTTTATCCAACATATTTTTATTTTTTTTACAAGCCTCAACAGCATTATGATTTCTCCAAATGAAATCACAATATGATAATATCAGACTATATGATAATAGAATATATTTATATATATATATATATATATATATATATATATATATATATATATATATATATATATATATATATATATATATATATATATATATATATAGTGTGTTTCCACTCACTTTTGCGAAGAAACACTAAAAGGTTGCACTCTCTGAGCTTTAGCTTGATGCTCCTGGAGAGGAAAGTTTCCAGTGTTGAAAGGCTTTTACTAAATTAAGATCTTATGCAACCGTCACCAGAGCTGCTGAAGCACGCCACTGCTGCCCTTGCAGAACAACACTCTGCAATCATGCGGTTGATTACAACAGCAAACAACCCAGAGAAACAACTTCCAGCAGAATCCAGCATTGCTTTTTGATCCTGAATTCTGATTGGATAGCAAGACATTGATTAAAGGTGCAGAATGTAAACGTTACGAGTGAAGAAAAAAGAAGTAAAACATATTAGAGTAATTCCATCAAGCCTCTGTCCGTGTGCACACATGACTTCCTATAACTAGCAACCTCTAGTCACTGGAAGTGAGGGGAGTTACCGGTCACTCATGTTTTTTTGTATGTGAGCGAAGAACTTATTTCAGCCATGAACTTAAATACTGCTTTTTTCAAAGGTCACCTATTATGCAGTAAATAACTCTCTCCTGCACATGTTAAATGAAGTTTCAATTAAAAGATCTTTCTTAGTTAGTTGTCAAAACTGCCCTTTTGGTAGCGTGAACAAACAGTGCGTTTTTAGTCCAGTTCCAGACCGAGGCAAAGCCAAAACGAGTGGTGAGCGTGTTGCCTGAATAACGTTTAAACTTATGAACTATAACAAATATTAACAATATTTTTATTGTATTTAATTTATTCTAAAGTCTATTCAAATTCAAGTTGCACTTGTAAGAAGTGAAGTTTTGTAGTGTTTACGATATATTTAGCTAAGAAGTTTAAAAATTAAGAGTCTAAACGCTAAAGTCCTGAAATCACACAATACTATTTCATTTCAATGGCAGGATAAGCTCCCACAGTAATGCTGCGTTTAAAAAAAGTTTAACATGTCCCCTGCTTATAAATAACAGCTATGATTAAAAGCATACGCCCTGGCTTACTCAAGGTGACTTGTTCTTGTGAAGGCCAGCTGAGGTTACAGGTTCAATTCTTAGAAACCCTAGATAGACAAACTAAAGCTGGAGCAGAGCCTGTTCCACACTGATCATGTTTTTAATAAGACTAGATCAGGTTACACAACACAACCGCCTCACAGGTACAGGCTACAGCTTGTTTAGAGCTGTAAATCTAGATGTATCTGGGGGTGAGTGATGGCTTGCATACAAATATTAAAGTCCATTCATTAGTCTTGGATAATGACAGAAAATGCCCTGAGTTTTAAAACTTGTCATTTTTATTACAAAAGTCATTAGAGGGGTCTAAAAATCGAAATATTCAGCAACATGGAAAGTAGGGTTTTTTAGTTGAGTGTCAAGTTTGCGAATTGTCCATTGCTAAGGCTCTGCTGGTACCCATCAAGATCATCTATAGTTCTGTGCTCCATTGCTGCTATAGAAGTGCGGCCTTTGCACTGATCAATATTGATGTGATGTGATAAGAATGCTAAATACTAGTTGGTCAAGCACAACACAGATGCTAACAAAGGACAGGTTACATTTATCTCGTCACATATCACATAAATATATTAACATACAAGCGTCACGGTGGCGCAGTGGGTAGCACGGTCGTCTCACAGCAAGAAGGTCGCTGGTTCTAGGCTCGGCTGGGGCAGGTGGCATTTCTGTGTGGAGTTTGCATGTTCTCCCCGGGTGCTCCGGTTTCCCCAAGTCCAAAGACATGCGGTATAAGTGAATTGAGTAAGAACAATTGCCCATAGTGTTAAAAAAGTGAATGTGTGTGTGAATGTTTCGCAGTGATGGGTTGCGGCTGGAAGGGCATCCGCTGTGTAAAACATATGCCAGAGAGTTGCCGGTTCATTCCGCTGTGGTGACCCCGAAAGGGAAAAAAGCCGACATGAAGATGAATGAATGAATATTAACATACATACACCTGTTGCTGCTGTAGAAGCTCTATCTTTACACTGATCAATATTCCAATGTGGCGAGATGACAATGAGAACTACTAGTTAGCCAAAACACAAGACAGACAGCAAGGGACAGGTTATATTTACTGGTCGAAGTACCATCTGTGAGGCTTTTTAATGCACAGTTACACATTTCCTGTGGTAGGCATCATGGGTGATCAGTGTGGGGCAGTGAGGATCTTGGACTTTCAAAATGGGGAAGCTAATAAGCTGTAAGATTCATTATTTGGTTTTGGGAGTCTCCAACAAAAGGCATTCAAGGCCAAAAAAACATTTTCCTTTCTTTTAATTTACATTCAATTTTACCGGATTGGTTGGTTACTCTGATATACTTAGTTTATTGTCTTGTTAGTACTAAGCTCGCCTTTTGTGATGTAATTGGAGATGTTGACATAACTTTTGTTTAAACTCTTAATCTTCTGCTGAAGACATCCAATAATAAATTTAGCATTTGTGGCTTCAAAAATATGATTACTATTTCACAGATCTTGATTTATTTATTTATGGAGGAATTTTTTACATTTTCTTTACATTTATGTGTAGATAAAAATGCGTTTATTTAGCTTTTAGTTACCCTCCCAAAAATTTTAACACATTTTATAGTAATTCTTAAATCAGTACTTTTCTGTCAGTACAGAATCTGCCAGGAACGTCTCTCTCTCTGAAACCAGGGGGAAGCTTGAAACATTTATTGAAGCAGACAAAAGAAATCCACTTCGGAACCATGGTGAACATGAGGAGACAGGTAGAAGAGCACAACATAGGGAATTTAATACATTTTTTACAAGGACAAAACAAATAATGGATGAGGAATGTTAGGAAACACAGAACTAAAATATGTGACACTGTGATTGGTTGAGAAGGAAACAAGGTATTTAACAATGGGTGCAAAGTGTAAAAGAGCGGGTTATTACATCCTGTAGAGAATAGGCTAATGTTTTTGTGATCTTGGGCTTCAAGGTTTTCATAAAATTTTCACATAGAATAGAATAAACTAAACAGGGCTCAAAACAACAGAAACTCAACAAAAATAAATAAATAAATACAACGGAAACTCAAAATGAGTAATAAATGTGAAGATCAAAATCTTCTCACTTTGTGAAATCTGAAAGTGATGAAAATGTTTTTGTTTTCTTCTTTTTTCTAAACATGGTGTTTATATCTAATCATATTTTTATTAAATAAAAAAACTGAATATTCTGAATAAACAGATTTTAAAGCACATTATTTCAGTAATAGTTTAGGACTGTAATCCACAGATTTATTAATAGCATCAGTCATTAGATATTAAACAGAAGTTAAAAAAAATGCATCTTTAGAAACAATCTTTTTATCAAATATAATAATATTAACACAGTTAATATTGACACAATTTACAACAGAATGCATATTCAGTCAAATCCCAGGCGCTAAGAGGAGTTTAAAGTGCTGACTGTACAGTTTATGCTTATCGTCGCTCTCTCTATAGAACACAAACTATAGAAACAAAACTTGCATTTTTCGTCATCTCTTGTTTCATCAAGCCATGAGAACACAAAGTGACTCACCAAAAGGCCAGGAAAGCTTCATAAATCTCCAGATCTGACAGCATCCGCGAGCAGCAGCGTGATGTCTTCTGTTTGGACACAAGGCCGACTGAAAGGACCTGCAGAGTGCATGCGACAAGGGTTAGCAAAACACACTGACGCTCACACACAGCCCTTGGCTTTGAATAGCACACCGCCGGCTCAATTTACATGCTTTCATACAGCTGACATCACACCAGCCGGAGCAGGGCTTCGCTTTGGGTACTGTAACCAACAGGACATCAAGCACACATCAGAGAAACTGATGGTTGGAGAACTGCACATACATATATATATATATCTTTCTACACATATACGTTAGATATTCTGGCGACCTGCAAGTAAATTGTGTTTTTTAAACAACTAAAATCACTTCAAGCTAAAATAAAAGAAAAAATTATTCTACCACTTGTACTCATTTCTAAACGCAAACATTTGTGCATTCTAGGTCTTGAATAACTTAAATCAACAAGTAAAAATATATGTGAAAAAAAACAAGTGAAAAAAAAAAAAGTATCTTACAATTAAAGATATAACTTTTTTTAATACAGTTAAAGTGTTAAAAACTGAACCTAGGTGGCCATGTTATTTAGGCAATGACATATACACAAACACAGCTTCAATCGTAGGATTTCTTTCTTTATAATTATGGTGACTTTAAACAAGAAGAGTTTTAATGGTGTGTTACATGTCATGTTTAGTTTGATTAAAACAAGTTCTAATGTGATTGGTCGCTTGTAGGTTAAATATGAATACTGCACTGAGCCCTAAAAAGATTGCTCTCTATTGTAGTCTGGTTGTTAAATCAACGCAATAAGAATTGCACAAGCATTTTGAAATATAATCTATAGTTCCTAATTTTTCTTTTATAGCATCTATTGCTTACAAATTACTTTATTTTGGTATTATCAATTCTTTTTAATAATAACCCCTTCCAAACCTGAAATATTTGATCAGTATCAGAAGAAATTCTTTTTTTAAGTAAGCGATGGAAACCAAATAACAACAAATATTTCCATTTCAGTCAGCATCAAGTCTAAACTTTTAAAACAATATATCAAGGTGATTAACACTTTGGTAAAAGACATTTTACCAAACGGACCAATCATACGGTCTTTAAATTGTAGCAAATAGTTGTTCACTCACGTAGAGTCTGAGAACATATTTAAACTTTTAATATTAAAGATGATTCGCGCTCATTTGTGAGGTCCATCTGACACACAAACATTTTTGGAAATTAATTGAATTGCTAATATTAGATTTATATAGATTTATATAAGATTTTTCAAAAGCTTAACATGTTCTATATTTTTCCAACTACAACAATAATAACAATTTAGCCTTAATATAAATAAATATTAAATAAACTGAATATAAATACAATGGAATCATGTGATGCAATATATATAAATCAGTAGATTTCAATAGAGTAGCATTTAACAACCAATTCTATAATGATTGATTTGTTGAACTTCCAGTCTCGTACACAAATAAACTTGGTGCAAACAGGAATATGAAAGTCAGTAACAAAATAAAACAAAGTGTAGATTAAAGAAATATAACAATTTTAAAATGTACCATATTTTATTTACTCAAAGATGCTGAAACAAACATGTAAAACTGTAGACTACACTTTAGGAGAATCCAACTAATGTTATCAGATAGACTTTGGTCTAATAAAGAGTACAACTTTTCTTTTATTGTGTTTAATCATGTAACAGTGTAATTACACTTTTCGGTATTTGAAAATTGTGTTTGTTTATGTTTATATTGTTTCTCATTGTTCAGCACTACTAACAGTCTATTGTCCTATATAAATACAAATATTTTCAATTTTTTATAGTATTTGAGCAATAATTAATTACATTAATACGATGTAAATCTTGTCATTTAAAATGTTTACATTCCATGAAGAATCCAAAGCAAGTGATTAAGAATGTGTATATTTTTGTTATGAAAAATGTTTACTATGTTAGTTCAGTAATGGCATTTCAATGTTCTTCTTTCTGAAATCGTAACACTATTCAAAGTTGGTACAATTGGAGCAAAGATTTTAGTTTATGTTCATGTTAGTGCGTAACAGAGCATTAAAAACAGCTTTCATTTATCAAGATCACCAAACCAATGATTATGCTTTTAAAATAAATAAACAAATCACGACCGATATTACGCCAGTGATTCTGCTCAGAGGAAAGCACTCCACTGGTATTGATGCTAATTTTATGTGTAGTAAATCCTGGCAGAATTGTGTCGATAACCTGCGTTTAGGATGACAGTTGTTCTCCTGATGGTGGAGGTCCCAGGATCCTAGCAATGAGTTCCTCAGTACATCAGGAAGCTTCAGCCTCCAGTTCTGCCTCACATCTAGCCGTCCGGTCCTGATCATGCGCCAGAGCTAGAAACAAGTCAGGAATCCCGGACATACTGTCACCATCAGCGCCTCCTTCACATGACAGGCAGCGAGTACTGAACCCGGTCTTAGCGCAGAGCTAGGACGGGAACAAGTGCGTTTACAATCGCTCGTTCGTCACGTGGACATAAATCAAGACCCCGCAGTAATAACGTGACCAATCAGCTGCAGCTGAGGAGCCTCCATCAGCTGTGAAGACTGACAGCGCGCGCTTCATCAATCAGCAGATCAGACGAGCCGGCGCTGCCGCGAACGCGACGCGACACTAGCGCTATAAACAAACTCACCGTGACGTCAGAGCGCGCCGCTTATTTCTATCGATGCAAGAGTCGCTTTTGCCGCTGTTGGATGGTTTGCGGCTGTCGCTCTCTGCCGCTCCGCTGCTCGGCTTCCGCTGTTAGCTGCGGATTCATGAGTCTTTAAACGGCGAAATCTGTCTGAAAGCCGCGAGCGCTTCCGACGACGGATATGGAGCTTGTTTGCATATATGGGCGGGGTTAAAAAATTAAGGTAGCGTCGCATCATATACCAGCTGACTGAATGCCTTTCACGAGAGAGAGAGAGAGAGAGAGAGAGAGAGAGAATGGATTATAACATATACGCTATACGTTAATAGCACTACTTTATTAATTTTACTCTATTATAATATATTATGCTATTACGTGTACTTTTGTTAATTAATATTGTTGAAAGCTAGGAAGAAAGAGAAAGAGGAAGGTAGAGAGAGAGAGAGAGAATGGATTATAACATATACGCTATACGTTAATAGCACTACTTCATTCATTGTACTCTATTATAATATATTATGCTATTACGTGTACTTTTGTTAATTAATATTGTTGAAAGCTAGGAAGAAAGAGAAAGAGGAAGGTAGAGAGAGAGAGAGAGAGAGAGAGAGAATGGATTATAACATATACGCTATACGTTAATAGCACTACTTTACTCATTTTACTCTATTATAATATATTATGCTATTACGTGTACTTTTGTTAATTAATATTATTGAAAGCTAGGAAGAAAGAGAAAGAGGAAGGAAGAGAGAGAGAGAGAGAGAGAGAATGGATTATAACATATACGCTATACGTTAATAGCACTACTTTATTCATTTTACTCTATTATAATATATTATGCTATTACGTGTACTTTTGTTAATTAATATTGTTGAAAGCTAGGAAGAAAGAGAAAGAGGAAGGTAGAGAGAGAGGGAGCGAGGGTGGGCGGAGATTTATTAGAAAATAAAGATGTTAGGTTATTTTGAATACAGTGCCAATGAATACAATTAAAATGACAAATTATTAAAATACTTTATTAGTATTGTAACTACTAACACAAAACTAAAAATAAAATAGTAAAGCTTATTATTAATAAATTTAGAGAAAATAGTTTTAAACATTTACTGCTTGTTTTATTATGCAAAAACATTTAAGTTTGGATATTAATTAAATCACTTTTTGCTGATTGTTGCTACTAATTTTTTGGAGCACGTATTTGATCAAGAAAGCATTTTTTTAACTATTTGAAAATAGACACAATTCACCCACTTGACATTCATACATTTTTGAATATTCTTTTATTAGTTTTCAAATCGTTACATACACTCACCATTTCTTTTTTAAACTCTACAACCTATGATTAGTTAATTATGCGTATTAAAAGTTCTCCTCAAACTACCAAAGCATAAAAGTATCTTGAGTATACATGTGGAAGAGTTTAACACTCACATCTATTTAATTTTTGTTTTATATTGTGCGTTCAACAAATAAATGTAGACAAGTGCTTTTAATTCCTTAGTGTACAAAAGTCAGATATAAAATGTTTCAGAAATTTGATCAGTTTGTTTACATCTGCTGATGCAGAAAAATAAAAAAATAAAATATTAAAGCTTATTATTAATAAATTTAGAGAAATAGTTTTAAACATTTACTGCTTGTTTTATTATGCAAAAACATTTAAGTTTAGATATTAATGAAATCACTTTTCGCTGATTGTTGCTGCTATTTTTTGGAGCACGTATTTGATCAAGAAAGCATTTTTTGAACTATTTGAAAATAGACACAATTCACCCACTTGACATTCATTAATTTCTGAGTATTCCTTTATTAGTTTGCAAATCGTTACAAACTTGTATTGTGCGTTCAACAAATAAATGTAGACAAGTGCATTTAATTCCTTAGTATACAAAAGTCAGATATCAAATGTTTCAGAAATTTGATCAGTTTGTTTACATCTGCTGGTGCAGATTTATATATGTAAAAATAATCAATACCATAGTGAATGGGTGAGTGTGCATCAGAGGTCACACGGATCTACATCCCTGCATTACAAACACTCCCGAACAGAGACCGATCAATAGATGGCCTTCAGTGAGGCGCTGTCCTAGATTCTTACTGACCTGAGTGATCGTGTGTGAGCTCTTACACTCTCCAGCGTTGTGAGCTTCAATCAAACACAGGATGTGATGATGACATCCTAAATATGATCAATATCATCGCCCATTACAATCCTGGCAATAAGATTCCCAAGAGGTCAGTGTTAGTGTAAGAAATCATGAAGATTGTTGTTGGTTTATCCAAGGCAGTAGAGGGAGGCCTTCCTTCCTTGTATGGGGAAGTAGATGGGTCACATGTTTTAGGCCAGTGGCCTGAAGTTGGCGACATATGGGCTAGACTTGCTCGTTGGAGAGGCGGAAGAGAGCTTCCCGTTTGGACAACTAACGTGGCGTGAGCAGCTGTACGGCGATATTCTGAAAAAATGGTGGATAGTAGTGACGGCATGGAAAGAGACAAAGATGGACGAACATTGGCTCAAAATGGAGAAATAAACTACGATGGAAAATACATGGAAAGGCAATAATAAGTTAGCGACTTGGATGAAAGTGGGCAGGAAATGGAGGAAGGAAATAGTAGAAGAGAAAGTTTTTGGATGAGACAATACAAAACAAACCTAATGGACAGCACGTGGAAAAAATGACACCATCACAATCCACATTAATTGAAAACTCAGATAACGAGACAATACAAAACAAAAACTAGCAGATGAAGACCAACTACATGATGAAGGAGGGAGCTTTTCAAAATGGAACCCAATCAAGTTGACAAAGTGCATTAAAAGATAAAATAATAATGAAAGAAAGATCGACGGACAATCTTAGTGTTTTTACTACAGAATTAGTAGCAATTAAATCACCTCTCACCTGGATCAATAAAAGCAAAGTAAAAAATCATTGTTCATCTGCTCTGCTAAGTATAAAAACAAGGAAATCAGAGGGAAGATAAGACATAGTTCATGAAATAACAAATAAACTAGAAGAAATGGAAAGGCAAGATTTAATAGTTAAATTTTTTATGGATTCTTACACATGTAGGTATAGAGGGAAATAAAGAGACAGATGCAGCAGCCAAGCAAGCTGTTAAAACAGAGAAGGTAACAGCAAACATTCCGCTAAGTAAGAATGAGGCAAACAAGTATAATAAATAAAAGTATAATTGAACTGTGGCAAGAACGATGGAATGAAGGAGAAACTAGAAGAGATCTTTATAAAATACAGGGAAAGAAACAGAAAAGAAGAGACAATAATAACAAGGTTAAGAATAGGACACACCAGATGAAATAACCATCAATTCAAAATAGGAAATCATCCAACAGTAAAGTGTGAAAGCTGTGGAGAGCAGGAGTCTATTGAACACGTTATTATTGAATGCAAAACCTATGAAGAGGAGAGAGAAATTCAAAAGGAAGAAGTAAAAAAAAATGAAAATAGAACCATGTACAATGATTCACTTTCAGAGGAATTGGCCATGTGCTATTCTTCGAGCCCATAAGAAATGTGTGGATGACCAATCATCTTTAAATATATTGTATAAATACACACACACACACACACACATATATATATATATATATATATATATATATATATATATATATATATATATATATATATATATATATATATATATAATTCAAGTTTGTAATAAGATATTGCCACTCTTATCAATATCAATGCTGGGGTGTTCAGTTGTTGTGCACATTCCAGGCATGCAGAGGACCACACGGGATGCATAAGAATCTTCAGCTTTTTCTTCTGTATTGCTCTGCTGTTTCCTAGCTAACAGGGATCGTTCTCATAACATTCACCAATGCTAGTTAAAAGTTGTCTAAATGTTAGCTCATGACATTTCCAAAAGACTGTTCAAGTAACATTCATCGAATGTTTTTTTTTTGAGTTGTGAATGTTCTTAAAATTCTTCTTCTTCTTCTTCTTCTTTCGGCTGTTCCCAGTTTAGGGGTCGCCACAGCAAATCATCTGTTTCCACCTAACTCTGACCTCAGTATCCTCTACTCTTGCACCAATTACCTTCATGTCCTCCTTCAGCACACCCATATAACTTGTCTTTGGCCTTCCTCTTGCCCTCTTGCCTGGCAGCTCCATCTCCAACATCCTTCTACCAATATAACTACTATCCCTTCTCTGCACATGCCCAAACCATCTCAATCTGGCTTCTCTGACTTTGTCTCCAAAACAACCAACCTGAGCTGTTCCGCTGATGTGCTCGTTCCTAATCTTGTCCATCCTTGTCACTCCTAAACTGAACCTCAACATCCTCATCTCTGCTAATTCCATCTCTGCTACAGTCTCTAACCCATACATCATAGCTGGTCTCACTATTGTTCTGTACACCTTTCATTTGATTCTTGCTGACACTCTTCTGTCACACAACACACCTGACACTTTTCTCCACCCACTCCAACCTGCCTGCACTCGCCTCTTCACCTCTTTTCCACACTCCCCGTCGCACTGGACTGTTGACCCCAAATACCTAAACTCCTCCACCTTCTTGACCTCAGCCCCCTGTAACCTCACTGTTCTACTTCCCTCCCTCTCATTCAAACACATGTATTCTGTCTTACTACGACTGACTTTCATTCCTCTTCTTTCTAGAGCAGACCTCCAACTTTCCAGGTGTCCCTCCACCTGATCTCTACTCTCACTACAGATTACAATGTCATCTGCAAACATCATTGTCCATGGAGATTCCTGTCTGACCTCATCTGTCAACCTGTCCATCACCATAGCAAACAAGAAGGGACTCAAAGCCGATCCTTGATGTAGCCCCACCTCCACCTTGAACTCCTCCGTCTGACCTACAGCATATCTCAATGTTGTCATACTCTTCTCCTCTCATACATATCCTGAACTACTCTGATGTACTTCTTCTGCTCCTCTCTCGGCACCCTGTCATACGCTTTCTCTAAGTCCACAAAGACACAGTGCAGCTCCTTCTGACCATCTCTGTACTTCTCCATTAGCATTCTCAGAGCAAAAATTGTATCAGTAGTGCTTTTCCTGGGCATGAAGGCATACTGCTGCTCGCAAATATCCACTTCCCTTCTTAGCCTAGCTTCCACTACTCTTTCCCAGAGTTTCATTGTGTGGCTCATCAACTTTATACCTCTGTAGTCGTTACAACTCTGCACATCACCCTTGTTCTTAAAGATTGGCACTAGGACACTTCTCCTCCATTCCTCAGGCATCTTCTCACTCTCTAGAATCCTGTTGAATAACCTAGATAGGAACTCCACTGCTGACTCTCCTAGACACTTCCACACCTCCACAGGGATGTCATCTGGACCAACAGCCTTTCCACTCTTCATTCTCCTCAGAGCCTTCCTCACCTCATCCTTTATAATCTTTTCAACTTCCTGCTCTACAATGTTCACCTCTTCCCCCCTTCTTTCCCTCTCATTCTCCTCATTCATCAACTCCTCAAAATACTCCTTCCATCTTCTCTGCACACTCTCCTCACTCGTTAGAACCCTTCCATCTCTATCTTTAATCACCCTTATCTGTTGCACATCCTTCCCATCTCTGTCTCGCTATTCTGTACAATTCCTTCTCACCTTCTCTCGTGTCTAACCTGGCATACAACTCATCATATGCCTTCTGTTTGGCCTTTGCCACCTCCCTCTTCACTCTGTGCGCTGTGATTCCTTGTAGTCCTGTCTACTTTCTTCAGTCCTTTCGATGTCCCACTTCTTTTTAGCTAGCCTCTTCCTCTGGATGATGTCCTGTACTTCCTCATTCCACCACCATGTTTCCTTATCTTCTTTCCTTCTTCCTGCTGACACACCTAGCACCTTCCTACCTGTCTCCCTGATCACTTCTGCTGTAGTTTCCCAGTCCTCTGGAAGCTCTTCCTGACCACCCAAAGCCTGTCTCAGCTTCTGTCTGAATTCCTCACAACCGTCTTCCTTTTTCAACTTCCACCACTTGGTCTTCTTTTCCATCTTTCCTCCCCTCTTCTTCCTGACCCCCAGAAACATCCTACACATCGCCATCCGATGCTGTCTGGCTACACTCTCTCCTACCACTACTTTGCAGTCAGTGATCTCTCTCAGATTGGCTCGTCTGCTTAGGATGTAGTCCACCTGCGTACTCCTACCACCACTCTTGTAGGTAACTCTATGTTCCTCCCTCTTCTGTAAATAAGTGTTAACTACAGCCATTTCCATCCTCTTGGCAAAGTCCACCACCATCTGTCCTTCTGGATTCCTTTCCTTAACACCAAACCTGCCCATCACTTCCTCATCACCTCTGTTGCCCTCACCAACATGACCATTGAAGTCTGCTCCCACCACTACTCTCTCCCCTCTGGGAATACTCTCCGTCACCTCATCTAACTCACTCCAGAATCTCTCCTTTTCTTCCAGCTTACAGCCTACTTTTGGAGCATAACCACTCACTAAATTCAACAACACCTCTTCAATCTCTAACTTCAAACTGATCACCCTGTCAGAAACTCTTTTCACCTCTAAAACATTCCTCAAAAACTCCTCCTTCAGGATCACTCCTACCCCATTTCTCTTCCTATCCTCACCATAGTAAAACAGTTTGTATCCCCCTCCAATACTACGCGCTTTGCTACCCTTCCACCTGGTCTCCACCTAGCCACTTTCCTGACTGGATCAGGGAGTTTGTTCCACTAGCCAGTGACAATGAGAGAGGAGGTTCTGTCAACACATGTCAATATAACAAAACAATGGTGCCCGTATGCCCGCCTGCTCGTCTGTCTCTGTCTTGTTTGTGTTAATTTTGATTTTGTTTGGTATAAGAAGCGAGTCTTTGCTGGTTTATAATAGCCAAGGACTACTGGATCTTCGACTATGCCCCAATCTTACTCTGCATGGTAGTGATGAACAATATACCTTGCCCCAGCTTCTAGCCGGAGTCCCGACTCATCTTTTACAGTCAAGACCGAGGCGTGGTAAATGCGGAGGCTGGTTGGTAAAGCTGCGTTTCACCCTGGTCCAGATGATCCCGGGCCGTCTTTTGAATTACTTTTGGGAGATTCTGTGCCCCATCAGGTTCTGGATCCAGCGGACACCTGCCTGGTGCCTTTGAAGAACCGGATCGGACCTGTCGCCAGTGCCAGCCTCACCTTAACCTCCGCTGGCCAAATTTGGGGAACCTGAGGTCGCTGTGCAGGGTCTCTTAACAGGACAAGGTCCATGTCGCAGCCCCAGCTCCAGCCAGGTTTGGCCTGGTGAACGCCAGATCCCTGGCAAATAAGACTTTTATTCTGCGGGATCTTTTCCACTCTAGTAAACTGGATTTTCTGGCTGTGACCGAGACGTGGCTCTAGCCAAACTTTAATGTTCTCTTCAGAGTGTTCTAACACTGTTGAATGAAGTTGAATGAAGACAGAGGCTTTGCAAGATTGACCTTTTACTTTTCTCTTCTTCACTACAACACGATGAAAACTGCAAATAAACAATAAACAGTCTCAATGTCTCTCACTCACAACAACCGCGTTACATTAGTCAGTTTACATAAACCGCATTAAAAAATAACTCTAACATTACACAAAGAAAATAACACTCAATACTTCTGCATACTACTACAACTTTATACAAAATAACACTTACGGCATTGCACGATGGATATTTTCAAACGAATGGCTTACGATTCTCATCTATATCAGATTTGACCAGCGTTCCTGCTACTTCCCGCAACTGGAAGTGATGTTATCACGCATACGCGGTGATGTCATCGCGCAACACAAGGAAGCGCAATTACGCACAAAAATGCGATCCAAATTAACACAGCAAAGAACTTTATATTATCAATAATAACTTCAAACTAATAAAAAATAACAACAGAAGAACTCCTAAACCACATTCAAACTGAACAAATGCCTTAATGGCAACACATTCACCGACAGACTGCTGTTATTTTAACTCAACGCGGGCTTCAGGCAGAGGAGGAGGAGCAGCGCTTGTTTATAAAAAAAGACAACAAATGCAAACAGCGCTCTCCTCAGCTTTTATTTACAAGCTTTGAACTAACCTCATAATTTGAGGTGGGCGGTTCTGATCCTGTCTTCTGTGCTGTTGTGTACCAGCCCCCCAAGTACAATAAGAATATTATCAATGAGTTTACAGACTTTTTAGCAGATATTATTCCGAAATTTGATTGTGTTCTTATTGTTGGAGATTTTAATTATCATATATTAATATTAATATAGAAAAATCTTGCCAACATCATTTCTTCTAACAGTCAGAATCCCTGTATGCTTTTTACAGTTATTCTTGTTCTTAATCCTGTTCAAAGGGTTTGTCTGGATGTCTGTCCTGATAAGTGCAATGAGTTTTTAATGTTTTTTATTGAAAAGGTTGCTACCAGCAGAGCTGTGATCCATTCCTGCACGATTTTTTAAACAAATATTTCCCAATATAGCTCTGAGTGTTCTTAACATTGTAAATTGTAGTCTGTCCTCTGCTGTAATTCCTGCTAAACTTAAACATGCAGTAGTCCAACCACGGCTAAAGAAAATTGGTCAGTTTTAGCTAATTATTTGCCCATCTCTAAACTGCCACTTCTTTCACAAATATTAGAAAGGATTGTTTTTGTCAGCTGCAATAATTTCTGGAGGAAAATGACACATTGGAGATTTTTCAGTCTGGCTTAAAGGCCCTTCACAGAACAGAATCTGCATCACTTAGGGTCTTCAACGATGTCCTGCTGGCATGTGGTGCTGGTGACCGCATTGTTCTGGTTCTGCTTGATTTAACCGCTGCCTTTGATACAGTGGACCACAAGATTTTAATAGCTTGTTTAAACCACTTAGTGTGCATTTGTGGAACAGCACTCGACTGGTTCAGGTCTTATCTAGCTGATTGAACATTTTGTGTGAGCATCTTGAATGCCTAGTCGTCCTGTGCCCCCCTGTCATGTGGGGATCCACAGGGTTCAGTTCTAAGACCATAGTTACTCTCCCTTTACTTACTCCTTTAGGCTCGATCCTTCGGAGACACAATATCTGCTTCCACTGCTATGCTGATGATTACCAGATTTACCAACCTATAAAAAAGAATGATGGCTTGTCAGCTAAGGCACTCCTAGACTGTTTGATGGACGTAAAACTTGGCTGGCCCTGAACTTTTTACATTTGAATGAAAAGAAAACAGAATTAATAGTCTTTGCACCAAGTGGCCCTTGTGAATCCACATCTGCTGACCTGGGTCCGCTGGAAACACATTTTAAACCCACTATTACCAACCTCAGTTTTAAGGTTGACAGTGATTTTAACTTGGAGGGACAGATCAGATATGTAGTGAAGTCCTGTTTCTACAATTTAAGACGACTGGCTAAGGTGAACTGGTTTCTTTCCATGCAGAATTTAGAAACACTGGTACACATGTTCATCTCCTCCTGTCTGGACTACTGTAATGGACTTCAAAGCAATGTAATGGAGCAAAGTCAGTATTTGCTCTCTCGTCTGCAGCTGGTTCAGAACGCTGCTGCTCAACTTTTAACTGGTACCTGTAAAAGATTGCGCATCACCCTGGACCTCGCATCCCTCCACTGGCTGCCTGTGTCTTATAGAGTTCATTTTAAAATTCTTTTGTGTGTTTTTAAATGTCTAAATGCCCCTCCATACCTCTCTCAGCTTCTTCACACCTATTTCCTCCTGCAGGTACCAAGGTCCAGGAGGAACAACCTCCCTCTGAGGGTTAGAGCTGCCCCATCACTGCACACTTTTAAAACCCGCCTTAAAACCCAATTTTATTCTGTGGCTTTTAATCCTAGCAGGACGTAGCCTCTTTTACTATTTCTATGTGTTTTTAAACTGTATTTGTACTGTTACACTCAACGTGACCCCGTGTCCTAATTGAGCTTCACAGCAAGCTAAACTCTCTTCTCTATCTCCTCCTCCAAGGAACAGGCAGGTGTTGTATTTGGCAGGATTTAATAGAAAAAAGTGTAAAACTGTAAAGATACAAACACAGAAATGTACCTAGTAAGCAATAAATTCAACTACCGGCTACATAAGAAGCTAATGCTAACTGAAAATGTCACAAACTTATATCAATGCCTTTAAAATGTCACAACTTATATCAACAATAACGATACAGTTGCCAACGTTCACATTTAACATAAACTTACTCATATTGCCACTCAAACAGACGGAAATGTGTGGATGGCTCTATACATAACTCCAAACTCCAGCACGTCTCTCTGTTTACTTCTATCCGCCCACTGCCCGAACAAACTTACAAGACAAGCGCAATCAGCTCCCCCTAGCAGTCTGGGTGAATAATACCGTTTCATTACAGTATTATTGTGTTGAAGGTTTTATATCTTTTTATGTTTATAGTATTTAGAGATGTGCAGCACTTTGGTGTCAGCTATAGTTGTCTTTTTTAAAGTGCTTTATAAAAATAGTTGGTATGGTATGGTAAATTATTTTCTGCCTTTGTGGGACGAAACCACGAGTCGCTGTTCCTTCTCTAAGCGCAGGCTTCTGGAGGGCATGTAGGAGTGTATGAGCTATTGGAGGTAAACAGGGACTGATCTGGAGATAGTTTTGTATGCCAGCATCAGTTATTTGAATTTAAAACGAGCTGCGATGGGGAGCCAGTGAAGAGTGATGAAGAGGGAAGTAACATGAGCTCACTTCGGTTCCTTGAAGATAAGACGAGTTGCAGAGTTCTGGATCATCTGCAGAAGTTTGAGCGTGTTTGCTGGAAGTCCTGCAAGGAGAGCTTTGCAGTAGTCCAGACATCAGAGGACCAGAGCCTGAACTAGGAGTTGAGTTGCATGCTCAGTTAAGAAGGGCCTGATCTTTCGAATGTTGTGCAGTGCAAATCTACACGCTCGAGTTGTCTTGGTGATGTGGTCCTTGAAGGACAGCTGTTCATCCAAAGTCACTTGAGAGAACATTCCCATAACATTAAAAACTGGACAAACTAACGTTTATGCAATGTTGAACGATAACATTTCCAAAAGATTCTTATTAGATAAATGTATTAGCTGGGTTGGTACTGGATGTGTTGATGTTGTTTTTAATACCCTGTGTTATGTATGTTTTTGTAAGTTCTATGACATAAGCCAACGTGTCGAACAAAGGAACCCTTCATTTACCAATAATTCACTGCTTTAATAGTTATTTTGAATGTTTCCCTGACTTAAGGAGAAAAAAAAAACGATAGGATCCATAGGATCATCACCATTCTGTCCTAAGACCAATCTAGGTCTTCAGTTCACCTTATTGTTATTGGAACAAGAGTAGATAACCACTCATGCATCTACACAGCCACGGAATGGACTTCAATCCAGTAACTCTCCTTCCAAAAGTCATTATTTCTGCCTACCATGGCACTGTGCTACCTGGCGATCCTTTACGAAGAGCACTTTATAGATGTAAATATGAACCATTACTTTGATTAAACTTTAAGTATGTGAAAATGTAATAAAAACACATCAATATACTGAATTAGATTTCTGAATGTATATGTCATTGCTGGAATTAAAAAATTATTAGAACTCTCATAAAGATTTTTCTAACACACTTTATGCCCAGGGGGTAACCATTAAACACAAGGTCTACAATAAAGCATCATTTGCTAAAGTGATTGTGTTCTGAAAAATATGATATAAACTAAATAAGAAATATAAATATGGACTCTTCGTAGCAGCGTGAGGTTAAAGGTCTGCAGCCAGTCTGTGTTTGTAAGGATGAGAAAGGAAAGCTGAAAGAGCGCCATGTGGAAGTTTCAGCTATAATCCATCCATGTTAGGAAAACAAGTAGAGGGAAATTTCATGAGCACTTTCCTGTCTGAGTATCGTTGTTTAGGATCTTGGTTGAGAACTGCTGGTGTGTGACTCTCCCTGACCATTCTTTAGTCTGCTGACCTCTGTCTGGAGATAACACTTTTGCACATTGAAATACACAAACAAATAAAGGAGTTATTTAGTGTTTCTTGATCAGGGTTAGAGTACATGTTCTCTTCCACAATCATGGAAATATGGTATAGTGTCATTTTATATCAATTAAATAATTTTCTTGAATGGGATTCGATTTAAGAGAACGCAGCTAAAATAAAATGATCTAATATTGTCATTTACATTTACATTTATGCATTTGGCAGACGCTTTTGTCCAAAGCGACTTAAATTAGGGGAGAGACAATAGAAATTGAATAGAAATAGAAATTGTATCAACTGATCAATAAACCAAAGCAGTGAGGAAGTAGAGGAAGAAGATAAAGAAAGAAGCGGGAAAAAAGAAGGTAGTTTTTTTTTTATAGGCAAGGCAAGGCAAGGCAAGGCAAGGCAAGTTTATTTGTATAGCACATTTCGTACACAGGGTAATTCAAAGTGCTTTACATTGGAAATAAAGAGTAAAAAGAAAGTGCATACATTAAAATCAAGCATAAAAAAGTCATTTAAATCAAACAGATTTAAAACACTGAAATTTAAAACATCGATTAAAACAAAGATTAAAATCTGAAGTACAGAGGTAAAATAGTTGTTCGGACGTTGGTGCTCAGTCGACAAAAGCGCAACTAAACAGGAGAGTCTTTAGCCTCTTAGAGTCTTTATAACCCACTTATAGTAGGTGTTCTCTGAAGAGAAGAGTTTTCAGTTGCTTTTTAAAAGCTGTTAGTGTTGCTGCTTTCCTGACTGGATCAGGGAGTTTGTTCCACCATCCAGGGACAGTGAAAGAGAAGGTTCTGCTGAGAGATCTTCTGCCCTTGTGGGAAGGAACCACAAGTCGCTGTTCCTTCTCTGAGCGCAGGCTTCTGGAGGGCATGTAGGAGCGTATGAGCTCATGGAGGTAGACAGTGGCTGATCTGGAGATAGTTTTGTATGCCAGCGTTAGCGATTTGAATTTAACTCGAGCTGCAATGGGGAGCCAATGAAGAGTGATGAAGAGGGGAGTAACATGAGCTCATTTCGGTTCCTTGAAGATAAGACGAGCTGCAGAGTTCTGGATCATCTGCAGAGGTTTGAGCGTATTTGATGGAAGTCCTGCTAGGAGAGCGTTGCAGTAGTCCAGACGTGAGAGGACCAGAGCCTGAACCAGGAGTTGAGTTGCATGCTCAGTTAAGAAGGGCCTGATCTTTCGAATGTTGTGCAGTGCAAATCTAAATGCTCGAGTTGTCTTTGTGATGTGGTCTTTGAAGGACAGCTGTTCATTCAAAATCACTCCAAGATTTCTGACTGTAGGAGAAGGGGTGACTGAAGAGGATTGAGCTGGGATTACCAAAAGCTCTGTCTTGGCCATGTTGAGCTGTAGGTGATGGTTCTTCATCCAAGTAGAGATGTCGTTCAGGCAGTCAGTTATGCGGGTAGTTACTGACAGGTCATCAGGGGGGAAAGACAGATAGAGTTGAGTGTCGTCAGCGTAGCAGTGGTAGGAGAATCTGTGTCTGAGGATGATAGAGTCCAGGGAGGTGGTTTAGATGGAGAAGAGAAGGGGGCCAAGGACTGAACCCTGGGGAACCCCGGTGAGCAGGTTATGAGTGTTTGAGACCTCACCCCTCCACCCGACTCAAGGACTCAAGCCAATCGAGTACAGTTCCAGTGATGCCCATCGCAGAAAGAGTGGAGAGAAGGATCTGATGGTTGACTGTGTCAAACGCTGCAGAGAGGTCTAGCAGGATGAGGGCAGATGATCTGTGGTTAGCCCTGGCCCCTCGCAGCGCTTCCGTTACAGACAACAAAGCTTTTTCAGTTGAGTGTCCGTTCTTGAAGCCTGATTGATTGTTATCAAGCTTGTTGTTCTGAGTCAGGAAGGTAGAGAGTTGATTGAAGGACCCGCTCGATGAGTTTTGCAGTGAAGGGGAGCAAAGAGACAGGTCTGTAATTTTCCAGCAGTGATGTGTTGAGTGTGGGTTTCTTGAGAAGCGGAGTGACTCTGGCCACCTTGAAGGTGTTGGGGAAAATGCTCGTAGTGATCGAGGAGTTGATGATGTGAGTGAGGGCAGGTGTGATGGTAGGTGAGATGATTTGTAGAAGGTGAGAGGGGATTGGATCGAGGGGTCAATTTGTAATACGACTAGACAGGTATCTAGGGCAGTTGTGGTCTGGTGGATAAGGTGATCAACTTGTGAGCGGAAAGTCACCAATTCGATCCCCAGATCCACCGAGTTGAAGGTGGTGTGAGTGATGAAACACTTGCTCTCCATCTTCAACATTCACAGCTGTGATACCCTTGAGCAAGGCACCAGTTGCCTGAATGCACCACGAGCGCTGCAGCTATGGCTGCCCACTGCTCTGGGTGTGTTTTCACGGTGTGTTTGTTTACTGCTGTGTGTGTACGCTGGGATGGATTACATGCAGAGCATAAATTCCAGGTATGGGTATAACTCCATATCTGGTCAATTGGTCACTTTCATCAAAAACGTATTTTTATAATTTTTTTAATGTTGAATGAAAGATTTAAATGTAAGACAAGCTTGACTGTTGTGGCCATTTACGCAGTACAGAATACTATTTGGTTGTTATAATAGATTGTATTGTAATATTGTAGATAATTTCCATTTATGTATATTTTCTGAGTTTGGATTGGCTGTTGGAACCACGTGGACTGTGGAGCAGCAAAGTCTTTTGACCTGCACCGCGTTTAAGTAAATTTTAAGATAATTTTTTGTATGTTCTACCCTTTTCTTTTGTCTTTACTCTTTCAATTAAAAGAACAACAAAAGACAACTCTTTGATTAGCTTTTACTTATTTAAGCGTGTGTCGAGTGCAAAAGGAACTCCAGTCCAAGAGAAAATACCTTAAAAATTACTAACAACTAATTAAAATGTTTGAACAAAAGTGTGTTAATTTTTAATGTTTATCTTCTATATTGTAACGCCACGCCAGCAGAGGGAGCCCTCATCTGAATATTGACTGGCTTCACTCACTCTGCTTCTTCTGCTATAGCTTCCTGTTTGGCGGCCATTAAAGCATGGCCAGGATGAAACAGACTTTGCGAACTATTGCCAGTTCTGCTACTTTAGTAGTGTGGCCGAGCGGTCTAAGGAGCTGTTTAAAAAAAACAAACTTAAGTCTCTGTCTTCAGACGCCCATAAATGCACAAAGGCACCCATATACTAAAGTCTAACAAAAACAGCCTTTTGTTTTTGTGTCACTTGAGACCATAGAATAAAGGAGAAAATTAATTTAATCGACAAAGAGGTCCTACTGACCAGGGTTCAAAATAGGGTATTGTGGCTGAGCGGTCTAAAGCGCCGGTATACTTTTTAATAGTTGGAATGATTTGGTGTTCTGGTAATGACATTCACTGTCACACTGGTCAACTGTGTGTCCTTGTTAGTTTGCACATTTGGTTGGTTTGAAGAGTCTATGCCATTGAACCTTGAAAGACTTTCCAGCACCCATCCCTGCCTGCTGCCTAAGCACTTTGTTTTTTGTCAAAGCATATCAAGGATTTCAGGACCAAGTCATTTAAAGAATATATGGATAACACAAAAAAACTCAAGCCTAGTTTTCCTTGTTTCAAAACAAACTCCAGTGTCTGTCTTGAGACCTTCACAAATGTCCAAAGACACCCATATGCTAAATTCTTACAAAAACGGCCTATTCTTTTCTTGTCACTTGTGACCATAGAATAAGGGAGAAGATCAATATAATCGACAAAGAGGTCCTAGTGACTAATGCCGATAGACAGGGTAGTGTGGCCGAGCGGTCTAAGGTGCTGGATTTAGGCTCCAGTCTCTAACGAGGCGTGGGTTCCAATCCCACCACTGCCAAAAAGCCTTTCCTTTTTCTCGTGAATGTGATAGTTTGATGTAAACTCTCCATGTTGTGTGATGGCCAGCTAAACTACCAATACCCTATAAAGATTTGCGAACGTTGTGCTACTGCCTTTCCCAGAGAAGACAAATCAAAAGATTTAAAAGCTACATTTGGTGAACATGCACATGGCTCGTCGCTCTTAGTAAATGACTCCCTCATTTTGTTTTGTGTCAAACCATATCTAGGTTTTCAGAGCCAAGTCTTTAGTAGAATAAAATTAATCACATAAAATACTCAAGCCTAGTTATCCCTTTTTCAAAACAAACTTGAGTCTTTGTCTTGAGACCCCCATAAATGCACAAAGGCACCCATATACTAAAGTCTAACAAAAACAGCCTTTTGTTTATGTGTCACTTGTGACCATAGAATAAGCGAGAAAATCAATTTAATAGACAAAGAGGTCTTACTGACCAGGGTTCAAAATAGGGTAGTGTGGCCGAGCGGTCTAAGGCGCTGGATTAAGGCTCCAGTCTCTAAGGGGGCGTGGGTTCGAATCCCACCACTGCCAGGGATACTTACTTTTCTCATATGAATTTTAGAGGTTGATGTAAACAATCCATGTTGTGTAACGGCCAGCTGAACTATCCATACCCTATAGATATGTGTAAAAGTTGTGTTACTCCCTTGCCCAGAGAACACAAATCCAAATATTAAAAAGCTACATTTGGTTAGCGTACCCATGGCTCGTTGCGCTAGGGGAATTATTACCGCTTTGTCTGTGAGAGGTCCTGTGTTAAAATCCCTGACGAGCCTTTTTTGCCTCTAGGAAATTGTATTATTATTTAACTTTAGGCAGATAAAGAAATTGTCTGTACAGTTCATTAAATTTGGAAGCTGTATCTGATCTTATTGAGTCTTGCCAATTAAAACCAACTTTTTGTTAAACCCTTGCGCTTTTAGCTAATCTCAGGGAAGTCAAGTTTACTTTTTAACAGTTGGAACGATTTGGTGTTCTGGTAATGACATTCACTGTCACACTGTTCAACTGCGTGTCCTTGTTAGTTTGCACATTTGGTTGGTCTGAAGAGTCTACGCCATTGAACCTTGAAAGACTTTCCAGCACCCATCCCTGCCTGCTGCCTAAGCACTTTGTTTTTTGTCAAAGCATATCAAGGATTTCAGGACCAAGTCATTTAAAGAATATATGGATAACACAAAAAAACTCAAGCCTAGTTTTCCTTGTTTCAAAACAAACTCCAGTGTCTGGCTTGAGACCTTCACAAATGTCCAAAGACACCCATATGCTAAATTCTTACAAAATTGGCCTATTCTTTTCTTGTCACTTGTGACCATAGAATAAGGGAGAAGATCAATCTAATCGAACAAAGAGGTCCTAGTGACTCTTGCCAATAGACAGGGTAGTGTGGCCGAGTGGTCTAAGGCACTGGATTTAGGCTCCAGTCTGTAACGGGGCGTGGGTTCAAATCCCACCACTGCCAAAAAGCCTTTCCTTTTTCTCGTGAATGTGGTAGTTTGATGTAAACTCTCCATGTTGTGTGATGGCCAGCTAAACTACCAATACCCTATAAAGATTTGTGAAAGTTGTGCTACTGCCTTTCCCAGAGAAGACAAATCAAAAGTTTTAAAAGCTACATTTGGTAAACATGCACATGGCTCGTCGCTCTTAGTAAATGACTCCCTCATTTTGTTTTGTGTCAAACCATATCTAGGTTTTCAGAGCCAAGTCTTTAGTAGAATAAAATGAATCACATAAAATACTCAAGCCTAGTTATCCCTTTTTCAAAACAAACTTGAGTCTTTGTCTTGAGACCCCCATAAATGCACAAAGGCACCCATATACTAAAGTCTAAAAAAAACAGCCTTTTGTTTATGTTTCACTTGTGACCATAGAATAAGGGAGAAAATCAATTTAATCGACAAAGAGGTCTTACTGACCAGGGTTCAAAATAGGGTAGTGTGGCCGAGCGGTCTAAGGCGCTGGATTAAGGCTCCAGTCTCTAAGGGGGCGTGGGTTCGAATCCCACCACTGCCAGGGATATTTACTTTTCTCATATGAATTTTAGAGGTTGATGTAAACAATCCATGTTGTGTAACGGCCAGCTGAACTATCCATACCCTATAGATATGTGTAAAAGTTGTGTTACTCCCTTGCCCAGAGAACACAAATCCAAATATTAAAAAGCTACATTTGGTTAGCGTACCCATGGCTCGTTGCGCTAGGGGAATTATTACCGCTTTGTCTGTGAGAGGTCCTGGGTTAAAATCCCTGACGAGCCTTTTTTGCCTCTAGGAAATTGTATTATTATTTAACTTTAGGCAGATAAAGAAATTGTCTGTACAGTTCATTACATTTGGAAGCTGTACCTTATCTTATTGAGTCTTGCCAATTAAAACCAACTCTTTGTTAAACCCTTGCGCTTTTAGCTAATCTCAGGGAAGTCAAGTTTACTTTTTAACAGTTGGAACGATTTGGTGTTCTGGTAATGACATTCACTGTCACACTGTTCAACTGTGTGTCCTTGTTAGTTTGCACATTTGGTTGGTTTGAAGAGTCTATGCCATTGAACCTTGAAAGACTTTCCAGCACCCATCCCTGCCTGCTGCCTAAGCACTTTGTTTTTTGTCAAAGCATATCAAGGATTTCAGGACCAAGTCATTTAAAGAATATATGGATAACACAAAAAAACTCAAGCCTAGTTTTCCTTGTTTCAAAACAAACTCCAGTGTCTGTCTTGAGACCTTCACAAATGTCCAAAGACACCCATATGCTAAATTCTTACAAAAACGGCCTATACTTTTCTTGTCACTTGTGACCATAGAATAAGGGAGAAGATCAATCTAATCGACAAAGAGGTCCTAGTGACTCTTGCCAAAAGACAGGGTAGTGTGGCCGAGCGGTCTAAGGCGCTGGATTTAGGCTCCAGTCTCTAACGGGGCGTGGGTTCAAATCCCACCACTGCCAAAAAGCCTTTCCTTTTTCTCGTGAATGTGATAGTTTGATGTAAACTCTCCATGTTGTGTGATGGCCAGCTAAACTACCAATACCCTATAAAGATTTGTGAAAGTTGTGCTACTGCCTTTCCCAGAGAAGACAAATCAAAAGTTTTAAAAGCTACATTTGGTGAACATGCACATGGCTCGTCGCTCTTAGTAAATGACTCCCTCATTTTGTTTTGTGTCAAACCATATCTAGGTTTTCAGAGCCAAGTCTTTAGTAGAATAAAATGAATCACATAAAATACTCAAGCCTAGTTATCCCTTTTTCAAAACAAACTTGAGTCTTTGTCTTGAGACCCCCATAAATGCACAAAGGCACCCATATACTAAAGTCTAACAAAAACAGCCTTTTGTTTATGTGTCACTTGTGACCATAGAATAAGGGAGAAAATCAATTTAATCGACAAAGAGGTCTTACTGACCAGGGTTCAAAATAGGGTAGTGTGGCCGAGCGGTCTAAGGCGCTGGATTAAGGCTCCAGTCTCTAAGGGGGCGTGGGTTCGAATCCCACCACTGCCAGGGATACTTACTTTTCTCATATGAATTTTAGAGGTTGATGTAAACAATCCATGTTGTGTAACGGCCAGCTGAACTATCCATACCCTATAGATATGTGTAAAAGTTGTGTTACTCCCTTGCCCAGAGAACACAAATCCAAATATTAAAAAGCTACATTTGGTTAGCGTACCCATGGCTCGTTGCGCTAGGGGAATTATTACCGCTTTGTCTGTGAGAGGTCCTGGGTTAAAATCCCTGACGAGCCTTTTTTGCCTCTAGGAAATTGTATTATTATTTAACATTAGGCAGATAAAGAAATTGTCTGTACAGTTCATTAAATTTGGAAGCTGTATCTGATCTTATTGAGTCTTGCCAATTAAAACCAACTCTTTGTTAAACCCTTGCGCTTTTAGCTAATCTCAGGGAAGTCAAGTTTACTTTTTAACAGTTGGAACGATTTGGTGTTCTGGTAATGACATTCACTGTCACACTGTTCAACTGCGTGTCCTTGTTAGTTTGCACATTTGGTTGGTCTCAGGAGAGTCTACGCCATTGAACCTTGAAAGACTTTCCAGCACCCATCCCTGCCTGCTGCCTAAGCACTTTGTTTTTTGTCAAAGCATATCAAGGATTTCAGGACCAAGTCATTTTAAGAATATATGGATCACACAAAAAAACTCAAGCCTAGTTTTCCTTTTTTCAAAATAAACTCCAGTGTATGTCTTGAGACCTTCACAAATGTCCAAAGACACCCATATGCTAAATTCTTACAAAAACGGCCTATTCTTTTCTTGTCACTTGTGACCATAGAATAAGGGAGAAGATCAATCTAATCGACAAAGAGGTCCTAGTGACAATTGCCAATAGACAGGGTAGTGTGGCCGAGCGGTCTAAGGCGCTGGATTTAGGCTCCAGTCTCTAACGGGGCGTGGGTTTCAAATCCCACCACTGCCAAAAAGCCTTTCCTTTTTCTCGTGAATGTGATAGTTTGATGTAAACTCTCCATGTTGTGTGATGGCCAGCTAAACTACCAATACCCTATAAAGATTTGTGAAAGTTGTGCTACTGCCTTTCCCAGAGAAGACAAATCAAAAGTTTTAAAAGCTACATTTGGTGAACATGCACATGGCTCGTCGCTCTTAGTAAATGACTCCCTCATTTTGTTTTGTGTCAAACCATATCTAGGTTTTCAGAGCCAAGTCTTTAGTAGAATAAAATGAATCACATAAAATACTCAAGCCTAGTTATCCCTTTTTCAAAACAAACTTGAGTCTTTGTCTTGAGACCCCCATAAATGCACAAAGGCACCCATATACTAAAGTCTAAAAAAAACAGCCTTTTGTTTATGTGTCACTTGTGACCATAGAATAAGGGAGAAAATCAATTTAATCGACAAAGAGGTCTTACTGACCAGGGTTCAAAATAGGGTAGTGTGGCCGAGCGGTCTAAGGCGCTGGATTAAGGCTCCAGTCTCTAAGGGGGCGTGGGTTCGAATCCCACCACTGCCAGGGATACTTACTTTTCTCATATGAATTTTAGAGGTTGATGTAAACAATCCATGTTGTGTAACGGCCAGCTGAACTATCCATACCCTATAGATATGTGTAAAAGTTGTGTTACTCCCTTGCCCAGAGAACACAAATCCAAATATTAAAAAGCTACATTTGGTTAGCGTGCCCATGGCTCGTTGCGCTAGGGGAATTATTACCGCTTTGTCTGTGAGAGGTCCTGGGTTAAAATCCCTGACGAGCCTTTTTTGCCTCTAGGAAATTGTATTTTTATTTAACTTTAGGCAGATAAAGAAATTGTCTGTACAGTTCATTACATTTGGAAGCTGTATCTGATCTTATTGAGTCTTGCCAATTAAAACCAACTCTTTGTTAAACCCTTGCGCTTTTAGCTAATCTCAGGGAAGTCAAGTTTACTTTTTAACAGTTGGAACGATTTGGTGTTCTGGTAATGACATTCACTGTCACACTGTTCAACTGCGTGTCCTTGTTAGTTTGCACATTTGGTTGGTCTCAGGAGAGTCTACGCCATTGAACCTTGAAAGACTTTCCAGCACCCATCCCTGCCTGCTGCCTAAGCACTTTGTTTTTTGTCAAAGCATATCAAGGATTTCAGGACCAAGTCATTTTAAGAATATATAGATCACACAAAAAACTCAAGCCTAGTTTTCCTTTTTTCAAAATAAACTCCAGTGTATGTCTTGAGACCTTCACAAATTTTTCAAAGACACCCATATGCTAAATTCTTACAAAAACGGCCTATTCTTTTCTTGTCACTTGTGACCATAGAATAAGGGAGAAGATCAATCTAACCGACAAAGAGGTCCTAGTGACAATTGCCAAAAGACAGGGTAGTGTGGCCGAGCGGTCTAAGGCGCTGGATTTAGGCTCCAGTCTCTAACGGGGCGTGGGTTCAAATCCCACCACTGCCAAAAAGCCTTTCCTCCCTGGAGGCTTTATGCAATGGTGTTTAAAAGTAGCTGTTGTCACTAGGCAGTTGCCATACATGAGGGAAAAACTGAAACTACACGGGGGGGCGGGCATCTTTGGATTTCGCGGACGCATCGTGCGAGGGCCCGCCCATCGCTGCTTGCAGCTTTAATTGGATTTGTGTTCTCTGGGCAAGGGAGTAACACAACTTTTACACATATCTATAGGGTATGGATAGTTCAGCTGGCCGTTACAAAACATGGATTGTTTACATCAACCTCTAAAATTCATATGAGAAAAGTAAGTATCCCTGGCAGTGGTGGGATTCGAACCCACGCCCCCTTAGAGACTGGAGCCTTAATCCAGCGCCTTAGACCGCTCGGCCACACTACCCTATTCTCAACTCTGGTCAGTAAGACCTCTTTGTCGATTAAATTGATTTTCTCCCTTATTCTATGGTCACAAGTGACAAATAAACAAAAGGCTGTTTTTTTAGACTTTAGTATATGGGTGACTTTGTGCGTTTATGGGGGTCTCAAGACAAAGACTCAAGTTTGTTTTGAAAAAGGGATAACTAGGCTTGAGTATTTTATGTGATTCATTTTATTCTACTAAAGACTTGGCTCTGAAAACCTAGATATGGTTTGACACAAAACAAAATGAGGGAGTCATTTACTAAGAGCGACGAGCCATGTGCATGTTCACCAAATGTAGCTTTTAAAATCTTTTGATTTGTCTTCTCTGGGAAAGGCAGTAGCACAACTTTCACAAATCTTTATAGGGTATTGGTAGTTTAGCTGGCCATCACACAACATGGAGAGTTTACATCAAACTATCACATTCACGAGAAAAAGGAAAGGCTTTTTGGCAGTGGTGGGATTTGAACCCACGCCCCGTTAGAGACTGGAGCCTAAATCCAGCGCCTTAGACCGCTCGGCCACACTACCCTGTCTATTGGCAATAGTCACTAGGACCTCTTTGTCGATTAGATTGATCTTCTCCCTTATTCTATGGTCACAAGTGACAAGAAAAGAATAGGCCGTTTTTGTAAGAATTTAGCATATGGGTGTCTTTGGACATTTGTGAAGGTCTCAAGACAGACACTGGAGTTTGTTTTGAAACAAGGAAAACTAGGCTTGAGTTTTTTTGTGTTATCCATATATTCTTTAAATGACTTGGTCCTGAAATCCTTGATATGCTTTGACAAAAAACAAAGTGCTTAGGCAGCAGGCAGGGATGGGTGCTGGAAAGTCTTTCAAGGTTCAATGGCGTAGACTCTTCAGACCAACCAAATGTGCAAACTAACAAGGACACACAGTTGAACAGTGTGACAGTGAATGTCATTACCAGAACACCAAATCGTTCCAACTGTTAAAAAGTAAACTTGACTTCCCTGAGATTAGCTAAAAGCGCAAGGGTTTAACAAAGAGTTGGTTTTAATTGGCAAGACTCAATAAGATCAGATACAGCTTCCAAATGTAATGAACTGTACAGACAATTTCTTTATCTGCCTAAAGTTAAATAAAATACAATTTCCTAGAGGCAAAAAAGGCTCGTCAGGGATTTTAACCCAGGACCTCTCACAGACAAAGCGGTAATAATTCCCCTAGCGCAACGAGCCATGGGCACGCTAACCAAATGTAGCTTTTTAATATTTGGATTTGTGTTCTCTGGGCAAGGGAGTAACACAACTTTTACACATATCTATAGGGTATGGATAGTTCAGCTGGCCGTTACACAACATGGATTGTTTACATCAACCTCTAAAATTCATATGAGAAAAGTAAGTATCCCTGGCAGTGGTGGGATTCGAACCCACGCCCCCTTAGAGACTGGAGCCTTAATCCAGCGCCTTAGACCGCTCGGCCACACTACCCTATTTTGAACCCTGGTCAGTAAGACCTCTTTGTCGATTAAATTGATTTTCTCCCTTATTCTATGGTCACAAGTGACACATAAACAAAAGGCTGTTTTTTTAGACTTTAGTATATGGGTGCCTTTGTGCATTTATGGGGGTCTCAAGACAAAGACTCAAGTTTGTTTTGAAAAAGGGATAACTAGGCTTGAGTATTTTATGTGATTCATTTGATTCTACTAAAGACTTGGCTCTGAAAACCTAGATATGGTTTGACACAAAACAAAATGAGGGAGTCATTTACTAAGAGCGACGAGCCATGTGCATGTTCACCAAATGTAGCTTTTAAAACTTTTTTATTTGTCTTCTCTGGGAAAGGCAGTAGCACAACTTTCACAAATCTTTATAGGGTATTGGTAGTTTAGCTGGCCATCACACAACATGGAGAGTTTACATCAAAATATCACATTCACGAGAAAAAGGAAAGGCTTTTTGGCAGTGGTGGGATTTGAACCCACGCCCCGTTAGAGACTGGAGCCTAAATCCAGCGCCTTAGACCGCTCGGCCACACTACCCTGTCTATTGGCAATAGTCACTAGGACCTCTTTGTCGATTAGATTGATCTTCTCCCTTATTCTATGGTCACAAGTGACAAGAAAAGAATAGGCCGTTTTTGTAGGAATTTAGCATATGGGTGTCTTTGGACATTTGTGAAGGTCTCAAGACAGACACTGGAGTTTGTTTTGAAACAAGGAAAACTAGGCTTGAGTTTTTTTGTGTGATCCATATATTCTTAAATGACTTGGTCCTGAAATCCTTGATATGCTTTGACAAAAAACAAAGTGCTTAGGCAGCAGGCAGGGATGGGTGCTGGAAAGTCTTTCAAGGTTCAATGGCGTAGACTCTTCAGACCAACCAAATGTGCAAACTAACAAGGACACACAGTTGAACAGTGTGACAGTGAATGTCATTACCAGAACACCAAATCGTTCCAACTGTTAAAAAGTAAACTTGACTTCCCTGAGATTAGCTAAAAGCGCAAGGGTTTAACAAAGAGTTGGTTTTAATTGGCAAGACTCAATAAGATCAGATACAGCTTCCAAATGTAATGAACTGTACAGACAATTTCTTTATCTGCCTAAAGTTAAATAAAAATACAATTTCCTAGAGGCAAAAAAGGCTCGTCAGGGATTTTAACCCAGGACCTCTCACAGACAAAGCGGTAATAATTCCCCTAGCGCAACGAGCCATGGGCACGCTAACCAAATGTAGCTTTTTAATATTTGGATTTGTGTTCTCTGGGCAAGGGAGTAACACAACTTTTACACATATCTATAGGGTATGGATAGTTCAGCTGGCCGTTACACAACATGGATTGTTTACATCAACCTCTAAAATTCATATGAGAAAAGTAAGTATCCCTGGCAGTGGTGGGATTCGAACCCACGCCCCCTTAGAGACTGGAGCCTTAATCCAGCGCCTTAGACCGCTCGGCCACACTACCCTATTCTCAACTCTGGTCAGTAAGACCTCTTTGTCGATTAAATTGATTTTCTCCCTTATTCTATGGTCACAAGTGACAAATAAACAAAAGGCTGTTTTTTTAGACTTTAGTATATGGGTGACTTTGTGCGTTTATGGGGGTCTCAAGACAAAGACTCAAGTTAGTTTTGAAAAAGGGATAACCAGTCTTGAGTATTTTATGTGATTCATTTGATTCTACTAAAGACAAGGCTCTGAAAACCTAGATATGGTTTGACACAAAACAAAATGAGGGAGTCATTTACTAAGAGCGACGAGCCATGTGCATGTTCACCAAATGTAGCTTTTAAATCTTTTGATTTGTCTTCTCTGGGAAAGGCAGTAGCACAACTTTCACAAATCTTTATAGGGTATTGGTAGTTTAGCTGGCCATCACACAACATGGAGAGTTTACATCAAACTATCACATTCACGAGAAAAAGGAAAGGCTTTTTGGCAGTGGTGGGATTTGAACCCACGCCCCGTTAGAGACTGGAGCCTAAATCCAGCGCCTTAGACCGCTCGGCCACACTACCCTGTCTTTTGGCAATTGTCACTAGGACCTCTTTGTCGGTTAGATTGATCTTCTCCCTTATTCTATGGTCACAAGTGACAAGAAAAGAATAGGCCGTTTTTGTAAGAATTTAGCATATGGGTGTCTTTGAAAAATTTGTGAAGGTCTCAAGACAGACACTGGAGTTTGTTTTGAAACAAGGAAAACTAGGCTTGAGTTTTTTTGTGTTATCCATATATTCTTAAATGACTTGGTCCTGAAATCCTTGATATGCTTTGACAAAAAACAAAGTGCTTAGGCAGCAGGCAGGGATGGGTGCTGGAAAGTCTTTCAAGGTTCAATGGCGTAGACTCTCCTGAGACCAACCAAATGTGCAAACTAACAAGGACACGCAGTTGAACAGTGTGACAGTGAATGTCATTACCAGAACACCAAATCGTTCCAACTGTTAAAAAGTAAACTTGACTTCCCTGAGATTAGCTAAAAGCGCAAGGGTTTAACAAAGAGTTGGTTTTAATTGGCAAGACTCAATAAGATCAGATACAGCTTCCAAATGTAATGAACTGTACAGACAATTTCTTTATCTGCCTAAAGTTAAATAATAATACAATTTCCTAGAGGCAAAAAAGGCTCGTCAGGGATTTTAACCCAGGACCTCTCACAGACAAAGCGGTAATAATTCCCCTAGCGCAACGAGCCATGGGCACGCTAACCAAATGTAGCTTTTTAATATTTGGATTTGTGTTCTCTGGGCAAGGGAGTAACACAACTTTTACACATATCTATAGGGTATGGATAGTTCAGCTGGCCGTTACACAACATGGATTGTTTACATCAACCTCTAAAATTCATATGAGAAAAGTAAGTATCCCTGGCAGTGGTGGGATTCGAACCCACGCCCCCTTAGAGACTGGAGCCTTAATCCAGCGCCTTAGACCGCTCGGCCACACTACCCTATTTTGAACCCTGGTCAGTAAGACCTCTTTGTCGATTAAATTGATTTTCTCCCTTATTCTATGGTCACAAGTGACACATAAACAAAAGGCTGTTTTTTTTAGACTTTAGTATATGGGTGCCTTTGTGCATTTATGGGGGTCTCAAGACAAAGACTCAAGTTTGTTTTGAAAAAGGGATAACTAGGCTTGAGTATTTTATGTGATTCATTTTATTCTACTAAAGACTTGGCTCTGAAAACCTAGATATGGTTTGACACAAAACAAAATGAGGGAGTCATTTACTAAGAGCGACGAGCCATGTGCATGTTCACCAAATGTAGCTTTTAAAATCTTTTGATTTGTCTTCTCTGGGAAAGGCAGTAGCACAACTTTCACAAATCTTTATAGGGTATTGGTAGTTTAGCTGGCCATCACACAACATGGAGAGTTTACATCAAACTATCACATTCACGAGAAAAAGGAAAGGCTTTTTGGCAGTGGTGGGATTTGAACCCACGCCCCGTTAGAGACTGGAGCCTAAATCCAGCGCCTTAGACCGCTCGGCCACACTACCCTGTCTATTGGCAATAGTCACTAGGACCTCTTTGTCGATTAGATTGATCTTCTCCCTTATTCTATGGTCACAAGTGACAAGAAAAGAATAGGCCGTTTTTGTAAGAATTTAGCATATGGGTGTCTTTGGACATTTGTGAAGGTCTCAAGACAGACACTGGAGTTTGTTTTGAAACAAGGAAAACTAGGCTTGAGTTTTTTTGTGTTATCCATATATTCTTTAAATGACTTGGTCCTGAAATCCTTGATATGCTTTGACAAAAAACAAAGTGCTTAGGCAGCAGGCAGGGATGGGTGCTGGAAAGTCTTTCAAGGTTCAATGGCGTAGACTCTTCAGACCAACCAAATGTGCAAACTAACAAGGACACACAGTTGAACAGTGTGACAGTGAATGTCATTACCAGAACACCAAATCGTTCCAACTGTTAAAAAGTAAACTTGACTTCCCTGAGATTAGCTAAAAGCGCAAGGGTTTAACAAAGAGTTGGTTTTAATTGGCAAGACTCAATAAGATCAGATACAGCTTCCAAATGTAATGAACTGTACAGACAATTTCTTTATCTGCCTAAAGTTAAATAAAAATACAATTTCCTAGAGGCAAAAAAGGCTCGTCAGGGATTTTAACCCAGGACCTCTCACAGACAAAGCGGTAATAATTCCCCTAGCGCAACGAGCCATGGGCACGCTAACCAAATGTAGCTTTTTAATATTTGGATTTGTGTTCTCTGGGCAAGGGAGTAACACAACTTTTACACATATCTATAGGGTATGGATAGTTCAGCTGGCCGTTACACAACATGGATTGTTTACATCAACCTCTAAAATTCACATATGAGAAAAGTAAGTATCCCTGGCAGTGGTGGGATTCGAACCCACGCCCCCTTAGAGACTGGAGCCTTAATCCAGCGCCTTAGACCGCTCGGCCACACTACCCTATTTTGAACCCTGGTCAGTAAGACCTCTTTGTCGATTAAATTGATTTTCTCCCTTATTCTATGGTCACAAGTGACACATAAACAAAAGGCTGTTTTTGTTAGACTTTAGTATATGGGTGCCTTTGTGCATTTATGGGGGTCTCAAGACAAAGACTCAAGTTTGTTTTGAAAAAGGGATAACTAGGCTTGAGTATTTTATGTGATTCATTTTATTCTACTAAAGACTTGGCTCTGAAAACCTAGATATGGTTTGACACAAAACAAAATGAGGGAGTCATTTACTAAGAGCGACGAGCCATGTGCATGTTCACCAAATGTAGCTTTTAAAATCTTTTGATTTGTCTTCTCTGGGAAAGGCAGTAGCACAACTTTCACAAATCTTTATAGGGTATTGGTAGTTTAGCTGGCCATCACACAACATGGAGAGTTTACATCAAACTATCACATTCACGAGAAAAAGGAAAGGCTTTTTGGCAGTGGTGGGATTTGAACCCACGCCCCGTTAGAGACTGGAGCCTAAATCCAGCGCCTTAGACCGCTCGGCCACACTACCCTGTCTATTGGCAATAGTCACTAGGACCTCTTTGTCGATTAGATTGATCTTCTCCCTTATTCTATGGTCACAAGTGACAAGAAAAGAATAGGCCGTTTTTGTAAGAATTTAGCATATGGGTGTCTTTGGACATTTGTGAAGGTCTCAAGACAGACACTGGAGTTTGTTTTGAAACAAGGAAAACTAGGCTTGAGTTTTTTTGTGTTATCCATATATTCTTTAAATGACTTGGTCCTGAAATCCTTGATATGCTTTGACAAAAAACAAAGTGCTTAGGCAGCAGGCAGGGATGGGTGCTGGAAAGTCTTTCAAGGTTCAATGGCGTAGACTCTTCAGACCAACCAAATGTGCAAACTAACAAGGACACACAGTTGAACAGTGTGACAGTGAATGTCATTACCAGAACACCAAATCGTTCCAACTGTTAAAAAGTAAACTTGACTTCCCTGAGATTAGCTAAAAGCGCAAGGGTTTAACAAAGAGTTGGTTTTAATTGGCAAGACTCAATAAGATCAGATACAGCTTCCAAATGTAATGAACTGTACAGACAATTTCTTTATCTGCCTAAAGTTAAATAAAAATACAATTTCCTAGAGGCAAAAAAGGCTCGTCAGGGATTTTAACCCAGGACCTCTCACAGACAAAGCGGTAATAATTCCCCTAGCGCAACGAGCCATGGGCACGCTAACCAAATGTAGCTTTTTAATATTTGGATTTGTGTTCTCTGGGCAAGGGAGTAACACAACTTTTACACATATCTATAGGGTATGGATAGTTCAGCTGGCCGTTACACAACATGGATTGTTTACATCAACCTCTAAAATTCATATGAGAAAAGTAAGTATCCCTGGCAGTGGTGGGATTCGAACCCACGCCCCCTTAGAGACTGGAGCCTTAATCCAGCGCCTTAGACCGCTCGGCCACACTACCCTATTTTGAACCCTGGTCAGTAAGACCTCTTTGTCGATTAAATTGATTTTCTCCCTTATTCTATGGTCACAAGTGACACATAAACAAAAGGCTGTTTTTGTTAGACTTTAGTATATGGGTGCCTTTGTGCATTTATGGGGGTCTCAAGACAAAGACTCAAGTTTGTTTTGAAAAAGGGATAACTAGGCTTGAGTATTTTATGTGATTCATTTTATTCTACTAAAGACTTGGCTCTGAAAACCTAGATATGGTTTGACACAAAACAAAATGAGGGAGTCATTTACTAAGAGCGACGAGCCATGTGCATGTTCACCAAATGTAGCTTTTAAATCTTTTGATTTGTCTTCTCTGGGAAAGGCAGTAGCACAACTTTCACAAATCTTTATAGGGTATTGGTAGTTTAGCTGGCCATCACACAACATGGAGAGTTTACATCAAACTATCAATTCCACGGAAAAA